>VZRU01007222.1:386829-456624 GCA_013398155.1 Pedionomus torquatus | reverse complement strand
AACCAAACAACAAATATCTCAAAAAAAACCCCAGAACAAAACAAAAAAAGCAACCAAACAATGATGATCGGCGTGTTTGTTGACATAAGCCAGTTACTCAACTCAGCATTTTACAAGTCTGAAGAATCCTAAAATTGGATTCCATAGCTGAATTAAATTAATAGATGCAACGCTTTGTATGTTAATTATTTTTACAACCTCATATCCCTGCCTTTGATACTTTACTTTGCAATGTTGTCCTCTGGATTAATTCATCAGTCTAAATGTGTGACTGAAATGGTCACAGAAGGGTACTATGAGTGTTGAAGGTCTAAACCATATCGCAGCTCATAGTATATGAGTACTTATAAGAAGTGACAGACAGAAAACGTGATAGATGAGACTTTCCCAGATGAAAATAAGAAATAAAGTAGTTTCTCCAACACAAGTGCATATGACAGACCTTAACAATGTAATTGCTTTCAGTCTGCTAACTTTAGATGTACTCGAGCATTTTGACCACTATCTAGCTGCTCTTTGTCCCTATGCGAATAATTTTTCTTGTTCTCAAAATCAGCATTTTAACCTTAATTAGTGTATTAATAAATAAACAAAATTTAAGCTACAACATTGTCGCGGTCTCAGCCAAAACCCACCAAACCCTGAGTGACAGATGCTCCTCCCCCTTCCTTTTTCCCCCCCTTTGGGTAAAGAGAGGAGAGGAAGGAGTTAAAGAGATTCAAGAGTTTAGAGCAAACTAAACTACTTTAATGAAAATATAAGCAGCACAATAAAAAGGAAATGTAGGGGAAAAAAAAAAGGAAAAAGGGAGTATACAGTACACACAAAACCGTATCAAGCTCCCATGACGACGACCACGTCACCAGCAGGCCTCAGGAAAAGTCCCAAACCGGACCCGGCGACCGACAGGAGCTGGGCTTCAGATCCGGAGCCAGGAATGCCCAGATCAGGATCAGAGGCAGATGAACAGGCAGGGCCCTCCTTGGACGTCAGCCATCGAAGAAGGAGAAAGAAGAAGGGGGAAGAGGCGGAAAGAAGAGCCGGAAAGAAGAGGCTTGACCTGTTGATCCTTCAGCTTTTATAGGGGGCATGATGCCGATGGGATGGAATACCCCTGTTGGTCAGTCCTGGGTCACCTGTCCTGTCCGCTCCTCCTTGAAGGCGGGACCCTCTGACGGGCGAACAACGAAAATTATCTGACCTTGGTTCTTCCAGCAATAAGTCTAAACAAGGGCCTCTCTGCATACCATCCCCCGGTACAGTCAGGTCTTATCACTGCGAGATGGAACAGCTCCGCACAATGTGCTGTTAATTTCAGAGCCCAGCTAACTAGGAGAGGCCTAGCTAAGAAAGCAAAACTGTAAAACAGAAAATTGGTTCATTTTACCTCAAACCAGGACAAACATGAACACCAGTCTTCTTACTCCTATATACCCTGATGGCCACTTAGGTCAAATGATTTCATTAGATTTAAAAAAAAATAAAAAAATAAAAAGGAGTTGCAGAAAAGAACAAGATACACCTGTGTAGCCAGAGGAAGGGTTTTTTAAAATTCATTATAACCATCCAATGAGTTAGTATAACTGTGCAATTCTTATTTTATGCTATATCACACCAGATACTGTTAAGTTGGTGACAACGTGAACTGGTTGGCATTCTGGTTTAATTTTATAAGGGGCTGTCAGTCAAAAGGATTTTGAGGTGAATCTAAGACTTTCACAGTGAAATTCTTGAAGAAGGATAACAAAGGTAATTAATGCTGTAAAAAATCCAAGCGACTAGCAAAGGCAGTGTGATATGCAAACTTTTTCTTGATATGAACTAGAACAGTGAAGAGCAAATGATGACAATCATACTTTATGTAAGATTCTGCTGGTTAAAACACTGGTGGACTGAGTGTGCTCAACTTCAATCTCTTGAGAGAAGATCATGGCTAGAAACACCAGTTAGTTATTTCTGCCCACTTGGATGTAGCGAATGGTCTTTGCTGTGAAAAGGTTGCATAAAATTTTAATTAGGGCAGGAAGAAAAGGCATAGGAAACACTCTGCAGCCTGATGGCGTACCTGCTGTGCTTTCCTTTGTGCCTCTCCAGAACAGCCTGGCTTTAGCAGAGTCACTTTTGTCCCTTCTTACACTTCCAAGCCAGGTGGCTAAGGCTTTTGGTGGGAAAAGCACCTTTGGGACTTCATGCTAGAGCAGGGACTTGAATACTTATTGCTATTGTTCTGCACAGGTTCTCAGGTCACGGAAGAACTATTCCCCCCACTAAAAAGGTAGGAAATTACTGCTCTTAGTTTAGCAAGCAGAATTCAAGTGGTGCATTTTGATTTATTTTGTGAGACTGAAACAGAAACAAAACAATTTATTTAAAGCAGAGTAGAGGGCTTTATTCAATGAGGAAAGAAAGCTTTTCTCTCTGCCTGTCAAAGAATAATGAAAATAAATGTAATTGTGGTTGCTCTGAAGTATGTCTTTTGACATCGATCCCCTGAATATATAGGGGGTTTGGTGGTTTGGGTTTTTTTGTTGTTGTTTGTGGGGTTTTGTTTTTGTTTTTTTTGAGGGGGGAAAATGATGATGTTAAAGTGTTAGTTGTTTTCAGCCCCTGCTTAAAGGCTTACCTTTTATAAAATTATGATATATATCATATAAAATTATGGTATATATAAACGCCCCCCCCCATGGCAGGGGGGTTGGTACTCGATGATCTTCAAGGTCCCTTCCAACTCTAACCATTCTATGATTCTAAAACATTACCTGTACTGAGGAGTGGGCCTCAGATCTGCCACAGGGCTAGTAGTGACTGTATACCTGCTCTTACCTGAGGTACTAAAGGTGATGAAAGGCTTTGAAAAGTCAGAGCTTTCCCTTATTTAGCATCCTTTAGAAGCTAGTTTTTCTAAACTTATTTATTGTAACTCATACTTTTAGTTCATGTGGTTTTGGGTCAGAACTTGTCCTCTTCATAAAAAACAGATCTGTTTTGTGTAACAGTGTCATGTATGGCTTCATGCTGTGTTTGTTTATATGTATATAAACAATGTTTAGGCAAAGAGCGAGAAGGATGATACCATGGATTCTGACCTTTTAAGTGATTTTAATTATGTCTGCAATTTATTTTTTATTTGAAATGGAATGTTTTAACTACTATGCTTTTGACAAAACAAAAACCCCCACTCTATTGCTATGACGTCCTTAAAAACTAACAGATTCCAAAAATGTGGATTGTTAACATAATCTTTTCTATTTGAATGCCACTGTGTGTATTGACATTAAATATTTGATAGGAACATTTTATTTTCACTGTACAAAAGTGGGTGGTGGTGTTCACTCTGATTCCACCGATGTGGTAGGACTTCTTGGCTGTACCTCACTGCACCAAAGGCTCTGTAAATCTTACTGTATTGTCTCCAAAGGTTACTGAGGGGAAACCTGTGAGGACATAAATAAACACTAGTTTTATGTGAATTTAGCTAAGGAAGGTAGTTCATGTATTCTCTTACGTGAGCTAGGCAGTACCCAGTGGGACCGGATTTAAAACATTCAGAACTGCATTTGAAGATGCAGAAATAAATACGTGTATTATCAGTGGCAAACTTCATCAAAAAGGAAGATATTAATTATTAAACTTTCACTTTAAATCAAAGATGCCTAGCTGTTTTTACTATTAACACAGAATAACACTTTCTTTGTTAGTGAACTTTCTGTAACCATTATAGTAAAGGAAGCTTTCTTTATCATACAACACTAGAAAAATACTTGAGAATCTAAGGCTTGAAATAATTCTAACCTTAAGATCCTGAAGGAAGAGAGTGTAGCAAGATACTGTTCTTCATTAAGGGGTGGGGTGGGGGAGAAGATTATTGAAATTAGTACTGAAAAAACACAAACTTCCTATGTTCTAAATCCGTAACAGATAATTTTTATTGACTGAACAACCATTTTGAGTGTAGTCTGAACTTCTGAGGTAATGTTTTGCATTCTCAAGTGAAATTTGGAAATATTTAGGGTTTTGTTATTTTTTTTTTGTTTTAAAACTGCCTGGTACCTTGGAGAAAAACTGAAGGTTTTTCAGTAGGCAGAAGAGCAACATTCCAGGTCACTCTCTACCCTAGCTCTTTTTCCAGCAGCAGTTATTAGATACAATGGAGAAAGCAATTTTGTGAAAAGGAAGTGAGGCGTTTATTATTTAACTGTGATCATTAACTATTTAAATGTGATTTCTATGTTGTAAATGCTTCTAAAAATCCAGGAATAAAGTTCCATAGATTCTAGTGGAACTGTGCATCTAAATAATGGAGCCTTAATTCATGAAATTATTGCTTTGATACAGTTACAATAGATAAGGTATTTGCTCAGACTTACTAGTTCAAATTTTAACAAAATGAAGGAGAAAGCTCTTACTCAATTTAAAAAAATGAACTCTTCTTCCCCATGAAATAACTGATGAAAAGCCTGAAGTATTCAATGTACAGTACAAACTGAGGTATCAGTTTGTATTTGGATCTGCTACTAGAAGTTTATCTGTTGTAGGTTAGTATGGCATTACAGCCCATCTTACTTAACTTGCTGGTTTTGTTGACCTGGTGTCTATGCAGCTGTATTACACTGACTGCTTCCTTCAGTGCTGAATTTTGGTTTTCCTGATGAGAAATGTGGAGGGTGCCAGAGATATGCAATGCTGTCAAAAACCACATTCCAGGACCACAAAAAATATTTAGTTAAGTCAAGGAGTTTTGATTGTTCTGATCCCTAATATTTTATGTCTTTCTTGGGGAGGGGATTCTCCATAATCTATTTTGTCCATAAGATTAGTATGAGATGTATCCTAAATATTGAATTAGGAAATAATGAAGAGACAGCAATGTTGGTTATGCTTTGCTAGAGGAATACTGGTATTTGGCTAAGGTAATTCAGATGTTTGGATGTGGTTGACAGTCATCCAGACTGCATGTTGAAGACATACCGATGCTGACAAGTGCTTGCACTAAGTTGTTTATGTGATCTGATGAGATAACAGCATGAATTAATACAGCTGCAGTATGAAGATGACATGCTATATTAATCAAACGGAAGTTTACAGGTCCTGAGTAGTTCACTTAAAATTTAACTATCTTTTAAAAAACAAAAGTTAAATTATACTGTGATCTGTCTCCGAGATGTGTCTATACCAAATCCGGCAATATTTACCTTTATAGGAAGTCACAATTCAACTGTGACATCCTTCATTGCAAAAATGCTATTCCAAATGTCACAAATGTCATTTTCCTTTGAGCTAGGCTGCAGATGAAGAAGTACCAATACTGTTCAGAAGCTGATTTAGAGTTAGCAGGGGAACAATTTTACTATGCTACAGTACATAAACATTCTACACTGACGCTTTATAGCTGGTCACAATGCTGATAAATATATTTTATGGAATATGTGCTTGTAATGTGCAGATACAGGCAAGAGAATCTTCAATTTTATTTTGGTTTATTTTATTTTGTCATTTTAATATGATTCAGAACAAGCCTGATAGGCCATTAAGAACTAGCAGATATACTTAGCTTTTAGTTACATTGATGTAAATTACAGTTTTGTGTCTTTGGTAAGGTTATTCCACACTTATAGAACAATTTGCAGAGTGTAGCTATGCCTTATGGCATTACAGAGGTGTAAAAACAGAGCAAATAGAATAAGCATCAAATCTTTCTTGGAAATTATTATTGTTTTATTTAGTCCTGCATCTAGAAAATGAAATCACCACAAACAACAACAAAAACCTCTTACACAAGATGTCTGTATTTGTATCATATTTTTAGATTCTGGTATAAAAAATATCCTGATTAAAGGCTAACTATAGTGTTTGCCTTAAGCTTTTTGTGCCTAAAGATTCTGCTGATGACATTGAAATAGTGAGGTCAGCCCCTGGGGATGGCTGGCTTCTTAAGTTCCTTAACTAGTCATTTTGGTTTAAAATGTCATAAACCTTGTGATCCTCCATTAATTATTTTGTTGCATCTTTTACCATGCACATTAGAAGGAGGAGATTAAAAACTCTTAAAGTCAATGTGAGTAGTCTCGTAAACCCTATTTTATTTTTTTTTCAAATGTTCTTTGTTTTGCTGTTTTTACCTGAATAGTTTAAGAAGCTGTAAATTAAAATTGCTCAATGTTATTCTTCAGCGCTGTCAGTGCACCCAAGGGCAGCTTCAAATCTCCCTAAATACCATAAGACTTTCAAAGTCCCTGAGACTTTTGCCATCGCACCAGGAAACCACAAAGATAGGATAGGACTCAGTTGTGAAGCTCCTATCTCCAAGTTTGCTCCCTATCCAGAGGATGAGGAAGAAGGTGTGTAGAAAATGAGAGCTGTTGCTTGTGATTTCTTGTTGTTCTGTTATAGAATTCTCTCTAAATTACCTTCTTAAGAGCTGGCTCGGTTTGTTTGAGTCCTTTAGTCTGAGGAAGGGAAAATCTTGTTTTGCAGCATAGCTATATGATTTAACCTTTGTGAGTTCTGAAGGAGCAGGAACAGATTTGCAAATATCAGACCTGCCTTCCTGTGGAGCTCTGGCTGGGTCTTTTCTGAAGGCAAATACCTTGTAAATCCTCAGTGCTAATAGGAAGCTATTGACACAGGTCTCAGAATTACCCTACTGCAAAGTGTGGGATTCCCTTTCCCTGAAACATATGTGGTAATTTTGGAGACTTGCTGCTTTGTGTCCTACAGAACAGTGAAACTGACAGTATAGATTCTTACAGTCTATCGAAATATTTTCTAGGCACGATGAGCTTGGGAAAATGGTGTCCCAGGGATTACAATCTGCCAGGATCACCTGCAGGGTGTCATTGTTCAGTTTTGATGTCATGCCCTAATGACCATGTTTCCTTATGCAAGGGAGATACCCTGGCCGAGCCAAGGCCTTAGCCAAGTTAGGAGGAAAGCCATAATATAATACTCATTATCTTGACTCTTCTCTCACAATGCGTTACATATAGTGAAGTTAGTAGCGATTCCAAGAATGTTTGCAATTTAAGTTTTATCACTGAAATTGTAGGATTCATTTTACTTCTGTCTGCTTCTCCCTCAGTGTGCACCACAGGATGATCGGTATTAGGGAAGAATCCCACAGTTCTTCCTTTTTCTGCTGCAAACTGGCAATGCTAGAACTACAACCTATCGATTTATTTGGGTACTCGCCAGACACTTAGGTTTCTTGAAGAGTGAGCCTGTATACTCTACCAGTATAGCAGTACGGGTATTTTAGAAACAACAGTGAACAGTACAGATTTAATGTCAGCTAATCTGCACCTGTGTTACAGGAAAGAAATAATGCATATTTCTTCCTCTGAAATAAGCCTATTTTGCCTTAAAGTTTTCCTGTCTTTTTTAGACATCTGTCTACCCCACAGTCTAATTTCTCATCTTAAAACAAGATTCAGAGTGTGCCAACAAGGTTAAAATATATTAATCTGAATTTAAATCACACTCTACATCCCACCCCAGGGTCTTTCTTACTCAGTGCTGCTGTAAACGGGTGCTGAGGTGGATGTATGTGGATTCAGTCACATACCTCTGTGTACTGTTGTGCTTTATTATTCTAGCACGACAGACCACATGAGCTAGAAATAAATCTTTGCTGATTGCAGAGCAAGAACTAAAGAGACGCAACTGAGACATCTGGCTTTGACATTGTCCCTTAAGAGCCTTTAAACATGAGCTTGTTGAGAGTTAGTTTTTTGACTTATGTGGTAGCTGGAGCCTTTGCCTTGCTACTTCAGCTAACAGTTATGTTTTTTATACCCCCATGGGTATGTCTCTGCTGTGATGATGGCTTTCCAGATCTGAATGTTAGCAGAGTCTCTCTACTGGTAAGCATACTGTGAAGCTATGCCCTTTTTAACAGTGTTACTACTAGTTTTGCCTTTTTTTTTTCCTGGCTCAGATTTGTGTGGATGCCTTGCATAGGCTTTTTGCTTATCTTTTGGTTTTCTTCTGGAAAAAAAAGCTGAACCACACAGGTTTTCATCCCATAAATTGTGGGAGAAGTCGTTCATCTTCCTAGCGATGATAGAATAATTATGGGTAGACAATGAGGGTCTACAAGCGTTTTAACTTCTTGCGGACAGAACTGGCTAGCAGTCCAAACTGAAGGCATTCCCTAAACCTAGCAGTTGAGTTAGACACACAGTTGATTTCAGGTCAAATAATTCCATATTTTGGCAGGGAAGAGGTCAGAAACAGTGGCTGTAGAAGAGCCTGAATTGACTATGGTGTGAATACAAATATTAGACTGCAATAATACAAGGGCAGATAGAGGCTTTAAGTGAGCAAATGGCAATAAGGCCTCCAACATGACAGAGATGTTGCTAGTTTTGCCCTGGTATTGAATTTGTATTGATTTGCATTTCAGAAGTTATGTGATGTTAGTCTTGTATTTATTTGTATCACAGACCTTAGCAGAAGAAAAAGCAGGGTCCTCATCAATGTAGAAAAAAGGCTTTGTAAGTGGGTGTGTTTGTGCTGGTTGGAAAGTAATGCCACTGCAGTTAACCCTGCTGAGCTTCAGGAACTGTAATTACTGCTGTTTGTTGGCTTAGAGTATAAAGATGACTTCAGTACGTACTTTTGCTGTTACTTTGCTCAGTTGTGCTATCCTTAGAGATCTTTTTCTTTTGAGATACTTGCAGATTATATATATTTTTTTTGTTGTTGTTTTTAAAGAACAGTAAGTTCACCTTTGAACACTTAAATCCTTATAATACCACTTCTATCAAGCATCTTGCATCTGACACCATCTCTGCCATCAGGAAAAAACAAAACCAAAATCCTTGGAGAAGAATGAAATAATTTGGTTTGCTTTCTTCAGTGACTGATCAGTTGGTGATCATGGAGAAAGGTGTCCACAAAAAAAGCCCAACTAAAACATATTTGTATAAGTACATTCTTAAAGCTATGACATGAACCTTTATAGTACACATAATATATCTAATATAGTACACATAATAATAACTTTTCCTGATGTGGTCTGAAGAAACTCTTTCCATGACCCTTACAAACCAGGTGTTGTATTTCAAAAATGTTCCTTTAAATAGAGTTGATATTTCACTGCAGGTTTTTCTACCAGAAATATTCCTATAGTTGCTGTGTAATGATGCAATAAATTCACTCAGGAGCTTGTTACAGTTAATAACCTGTAAAGGGCAAAGGTATTTGGACAATGCACATTAAATTAGACCTGTATCAATTACTAACAGTGTAAGTTATTTCTTCTTTTGTCCTTTAAAGAAATGTCATTTTGTGGAAAAAGATAGAGGTCAACTTATTTTCTACGTGTTTAATTTTTACAGCCAGTGACTTCTTTGTGAATAAATAATATGCCTTGTTCACAAGACAAGCATCAACTCTGAACAATTATCAAAGACATTAGGATACAATGTTAATGTATTTCATGCTTCAAAAGCTACAGCTGCCAGAAATTCATAGCAATCAATCAACTTTTTTTTTTTCCTGTTTTTCGTATATTAGTGATGCACTAGGGGTAATAATTCTGACCCTACCTGCCCCTACTCTTTCAAATAGGTTTACTGGTTATACTGATTCACTTAATGTTCCTCTGTGGCTTTTTCATAAGGAGATACCACTTCAGAAGACACAGTCTTTATTTTCCTTCCTCTATCATTTTTTTTTTTCCCCCCCAGACAGTTTAAGACCTTTCTTTGTATTTGAATAGAATTACCTTTTCTAGCACTGTAATCCTTAAATTAGAAAGCTAACTAATAGAGCTGCAATAGATAAAGGTTTTGTCTTTCATAGCCTTTCAAGTCATTCTTCAATTGTTTAATAAACTAAGTCTGGTGATCACAGTGCAAGCCCTAGTGTAAAGTACTCCATAAGAGAGAACTACTCCATTTATTGGAACAAATGTTTGTGTAGCTGAGGTCAGAAAGGTCTTTGGTAAATTCTCGCATATAGAGTGAATTATTTCAAAACTTAGAAAGCCAAAGATGAAGGGTTTTTTAGGTCAAGGCTTATACTAAAGGCAGAAAAACTTGCATTAAAGGAATTTGCATTATGTGCTGTCTCCATTTAAAAGACTTAAGTTTCCAATCCTGTCTCTCTTGCTTGACCTTCACCCAGAACAGACTGTAAGAAAACCTGTTTTTATAAGTGACAAAAAGGAAGCACAGGGACTGCAGCTATAACAATGTAAGATTACCTGTGGATTTATGAGTAGGCGATGTTGCTGCTTTGGTTATAGCAATGAATCTCACTTGTGTTAATAAGCAGTATTGTCTCTGCCCTGCTGATGCTGGGGCAAAGTCTTTGTGATGCTCTTTGCCAGAGCTAGCTCTGCACTGTGGCAATGAACTCTGTTTTCTGTCTTTCACACTAAATAAAAAGAAATCTATCTCAAAGAGAAAATGGAAATTACAAAATGCCTGTTTATAACTTTGCCTTTGTTGTTGTTGTTGTTTTTTTTTTCCCCTGGCCTAAATTACTGTGTCTACAGGTCATTTCAAAAGTAGCTTCTCACAAAATGAGCTCTCATCTTTCATCCTAAAAGAAGGCAACCAAGGCCTTGTGAATGTCCTGCCGTTCATCATTGTTATTCAGGTAGCCAAGGAATAACTCAGGTAGCCAAGGAATAACAGACTGAATAGATATTCCCCTTTAGATGAAACTGCCTGTGCCAAAGCTGACTTCTTGTATCTCCTTTTGTTTTATATGAAATTTGGGCTGAGATGTGCCCTGGTATCTCCTGTTTATGAAAGGAGGGTGAGAGGAATGGAAGACTATCAGGATGATGCAGTGTGATACCTCTGCTTTTCACTTTATGCTCTGTGAGATGAAGGGATGATAGATGAGAAAAAATTGTGTAGAAAAAATAAAGTAGCCTGTTGCAAGTAGAAATGGAGTTGCTAAAGTTATGCTCTGAAATGCAAGATTATTTACATAACATTATATGGTGTCCAAATTTTGTGGTTATTGCTGAAGCAGTTGAAGACAAGATACACTTTTACATACGTTCATAGATTTAAAAAATATTTCAAGGTTGTTTTAACAGCTGACTAATTTTGTGAGACAGTAAGTCTAACTCTAGATTTTGAAAGCTGGACAATGGTACTGATACATGACTGAAAGTTAGATTGGTTTTGGGGGGTGGCTGTTTGTAGGTGGTTTTTTTTTTTCTGATGATATAATTGTATAATGGTTTTGGTTGGAAGGGACCTTAAAGACCATCAAGTTCCAACCCCCCTGCCATGTGCCGGGACACCTCCCACTAGACCAAGTTGCTCAAAGCCCCATCCAGTCTGGTCTTTAACACCTCCAGGGATGGGGCATCCACAGCTTCTCCGGGCAACCTTTTCCTGTGCCTCACCACCCTCACAGTAAAGAATTTCTTCCTAATATCTAATCTGAATCTCCCGTCTTTCCATTTAAAACCACTACTGCTCATCCTATTGCTACATTCCCTTGTGAGGTGTCCCTTCCTATCTGTCCTGTAGACACCTGTTAGGTACTGCAAGGCTGCTATGAAGTCTCCCCAGAGCCTTCTCCAGGCTGAACAGCCCTGACTCTCTCAGCCTGTCCTTAGAAGAGAGGTGCTCCAGCCCTCTAATAATCCTTGTAGGTGTCCTCTGGACCTGTTCCAATGGGACTATGTCCTTATGTTGGGGACTCCAAAGCTGGGCATGGTACTCCATGTGGTTAGAGTACACAGTACTGATGCTGCAGAAGAGAGGAAAAAAGCTACTTGAAGGTTCTTAAGTATTGCAGTAGTAAAAAGGACTAATTCTTATTTTTATATAAAATCAAAGGATTTCACTTTGGATACCCATAAATAGAGTTTTTAATCTGCAACTGTGGTGAATAATACAAATTAAAGAGACTAGTTTTGGTATTAGTTGCATGTGTTATTAGTGTGTTTTTGTGTAGGTATTTGTAACTAGTTTTCTACAAAGACCAATAACTGAAACACTTACTTTTGGTACCTCAGGGACTTGCTTGTTGAAATACAGCAATTGTTTTCTAGGTAGATCTGTTGAAAACGTGCACAGAGCTACGTTCAGCCAGTCTGACTCCATATGCTTAGTTTCTTGGGCATTAAGTTAATAGCGTTTTCCAGAAAGATATCTAAATTTTCTCTTACACGGTGGTTGGTGAATAATTTATTGCCAATTTACTACAGCATTGCTGTCTGTGATGGCTGTGGAGTGATGCACCAGCTGTGCCCTCACTCAGGAAATGTGAAATGTCTCCATGTGCTCTAAGCAATGAGGAATGATCTCCGTTTATTTGCTTATATGAAAGAACAAGTGCATGTAAAAAGGTAATGGGAATACAACCCTTTAACAGCTGTATTGAGATAGTTAACTACAATTTAAAGAAGCCCAACCACCAAGCAAAACCACAACAGATTAATTTTAATATAAAACTAATGAAGATGGAACAGTTCTCAACTTCCATTTCCTAACTGCCTTGAAGGTCATGCTTCCTCAGAGGTAAGGTATGTAAACAACACTATCCATCAATCTTTATGTAGTGTCAAGGAAAATGGGATGAAACAAAAGGAAGTTCTAAATATTTTTATTGTGCCTGAATGAAAATAAGACCACTTGTGTAAAGCTGAAGCAAAGTTTTTCGGAGGCTTTTCCCTCTGAATCTGTGAGTTTCTGGCAGATGTGCCTTCCCCAGGACTAGAGTTGAAAGATAACATTTAAAAATCTACTGACCTCTGTTCAATCCCTCAGTTAGCTTGTAAGTCTTAGCTCTTTAGAAAAGGTGAGAGTTTTGAATTGCCAAAAGGTTTGAGGGCTAAGCAGTGCTTAGCATTTGAGTACACCAACCTGTCTTAAGCCTATTTATTTTGTCTTAATTTGCCGAGTAGAAGCTTTTTGTTTATCTGGACATACGTAATGCATGAGTGGATCTGCATTGAATGATAAGTTTATTGAAAAGAAAAACAGTATTTAATCTTTCTCCACCTTTATTTTTATATTTTTATTCACCTATCACTGAAAGGCATCTTGGAATAGGGAGAAGTAAATTTTTCAATGATAAATTGTGGATGTATGTTAGAATAATAGAAAATCAAACATACATTCTTCTTGGATATGTGTGTAAATAGGAGTGATAGCTGTGATATGAGTAGAAGTAATTATTTCACCCAAGTGTTGTAAGGTTTTCAACTGCAGTACTATTTGTTTTGAAACCACTCTTCAAGAAAGGCATGGACCAGAGATAGCAGAACAAGTACAGGAATAGTCTCAGGTCTGAAAATTTGCTGACAATAATTTTTATAACAGAGATGGTTAAGGGAGGCATGACAAGTCTCTCCATTTTTAAAAAGAACACAAAACAAGACAAAAAGCACCTCCTACTGTCCTTTCATCCCCATCCTAAAATTCACAAAATAAAAAAGAACATACCCCAATCCCCACTAAAAAACACTTCAACCCACCTTCACCCCACCCCAGACTCTTCAGCCTGTAGGATGAACAGTAGACCATGATGTTAGATATCTACAGCAAGAAATTTAGGTCTGATCAAGGATCCATGTACCTCTTGGCAGACTGTTGCAAATAGCACTATGATTGTGAGGCTTTTGGGCTCAGGGCTGGACTCAAGTGAGCTTTGAAAGGGCTTGTTGGGCTCCTTGTGCTGTCTGTAGCATAGGCTGGACTACTTAGGGCAGAGATGAAGGGAATTTTGTTTCTACAAGCAAGCACGGGTTATCCACCACGTATGGTTTAAGGAACAAGGTAGAAAAGCATTTGTCAAATGTGTCAATATCTACTGTATTTTGAGGTGAGAGATGGACCAGATGGTCTCTGTATAGCTCTCCCATGATTTCTAAATGCTAGATATTTTCTCAGAGTCCTTTAAGCCAAAGGCTGGTTAGACTTAAGAGCATTGTGATCTTGGTATAGGTGGTTTGCAATTTACCTCACAGACTTTTTCTTTTATGATTCAGATTTTCTATCTCAAAACAATCTGAATGAGAAGCTTAATGTCAACCAGTGTGGATTAAAAGACAATAAAGTGAGTTTACAGCAGGGAGGAATATTATAGAAAAAATAAACAAATAAACAAGCCAGTATTTGGAGTAGTGCTTATAGCTTTATAGTTTTCACATTGCAGCATGATTATGTCTAAACTTCTGAGTTTTACTGAAACTTTTTTGTATCTTTACCCAAAGCGCTAGTATTATTCTTTGTTCTTTGCTCTTTCTTCTTTGTACTTGCCTCTTACCTTTTGGCAGGTTGTTTTTTCCACTGGTTGGAAGAAGTAGAATAAAGTGAAAAGATAACCAAAGAGGAGGTGAAGAAAGGTAAGATCAAAGTAGTAGAGACAGTATAGTTGTGAATTAGAAAAAAAAAAAAGCAAGGTATGTGCCCATCTACTAAAAATAAAGGCACTCAGAAGAAGTGTGACAGAGGGCAGAGTACAAAGACAGACAGACAGACATACAGTCAAATACGGAAGATGCAGTCAGTAATTTTTGTCTGATTCAGTATCCTCCCATTCCTTTCATATGGTGACAGTGAAGCAATATAAACTTTTAAATAAAAAGCACATCTCTTGTAGGGTCCTAGAGTTCTATGTACTTAATGATAAATGCACTTTTATCTAAAAAGTACAAAGGGCCGTGTTGAAGGCTTCCTGTCCATCTAAGAAAGTATGTAGCTGCTTTGCCTTCAGAGCACAGCTGGGGTTGAGCAACTTGATTTCCCTTGTTCTGTGGAGAATGGTGTTTAATGGCTGCTTTCTCCGCACGGGCACAGCTGGACTTGCCATGGTAGTAGTGAAGAAAGCGGATTCTGAAATCTTGCCCCAAAGTTCTTTCTTGAATTCCATCTTCCCATAGTTGAGGAGATGTCAGCACTAGTTAGATGTCACCTGCATGTTTAGAAGGTGACATATTCTCCCTTGTGACTGGCTGTGTGGTATTCCTGTGGGGCCCAGGCCTGGCTTGTATTTTTTTACCGTTTCCTAATAGCTAGTCTGATAGGGTTAACAAATCCAGGGGTCAAGCTTGGTGTGCGAGTGTTTCTGGTTCATGGTTTAAAGGGCAAAATCTAGAGAACTGGTCTCCTCCTTGCAGTGATAGATCGGGGTAGGTTTGTTTTTTTGTTTGTTTTTTTTTTGAGAGGCATGGGTTGGGAATGTTCATTTTATCTTTTTAGTGTGTTTTTTTTGATAAAACAAGCCCCACACTTGGCAAAGAGCCATTTGCCTTGCTCTTTTGAAGTAATTCATTAAAATTATTGTTGTAAGAAGTCCCGTAGTTGCTGTTCTGGAGTTGAGTTAAACCTCCTTGCAGCACGATAATTTAAAAGGAGAGGAAACAAAATTCACTGCAAGAACAAACAGCCCTGTCACACACGTACTAGCAAAGTCCCTACAGTGAAGAAGCAATGTTTCGTTCCTACATTACGCTGCTGTCATTTGAATTTGTGAGCAATCCTTTCAATATATACGAGTAGTATTGAAACAATTGGAAGGGTAAACAAGACATAAAAGGAATATAATGGCTGCCACCTTACTTGGAGGGCAGTTCTTACAGCACTTCTGTATGCTAGTGATACCTTGCTGAGACATCTGCTTGATGAGAGAATATAGCTCTAAAGGTGTTCCTTAAAAAAATGTCATTCTAGAAGCAAAACACAAAATACAGAGATTGGATTTCCCCCCCCCCAACTGTATTTGTGTTGGTCAGGTTCCACTGCTCTTATTCTCTCAAAATTATTGCTATTATCATATGTAATTATTATGCAATTTAATAATGCAGCACAAGTTGTGCAGGATTATATAAATTATACAGTATTATCTCTATAGCATTCTTCTTATCTAACTTCACAATCTTCTCTTGTTCAGTTCTTTCTTTTCCACACTTTTCATAACTAGATAAACTAAAATCAGGCAAAACACTACTCGTTTTCATCACATTTTATCCCATGGTGCCTCACCATTTTTTTCTGTTAGGTTGCATCCAATAGTGGGCTCTCAGATGTGTATTATTTCGTTAAGGTCTGTGCAGCACTTCCGTATGTGTTCTAAAATAATATGCTTGCTGAAAGCATACCCTGTCTCTGAAGCCATGGTATACTGTGATTCAGGCTTTTGTACACAACTTGAGCAGCAAGCTCTTGCTTTTGGTTACTGAATTTTGATTTAGGATTGGTTAGGTTTTATTTTCTATAGAAACAAAACCAAAAAACCACAGGAAGTCTTCCGGCCTCAAGCCCAAACCAAACAAAAAAATACGAACCCAAACTTACAGAAACAATTGGACTAAGACACTGCCAGGATTCACATATTATTATAATAGTGTTGATTTTGCTTCAATTTTTAAAGCCAATAGAAATGTTTAAGGAATTGTTATTTATCCCCGCCCCGTCCCCCTGGGATAAATGTAATTCTCAGTTTTCTCTGCTGATTCTTGAAGTTCATATATTTCTAGTCAAATATTTACTGTCATCAGTACAGATGGCTCCTAGGCTTTATCATTTATGGCAATGTATTCTTCATGAAAGAAATAGAACTCTATGCTAACATATAAACCTTTGGATTCTAAAGCAATTTTGCTTTCCAAGCTTGCAAGTGGTGACAAGTACTGTTTCTTCTACAGACTACAATGTTCATGAATTCTTCAGACCCTTGGAAAAAAATGGAGCTAGAATGACTCATGTTGAAAGACATGCTTATTAATGTCCTAATGTTCTCAGTCTTCAAAACGTCAAGGTGGAAATGGACATCTTAATTATGGATCTTCATAAAACTAATAGCTTGCTTGTGGCTGTGCAGCAGCTTTATTTGCTTATGAGTGTATTTAAGACTAAAGCATAACATAATTGATACATACCCAATTAAGAAATATATGTGGAAGTTAGCTTTCCCTGTTAAGATCTTTTCTGTAATGCAGCATGTAACAGGAGTTGTACATACAAGTATTAAGTGGAATTTTAGAATAGAAACTGAAAGGAATTAATTACTGAAATTTCTTTGGAGAGGAATGATTTTTTTTACATTTTTTTGGTGCAGAGTTTTGCCTAATCTCCCAAACTACTGGCTATATGAAAGAAGGATGACTTTAAGAACTGTTCATACTGTTCTGAAAGTACCTGTGCATAATTATAGCAGTCTATATCTTCGAGTTGTGACACACTATTTAGTCCTGAGTGACTTTCTTTATGAAGTAGAACATATAAATTGAACTATATTCAGAATACTTGGACTTGCATTAAAAATCCTCTGGTGTCAAAAACAAATGACCAAAATACAAGCAGGTAATGATGGGAAATAATTTTATTTTAAAAACCATTAGCAACATTGTTTTAACTGCAAGTAACATCTTCTGATATTTGGTATTTTAAATATGGGTTAATTGGCACAACAGTAAAGAAAAAAAAAAGAAATATAAAAAAGAAATGTAAACATGTGCTCTGTGCTAGTAATAAAGAATAATTTTGAGTGTAACATTATATTTTATATGCTATGTGAACCATCTCTCTGTATTTATCTTCTTATAGTTTAGCCTAACCTGTACTTTGTGCATTCATCAATATAAGAAGAATCCAATGAATGAATGCCTATTACATGCAAGATCTATGGCCTGGGGACAATTATTTTACTCATAAATTTCAATATCCGTTCTCTACTGCAGTGAAAATAATGAGCCTGTAGTGGCTTTGTCCATCATTACAGGTAATTTTTCTTTTTTTTTTTNTTTTTTTTTTTTTTTTTTTTTTTTTTTTTTTTTTTTTTTTTTTTAACCTGTAAAAAGGAACCGTGACTGATTGGAATTGACCCATGAATCTGAGACTAGACTTTTCTCAATTTTTTTTGTGATATGTCAAACAGCTTTTGGAGAGCATTAGCTCGTATCTGGTCATTATAATGATCTTGCTCTTCTCCATCTTAATATCTTGATCCTTTGTTATAAGGGATAAAATCAGGTGGTTCAGCTTCCCCCTCCCAATTAAACAGTGAAGTATGGTTTTGGTTTTCCTCTTAAATTAAATACTGGAATTTTTAGCTTATTTTTGACTGTGAATTCCATTAAAAATCATATTCTTAGGATCATTAGCAGTCAAGCTGATTAAATCTTTAGGGATTTTGCTGTAGTTTTGTTGCCAAGCCACATTAGGCTCCTTTAAAAAAACTAAGCTGTGTTTTGATAATGACTTATAGACAATAATAGTGGCTTTAAGATTTATCCAGTCTTCATATGGAAGATCCAGTGGGAGGCTGCCATCACAAAAATTTACTAGTTCACACTCTCTGTCAAGTCTGCAGGATCCTCTGTCAATATTCTGTGAGTGTGTATTCACTAGATAAACACAGAAAAATAAACAGGTGTGTCTGAGTGGAAGGAATCTACTGGTCTGGATGACCAATCAATGAGCTGGGTTTTCAGGCCTCCAAAAATCATGTAATTTATATCAATACTGACAATCTGGCTCCCAGCTTCTCAAACACTGGTCATGTTCTATTTTACATTTAGAAAGGGAATTTAAGGTCAAGCTATGATGAACTTAATGTTTGGGTTGCTGATGTATACTATTATTTCAGTTGCTCAAATTGTAAAAGGGGGATTGGATAGTAGAAGACAGATCAGGAAAAGCACTAGCAAAATTAAAAGTGAATTTTCCTATAACAATGTATAAAATAAATCCCCATATTGCATGTTATGTAAGTTCACCTTGCAGAAGGATAGTATTTTACCCGCTAAAAAAGCTTTCCTAATGATTCAAAAATCTTACTTTACTATTTCAAGACTAATGTTGCCTTTGGACCTCAATCATTTACTCTAGAAATAGACGTCACTCTGGATTTCATGTTGCCTAAATTCAGAAGTGTTAATTCCTTCTGCTGTGGCATGAAACATCTGTCAAAGGGTCAGGGATTATCAGGAAATCATACCAATCACTGTCACTGAATACCAAATATCTGTGTTCTTAAAGTTTGGCCCTGTCATCTTTCACTCTGTTTTGCTTTTTAAAGTTGTTGGAATACTTTGTTCAGCAGTTCTTTGAGCAACATATTCTGACCAAAGGGGAAGGGCTAAGAAAGTTGTTTTCAGTGAAAAGTGGTGGTTTTGACTAACGTTAATCTCCTGGAACCCAGTCAGAGACTTCAGACTGGTGCCCACTGAGAACATGCCTGCGTGATGTGCTTCCTGGACTTCCTCAGACAACTATTTTTGATCAAAACAAGTTATTTTCTCATCCAGTATGTACTTTTCATTTATAGTCGAGCTTCCCTTTTAATTCAAATGATGGAGGTTATTTCCATTTTTCATATCTCTGTACGTGCTCTGATCTTGAACTTCCCTTTCTGGATCCTGAATTCAAAATCATGGTCAGTCTTTGCCGTGTGGGTGCTCCAACCAGTTGTGGCTCTTAATTGCCACAGGTTTCCTTAGTGGTGTTTCCCCAGTGCCAGATCACTTTTAGCAATGGTGACAGCCAGGCACCAGTGGGCAGGTTGTTGAAGATCTGGGCCAGAGAGAACATTTGATACTGTTATATGTTAGAATTTTGCTCCTAAGCTTTGTATTTATACTTTAAATAAACACATTGTTTTGACAGTGTCTCAGCTTTTGACGTGAATGCACTATTCTGAACCCATCTGTGCAGTACTTCTCACCCTAATTGACGTGTTCCTTCCTGGTCACCTACTGCTGTCTGCTTTTTTGTCACTACTCATAAAACCAGCAGCTGCTGATGCTCTTCTTTATTCATAATTTTTGTGAAGGTCACTTTCTGTGGAATGACATGCCTGTATCTGCTCTGTCAGTGCCCCCAGTTTGGTGTTCAGACACCTATTTATGTCTTGTTTTATCAACAGTTTCTTTCCTGCGAAAGGAAAACAAAAAGAATCCTAATATTAGAAGTGTTGATTTTAGCTCTAAATATCAGTCAGTCTGGATTGAAAAAAATACTTATTTCTTTATGAGTGTCAAGGGCCACTCGTTTAACATCTGTAATTATTCATTTTAATAACTAAGATGATTAATTTTATATAGGTCACATTGCTTGGCATATAACATTAAATTGCAAAAATATCACAACTGGCATACGATCCCCAAATGATACTGAAGTATTCTGTTCGCAAGCCTTTCCCTCTCTCCCCCAGGTTTGCCAATACACCACAGCAGTTCTCTTAATTCTCATTATTTCTCACTTACAGGTGGAAGCATATGATTCTGCTTTTATTTTGTGTTCCTGGCAGGTCTACTTTTTAAGGGAATTTTAATTTAGGTCAAATTCTTAAACTTTATTAAGTATTACAGTCAGTCATTTGAAGCTTGAGGTTTACATTAATGGCCAATTTTCTTTGATTTCTTTAATCTCTACACTTTCACTCTTGCACAGAATTTCTCTTGCCAGTGGGGATGCTTAAGTTTAAAACAAAATAACCTCTCTCAATTTTAAACAAGAAAATTAGGAGGAGGTTAATGAACACTGTCAAAACATTATCTTAAATGTTACAACCTCTTAGGAAATATTTTGAAATCAGAAAGGGTATATTTTTATCAACTCTGTGCATATTCGTTTAAGTAAACTAATTATTTTCAAGACTATTGTTTATAACAAAAAAGCTACTGAGCTCTCAGATGAGGTTCTTAAGGGTGTTTTTTAACATGGGTCTTTCTTCCACTTAATTCCTTATTGTTGGCCATTTACTAGGTATGATGGCTCTTTTGGGACATTGATTTATGCTGTTTCACCATTGAAGGAGGATAAAAACTTGCAAAACAAAACAGAAAAAAAGCCAATCATTCTGTCAACTGAAGGTGAACAGTAAATAATGAATGCATCTGTGTTTTAGATTGGAACAGTACAGACCACTGGAGCAGTTAGTATTAGCAGGCAGTTCAGAGGCCCCAGCAGCAGCTGCGTTGTTTTTAAGCATGTACTGTATTATCTCCAGGCTAATCTGTTATTTCTTACAACTGCTGAAGCTATTGTAAATTTTTTTTTCATGCTGCATCTAAGCTTTCTAAACCAGATATTACAGAGGTTGTATATGGATGTCATTAAATAGCATTCATTACATGGAGTCTTTGTTATACGCGTTATTTCTGCTTTCATACTATAATACTTTGGCTTCTGGTTACAATATTAATTTCTAGTCAGTCATATGATTGGTCATACTCATAGAAGCATACAGGGGAGATGAAGAACTCAAGGAATACAGTACATTTTTCCCTTTAATCTTGTCCCGCAATGACTAGAGAAAGAGAATGTGGCCAGACACTGCTGCTCTCCGATGCCCTGCACTTTCCGGGTGGTGGGGAAACAGGCACAATAGGCAGCATGTGGCTGAAGAAATGATGCTCTTCTGCTCAACATGTGTTCCTCCCTTAAGGAAGGAGAAATACTAGCCTGGATTTTGAAGTACATGATCAATAGCTGGTGATCTGCAGCTTGAAGAGTGAGGGCTGTGTGGACTCCTAGCTCTCTGAAGGCTGGGGCATGGCTTTGTGCTCTTTGTAGTTTGGCTGGTTAAAGGGTCACAGGTGACAGGACTGCCATGCAAGCCCTGGCTTTGGAATGACACTGACCTCCCTGGTAGCCCTTAGGACTTGGTTACTTTGAGAGTTTCATTCCAGTTCTTTGTTTTGGTGCAGTGTTTTTTCTGGGGTGAATTGTAGCTGAGTTTGGAAAAAGTGGTTTTATAAGGGGATTATGCATATTCTTATATTCAAGCAGCAATTTGATTACTTTGATTTGGGAAATGGGTTCTAAACTTTAAGATATTTTCTATTTTAAATAGCCACTCTGTTGCCAGAATGAATTGTAATAGGTCAAATGGTCAGTAAGAGAAACATTTCTTGTAACATTTACAACCTACCAATCTTTCTTTTTGCTGCTGTTTGCTGTAGACACAGCTGACTGATCATTTTGCTCTTTTGAGAGGATTTTAATGTTGCATTTGAATTATGTTGTAGAACCTTCAATGCAAAGCTGCCATGAAAGGCAATGTGTTTATACGCTGAATATTTCTCCCTAATGGCTGCTTTTAGTGAAGCTGGCTTCCTTCTGACAAGAGTGTGCTGCTGCTGTTTTTGCTTTTGAACTGAAAGGATTTCTATATTAAACTAATGAAAAGAAATAGGAGTTTACTATTTGGCTGCAGTAGGGCTAGGATTTCTGTTTTGAAATTGTAATTTTATCTCAAGCAATCTCAGTAGTGCTTTAAGAATATTTGTTCTTTTCTGATTTTCTTTGGAAGGACATTTCTGCTACTGAAATAGTTGGAATTCTAGACAGTATTCCGGCTATTTCTTATATCTATAAATTGTACAAAAGATACAAGTCAAGTCAGATTGCGGAATGTCATAGGGATATTTTTTTATCTTGTATTACAAATGCTTGTTTCCCCTTTTCCTTCAATATATTATGCTGCTGGCAAAGATAGGCAAACATGCATTTTAAATGATCTTTTAAGTTCAGGAAAATACTCCAATACACCAAAAGTCAATCAACATAAACGCTTTATTTGCTATATACAAACCAGACAATTGGAAGTGAAAGCTCTCACTGCTACACGGTCTCCAACAGTGTAGTAAATTAGGCTTACATCTTTCAGGTTAATATGAGTTATGCTCAGACATAGGTTAAAGAATATTAAAAACATGCAGGTCCAAATTAGCAGAGATGTTTTTCCACTTGCAGATTTAGTGCTATTTGAAGCTTCCAAAGAGCATTATTAAAAGCACTTTAGAATTGCTCTTGAGTAGTTAAATAGCCTTTCATTGCAAACATTTTTGTAACTGAACCTGTGCAAGTACAAAGACTTTTAATAACAGTGTTTAAGACCTCTTTGCTGATTTAAATACTTTTGCTTTATGCAAAATCATGTGCCTGTTCTAGCCTTTTACAACTGCTGTAATGAAAATCTGTAGTATTTTATATCATTTTATGTTTTTTCCACTTTCTCCTCACTTTAAGTTTTTTGAGTACCTTTTTTATAGTTCCTCCTTTTCCTATCTTCTGGTATTTTAGTACATTTTTCATAAAGTGGTAATAAGACCATTTATTTTCCTGGGACTTCAGTGAAAACAAGCAACAACAGATCTGTCTCCCTTAGATTAATTCCATCCTTTTTAATTCCATTAGTCCTGGAAATGCACTAACTATGGAGTTCAGACTGTGGTGTTTTTTTCCCCCCGTATTGCCTATAATTTTGAGATGTGTTTAAAAAAGGTCTTCCAGTGTCAAGATCAAAGTGTTGCCTTGGAAATCTTTTTGGGAAATGAAAAAGAATAACAAAAACTCATTCATCCATCCTCGGGGGGGTATTAAGCACCTTACTGATTACTGCTGAGGGAGACCTGAACCTAGATTATTTTGTCAGATGGGTTTCAACAAGCCTCAGTCTGGAATTGGAAGGGTAGTTCCATCAGCATCACAGACGAACCTGACCAGCTTCATAAATTAATTCAAGTTCCCATTGAAAGCAAAGGCTGAATTACCTGTTTCACACTTCCTTTGAAAGACTACAACCAATCAATTCCTCATGAATTTTTTGGCTGTAGAGTCATGCTCTTCCACCCTTGCCCTTCCCATAGTTTGATGTAGCAGAATAAAAATTTAAGGAAGAGATTTCTCCTTTGACTGAAGTATTTTACTGATAAATAGATACTGTGATAAACAAGGTCTATAGAATTATGGAGTATATCAACAGCATCAGTTAATTGCATTTTAAAGAGGGGAAAAAAACCTAAACAAACCAGAGCTGTGCGGTGGGAGCTGGGTGAGCTAGGAATACCTGTAAGTTTCTCTGAAGGAAATGGGTTATTGTCAGGGAATTAGAAGAAAAGGCAAGAAGATATACACATGCATAGTAAGGGTGATCTGAATCATTGTACCTTAAGAATTAGAGAAAAGGGAGAAACCAGTGCAGTTGGAGGTCTAGAGCAGATGTTCCATTATCTACAGGAAAACCCACCAATTGATGCTGATGAGTCAACACAGTGAATTTGGATATTCTTCCTGTAGCACATAGCAGTGATGGGTTTGTTTTACGACCATACATCCCACTTCTGTCAAGGTAAAGGCTTGCTATACAGAGCAAGATAAATTTACTTTTGATTTGGTGGGGAATAACGAAAATGGATATTAAAATAATTTGAATGCAAAGTAACAATAGGAAATTGTCATTTACTCTTTTCATTGTTCAGCTCATTGCTTGAAGTCAGAGGTATTTGTCACTTTCTGGGGAAAAAAACCGACCAACAAATCTGTGGCATTTTTCTTGGTGGTTCTGCAGGTACTTTTGCCAGTCCACAAGGTGGATGACGAGGCACAGGCTAAGACAGGCTTCCTATTGAGCTGTTCAGTCACATCTCTCTACTATTCTTAACTTTACTCAAATAAGCCTAATTGGTTGCAAAGGCATTATTGTTTCTTGCACAAGTTGCTCTAATTTGAGCCAATTAGATTATAATTATGCTATTTTATGCTTAATTAGACTCTCAAGTAGTTTCCTCAGACTAAGGTTGTCCCCCTGGCTCTGTATTTTGAGATTTCTCTTGGCTCCATTGGAATACTCAGGTAAAACAAGAGGGCCTCTAAACAGAAGAAGCCCTGATACTTTTAAGTTCATAAAGTTACTGTTTAGGAGCTCTGCTATTCCTTAGTTCATTTATTCTGGGACATTGGAACAAGAACCATATGGTAGCGATTCATTGCATTTGAATATCTCAGGTTGCTCTATTATTTCCTTTGTGAAGTGTTCAATCTTTGTTAAGGCCACACTATGAATTCTTATAAGAAGTGCCCTTGGAATAGAAATTTCCTCATTATCCCTTATGATGAAGGCTTGTGCCAAAAAATCATTTAATTTCACTGCTGTCTCATCGTTATTTTAATTCCTTACAGATCCCTAATCCAAAACGGGCTTGGAATTGCTCACACATTCACCTTGCTATTAAAGCTTTTAGGTACTTGCTTGCATACAGAAACCCATAATATGATGCCGACTTTTAAAATATTAATGATGTCAGCCAACTGTGGACTAATTTCTTATATATTTAAGAAATATGTATTTCTTATAATTTTTTTTTTTCTGGGTGAAGAACTCTGAAAAAAAAAGAAGTCATTAAAAAGATATTTTGACTATGAAAAATACGGGGAAAAGAGCAGAATACATACCTATGAAATATTGAGATTTAAGCACTTCTCTGTGGTAGTTCCAGTGGAATCACATCAACAATTAATTTGCCCCAGTACTATCACTCTGAATTTGTGCAGCTTTGATTTTAGATATGGATGTAACCTATGAAGTCACTTATTAGCAACATAGTTTTCTTCACTGGTTACTCATAAAAATGATATATTTCATCCCATTCATATTAGTCATTTACTGAAAAAAGGCTTACTAAGGCTACATGTACTCAGTGTGCTGAATTAAATGGAAGACTGACTTTTTTTTTGATGGCAACTAAAATCATTCTTGATGTACTTGAACTTCTGTGAAGGGATCAGACTTAGAAAGAAAAAGACTTACATTATTATATTTCTTAGTGGAATAGAAATTTGAGATTATTTTCAGTAGGTATTACTGCTAATGTAATTTTGTGAAGTAACATAACAGTGAGTAAAACTATTTCTGGTGGTACATGGAGATGTAATAGCCTTGTTGTCTGTACTGTGGCAAGCAGAGAAAGAAATTAAAAGTCTGTTATATTTTTGTAATGTTTCCATTGTCTAATTGTCTAATTCCATTGTCTAATCACAGACATCTCACCTATCCATCTTTTTAAGGTGGTGGGTAAATACTTGGTTGTGCTTTCATCCTGTGTCATTCAGAACTGACACCTGCAGTGATGAAGAGTCTGTCTAGCTTTAGAACTACGGTTTACTAGGTTTTTCCTGAAATTACACATTTTAAATCCTACGTTGTTATACTACAAAGTATAAGAAAAAACGTTATTTATTAAAATAAATTAGTGTGGCTACTTTACAAGAAGAAATAAAGATTTTCAGTTAATTAATATGTTCAAATATATTTAAAAAGGAAAATTGAAGAAATTGGGTCCAGATGTAATGCCATACAACAGATGAAGGCTCTTGTATCAGTGTTGCAGCAAAAGAACATTGTGTAAAAGAATAACAAGGATGTATCTTTCAGAAAGAAGACTTAGATATCTCTAGATATCTTATTTATTCAGTACAAACATCATAGTTATGGCAGAACTTATGTTCTCTCAGGTGTTGACTAAAACTTCTACAATAAAATTTAGTGAAACTAATCCATGTGGTAGTGGCCTGGTGCTACGGCGCTTGGTTGACATGAGGGTGAATGGCACATAAATTGCTGTTTCATTAGGTGAGGAGAGTGACCCAACTGGCTGTATCTGTACAGACAGAGGGAAGAACTCCTGGGTTTGTTTTGAAATACATTTTGAAATCCCAATATTTTTTAGATGAGAGTGTAGTTTTCAGTGCTGGTGTGAGCAGATCCTAGCCTCATCAGGGCCAGTGGTGTGCTATTTCAACTGCCAGAGCAGAGGCTATTGAGTTGTCTCAGAGAGGCACAATTTCTTTTATTGATTTATTCTACAGGCCTGATAATTAGCTTGAGCCAATGTCACTTAAAGACCTTTTGTTACACAGGTTTAACCAGCACCAGTGCTCTCCTCTCTTCACATATCCATGTCCCCTTAGATTACAGTTTTTCCAGTGGTGATGGATATACCAGCGCTGCTTGCTTCTCTGTACCTGCACCAGGGGAGCCATGAGAGGTATGCAGCTAATTATTTTATGTTCTTCTTTGGTAAAACCCTGTTCAGCAGATAATTCTTAATGTTTAGAAAGAGGGGACAGAAACTTTCACCTCCTAATGCTAAATACATTTTCTAAGTATTAGCATTAAATAGAATACTTGAACTTCTGAAGAGCTCACACCATGCAGAGGAAAAAGGGCTTGCTTTTTCTTACCGAGTCCTTCTTCAAAATGAATTCATTTCCTTCAAAATGAATCACCATCCTTAGAATTAACTGAATTGGAGATTTAAATGTACAGGCACTTACTTAAATAGGGGCCTGAGGTTCACCCAGATGGGCTGACACATAAAGTAGCAGGAAATTACAACCATGCAAGACTGCCCATACTCTGCTGTACATTATTTAGTGTTACAAATCTCAAATCCCTGACAGAATAACACTTTCTGAACCAGCTTTTCACTGCCAACTAATGCAATGTGTAATTCCACCTGTCTAGGATCTATTCTTCAGGGTTTATATCCCCTGCAGGTGGTAGAGAGATGCTGCAGAATTGCAGATGTCCAAAACTCCATGCAGATCCCTGTGAATTTATTGTCTAACAGCTGCTGGTGGAGACTAATGGTACCCAACTATTTATATACCCAGCTATTATATTTTCTAATTCACTGATTTTAGCAGCAGAGAAAACTGATCTCTGGGTGCCCTGGGGCTTTGAATCCTTGAAACTTGCTCACCAGTGTTGCAATTCTTGACCTAATCAACAGTGCTACAAATTAAAAGAAAGCCTTGAAATGAAAATGTTTTTAAATTGCTGTATCTATCTTTTATCTTGAAATTGCTTTACAGACATAAAAGAATTCTGGTTGCAAATACTAGAATGACATCTATGAAGCTGTTGATATGAAATAGGATCTGTAGGGTTAGTTTTTGCATCCCTTTCTTTTTCAGAAGTCCAAAACCTAGTATCAGTATAGATAATGTCCCTGTATGGCATGCATTCCATATGTGAGGTGTGAGAATATTTTTTTAATATCCCTTAAAAAAAAATCCTGAACTGTTTCTTGTCATCCTGAGAGTTCAACTCTGTGTTTTATTTTGATTCCTCACACTGCACATGGATTTTCTCAAATGTAGTTATCTTCACTTCATACCTGAGATGTTATTCCTCTACTTACTCTCATTAGTGAAGTCCAAATTCTGCCTTTGAAAAAGGCAATGTTACCTGCATTTTTATGTCAATTAGTCTTCTATGACCTTTCATCTCAGATTAGTGATTCCAACACAGAAATATAGAAAAAATTTCAAAGTACATCTGTAAAAGTGAATTAAATGTTCTATAGTGCCTTAACTGGGAAATACAGTTCTGAAGCAAAATTAAACAAGTTCTGTTCTATTAAACCTAGATAAATCAAAATGTTTATAAAAATGCAAATAGACCTGTAGCCTATACCAGAAAGAACAGAAGGTATTGCTTCCCACTATATGAGAGAACTGAGTTAGCAAACGAAGTTACCATGAAGAAACACTGTCAGTTTTCAACTCTGTAAATTATAGAATTAGTTAGAGCCTTGTTAGCATGAGGTTGAGCTAATACAAAGGTTTATTAGCTTTTCTATTGTAAGAACACCAAATAAACAAGAAGCCTTTAAAAAAATATAATGGATAATTTTGTTTAAATCAGACCTAATCAAACATTCATGACTGTTTTTATGTGTACCAGATGGTCTGGATAAATGGAACAGAACAAAGGAGAGCTTAAGTTGGCACTTTCCTCTGCTCCCCTATTTCCAGCCATTCACATGTCTCATCGATGTTTAGCAATTCACTTATCCCCTCATGTGAAAAAAAAAAAAAAAGTGTGACAGGTACTTGTGGTTTATTTTTTTTTGTTTTGTTTTGTTTGGTTTGGTTTTGTTTGGTTTGGTTTGTTGTATCTGCAATGCATGCATGCATCTGATTTGTTTTGGAAAGCTTATGTAATTTGGTTGTATGGTTTGAGTATTTTTCCTTCAGGGGATATATGCATAGACTAATAAGCAAACAGCTTGCATTAGGAATAACGTAGCATAGCATTATTTCAGTAAATGTCATGGTATTAAAATGAGTTAGGATTAGTCAGATGAATGGGTAGTGTGGAAGGAGAACCATTTCTGAAGGTTTGGAGAGAGTGTTTATATAGTAGAAAGTCACTATGATAAGGTTTGTGGCTGACATTCAGTTATTTTAATCTCTGCTACTATCCTTTGAAATGTCCTTCTACATTTTGAGGTATAGTGTTAGCTAACATTTTCAAACAAGGGGCTGTGTTTTGCATTCTACATTTATCCCCATGTTGTGTGAGTTTGGGAAGAAAATTTGGCTCAGATAATCCAAGAGTGACTTGAGAATTAATAAGGTTGAATTTCTGTGAAAAGTTGTTGCTAACCAGCTATGAGTTGTGGGTAGAACGAGAAGGTGAGACAGACTCCTGGGCCTGTGTTCAGCATCATGCCACTGGCTAATGGCATTGCCAGGAGTTCTGTCTTCCCTCCAGTCATTCCTGGGGCCCACTGGAAAGATGGACTGGGCAGCAAGTATCATAGAGTTACAAAAATAAACAGCCTCCTGTTTTGTCTTTGTTGCTTCATAATTCATGTGGCTTTTCTTTTGGAGAGAGCATATTCCCCAGCTATAGTTGTGTGGATTGCTGCCCTTATCAATGCATCGGAATTTTTATTTCAGGATCTATCACATTTTCAGCAGCTGAGTAAAAGAAAGGGATTCATCATAAAGATGAATGGGGGAAACACAAATGTGAACTGTGTGACACCTGCCTTTTGGGTGCCACTCAAAACTAACTCTAAGAAATTTTGATTAGGATTCTGTATGCAAGGCAAGATCCTTCAATGACAAAATGTGTGTATGTGTGGATGCTTTTGGAGTGGTGATAGACTGCTGGGCTAACTGCATAGTGAAGGTCAAAACTGAGCTATAGTGTTTGGAAAAATGCAGTTTGCCAGCTTTTATTTACACAGTTGCCTTGATGTCTTTAATATTATTGATCATTGATCAGCGAAGTAATACAGTTCCCTCTGGGGCATGTTATGATGCTGATATATCAGCATGGTTTAGAAACTGTTTGAAGCATCTCTGCCAGAAATGTATGGAACATTAAATAACATTAAGTCACAATAGGTTGCAAATTAGTTTTCTCCTCTCTAGTGGTTTATAAGGCTTTCATCATTTGTGAATTATGAAAATTAAATTTCACTCAGGGTCACAGAAACCTACATGTTAATCTGTTAACAGCAAGTACAGTTTCAGAGGCAGCATGCAACTGAAACAGTTTTTTGTGATAAATTCATACTTCAGAGTTCTACATTATTTCAAGCAACTAGCACTTTTGAATGTAAGTTTTGTTCAATGGCTGTTTAAGTAACACTTCTTTTTTGTGTGATTTCTCCTAGAATACAAAAATGATCTTGAATGAAAAACATATATCAATCTAATGAAATCGAGGCTTTTATGTTCCGAGAGTTCCAAACATAAATTGGAAGCATTCATTTAGCAGCAGGGGTAATGGTTCTTAGGGGTTTAAGTATAGTATTTAGTACCTCAGTGAAATGCAGTGATGGTAGAATTTGTTTGATGAGATGAAAGGGGGTTTGTCTTGAGAAAACCAAAGACCCACGAGCATGCAGATTGCTAAGCATTTGAGACTCATCATGTTATTCGTCCACAACTGTTGTGCCTTGTATAGATGATCAATTAATCTCTGCTCTGGTTATGCTTTGAGTCCTTGCTAAGAATTTGCAGAGGGAGTGTGCCAGAGCTACAGTTCAGTTGCAGACCCCTAGGAAAGTTGCTTAGGCAACTATTCCCATCTGTCTCTTTACTGAGACCTGGAAACTGAGCACTTTTATATCATTTTAGAGTAGATTTAAATAGCTTCACTAATAAAGCACTGAAGATGATTTTGAGGTAGAAAGCCTTCACTCTGAGACAGACTAGAAATACTCTTGTGCTCAACTATATACATAGGTTGGAAAAGACCTTTAAGGTCGTTGAACCCAACTGTTAACCTAAGACTGCCAATTCCACCACTAAACCATGTCTGTCAGCACTACATGCACACATCTTTTTAAAGGCTCCAGGACGGTGATTCAACCACTTATCTGGACAGCCTGTTCCAATGCTTGACAATCCTTTTTGTAAAGAATTTTTTCCTAATTTCCAATCTAAACCTCCTCTGGTGCAACTTGAGGCCATTTCCTCTCATCCTGTCATTTGATACTTGGGAGAAGAGACGGACCTCCACCTTGCTACAACCTCCTTTCAGATAGCTGTAGAGAGTGGTAAGGTCTCCACTCATCCTCTTTTCCTCCAGGCTGAACAACCCCAGTTCCCTCAGCCATTTCAAAGACTACAGTTGCAGTGCAAGTGAAGGAATGATTTGCATGCCTAGTGTATAAAATATTCATCTCAGTACTTACAGTGTGAAAGAATTCAGGCTTCAAAATTATAGTGTGTAACTCCATGTCAGCATCCTCTGACCAGAGTTGGAGATGGTCTCTTACTGGCTGCAAAGTAAAACGAGTGTGGATTCTTTCCCCCACTCCCTTGAACACACTTTTTTTTTTTTCCCCATTGGATACATCAGTCTGGTTTGCTGCATCTATTCAGAAGTCATCTTCAGCTCTGATGCAGCTCTCTTGTCATCTTCTGCCAGATGCTTATAGATGTTGGACTCTCCTGTGCTGCTGTTTGTGCACTAAAAGCATTAATATCCCTCCCAGTAGATGATGCCTGCAGTGTAAACTTCAGCAAGCAAAAAGGATAGTATTAGAAATAGAGTGCTGGAACCTTAATCCTTTGCTTCTACCCCATACAACAGTACAAAGTTTAGCAGCAGTATTGTTAATTGAGGTATTCTCCTTATTTTAGTGCAACAATTTCTGTGAAAGCATGTAATTAAAATTTTTAAAAACTATTTTGAGTATTTTCTATTCAATCAGGTTTTCATATGGAATACTTGTTACATGCCATTTTCAATATAATTTATCTGAGTTGCAGTACAGATTTGTTCTTAGTTTTCCGCTGAAGTTCTGTGACACAAGTCTCTTTCAGTACCAGACACCACTACTGTTGAAGGCTTGAATCACTTTATACCTTCACTTAGAATATTTCTTATGCTGATGTAATATTGTTGGAATACTGTGGAACTGAAGAAGTGAACGTTAATGTAGCAGTATTTAATAATAAAACAGTATACTGAACAAGGCAAAACCACTTAAAGATCAGCAAAATAAGATAAATTGCTTAAATCAATACTCTTAACCTGTTTTTGCAAAAAAAAAAAAAAGGTTAGAGCATTAGTCAAAGCTGTTATTTTCAATAAAAGGTGAAAATGAGTTCTGCATTGGAGTACTTCAGACAACATGAGTATGCCCTTTTGAAGGGCTGCTGCTTGCTTTCCTCATTCTGGAAAGAAACTTTCTCAGGCACAAATATATGGAGTCTTTATTCTGGGACTCGACGAACTAGTGTTTAATTCATATTGATTAGATGTGGCTAACTATAAGAGAACTGTTTCATGTTTTGTCTGAAGGTTCTCTGTCTATAAAACAAGTTATTTATAAAACTGAATACTCACAAAAAAGGTATAACTGCTAATGATGTTATTCTTTTATGCTACATAATCTCTGTCATGCTGATCACTTATCTTTCTAAATGTTGTGTTTATACTACCAGGGTTTATGATCCTTCCTTTTTGCTGTTTTTGCAGTTATTGTTTGGTTGGTGATTTTTGTGTTTTTTTTTTTTTTCTTTTTTTTTCTTTTTTTTTTCTTCTTCTGCTCATAATTTGAGGAAAAGATAGGGATTGAGTGGTTTAAAAATGTTAATGTATCGTCTGACACTTGAGACAAGTTTTTCTTCTAGAAATTTCCTCTAGACTAGATTATCTCCCACTTTATTAGGTTTGACAAAGGAATTACTACATAAAACTGTTTTTGATATAGGTCACATAAATCAATGAAAAAAATTGGATCCAGTGCATCCTCTGGTAAAAAATCTGTGATTCAAATCACTGCAAAATATGCACTGATGAAAATATGCAGGTCTTTTTCAGAGCAAGTCTGAGAAATACTCTTCACAGTTGATGTTTTATCTCACCTTCAAGGAAGAAATGGCAAGTGCATGAGGATGGGGGGTTAGAAAGAGTTAAGACTTATTTGAATTTGTAGTATTTAAAACTTTAAATAACTGTAAAAGAATCAGAGGAGTTAATCTTTAGGAAGTATCTCTCCATACTGGAAAGCTCTAAGAAATTTCACTGAAATTGAGATTACACATCAGTCACATCACCACTGTCACATCAGTGGTTGAGCAGTGACAACATGCATAAGGTCTAGATGATTGGGTTAGGGCCCTGGGCCAAGTGATGTGGCACTAAGCAGCTTTCCCTACTAAACTTTTGGATTACCTGCCAGTTTCCATGCAGATACAGCCCTTTTATTGGCCATGTTTCATAGTCCTGGGATGGGAGCTGTGCACCACCCAAGAGCCATGGCCAGCCTACTGCTATTCTACAAGCCATTACCTTCTGTCTCTGAGAAGGGGCAGCCCCTCTTCACTCCAAGAAAGCATAGATTTTCATTCTTTTGTTCTTTGTGAAGGAGAAAATCAGATGAGTAACTATAGAAACAGACAGGCTGGTCAGACTAAGAATGAAGGAGACAGTACAATTAAAAAATAGTAGTTCAATCAAATAATCAGATACTTGAATTCTGGATAACATAAAATAGAAACTAACTTGGAAATTTTAGTATTCTGAATGCTCAGCTGGTAAATATCATTTTCATGCGGGGCACTTAATCTCTGTAATCAATAATATGAACAAACAATTGTTTGACAGCTTTTTACCACTGTAATCATCAACTGTTGGATCGATAAAAAACATTGAACAGTTTCTAAAAAGAGCAAAACATCTGTTAATACCCCTGAATTGGCCTATGTGCTTGTTTGATTCAATAATCTGCTAAGAGATAATACAATGAAAATATCAGGGGATGGAAAAAAGTTTTTATTATGACTTATTTTAAACCAAGTAGATATGCTTCATAACAAGATCAGTAAGTATGGTGCTGAATGCAAACAGCCCCACTTGAACCATGAAGGTATTTTAGTTCTGCTTGTGCAGATGCAGCTGTAGCAAGTTCAGAGGAGATCTTTCTGGCACTAGCACAAAGTTTTTTCAAGACAAGCTGCCTTTTTTCAGTATTGGGATGCTTTGGGAGGAGTCTTTTCCTCCAATCTCCACATAGCTACATAGCAGAGAAATATCTGATCGGTAGAATTTTTTAAATTAAATTTGGCCTGAGTCCAACTGTTGAGTCCTGAGCATAGCTGTAGTATTTAGGGAGGCATAATTTCGGAGCTATTTCTGCCCCCTGCAATTCAGAATCTGTAATGGGAAAAGAGGCAGCAGACGATAATAAAAAAACATTTAGTAAAGTGCTCCATTGCTTTTTGCTATTGTTTCCTTTATGTTTAGAACAGGAGATACGAGTGATGGTAATAGCGTAAGTTGGTGCGTTTTCCTGGGTATGAATGGTTCATGGTTACACTTCAAAATCAAGGGCTGTATCTATTTTATTCCCACACAGGGGCTAATGTAGGATATACCTGAAAACTGATATTTCTTTTTGTTTTTCATGTAATATAAAATTCATATATTTATACAAAATACAAGGCCCAGTGAATGAAGTATTTAACACCAATGTTTGACTATTTTCTTATGCTATGGAATACATTTATGCTTTTATAAATGATTATGAATCATCTGAACACTGGAAGAACAATCTGAGTCTGAAGAGGCAGATGACCGTTTCAAGAGGCTATGTTCAAATGAAATCTTGAAGTTAGAGATCGCATTTATTAACTTAGGCAACAGACAGTTTAAAATGTGTCACCAGATAAAATTATTAATGGGGAAGAGGTTGTACATCTCTAGAAAAGTCAGTTATTTTGACCTGGTTTAGAGATCCATAGGAAATGAAGATTCTCAGATTTGAATCCTCTTGTTTTAACATAGTGTAGGGGTAGAGAGTTGCAGGGCTGCTAGCAGTTTATAAAAGCCTTGTGATTAGCTATAGGAAGAAAAAAAAGGGATCTAACATTCAGTTTTGCAGAAGTTATGCATTGCTTTGTTTTGGTCAGCTTGCTTGTGTTTGGTTTGCATATCTGTCAAAACATATGATTATTGTAGTCTGGCTTGAGGTAAAGTTGATTTCAAGGCAACTGGCTGAGAAGAGAGCTCTGTCCTTGCTATTGCAGTGGACCTTACATTGGATATCAGAAATTACAAGTCTTTGCTGAGCTGTACTGACTACTATGGGGACTGCTCTTGCAGATGTACAGGTGGAAATAATATTTTCCAGTGGCTAATGCTGAGAAAGCTGCCAAGTACTGTGGCTGCTGGAAGCTAGGGAGAATGCCTTGCCATGATGGTCAAGAGGAGAGTTATGAAATCTTGGGATTAGCTTAATTGAAAAGATTCAAGAAGTGCAGATGTTGAAATTGTCTGTATATACTTAAAATCAAACAAACAAACCCTCTGTTTTTCTTCCTGAAATAGTGATTTAAGCTGAAGTAAGCTCACACTGAACTGAGAGTAAAGGCAGAGTAATAGGTGTGTATGTATTTCAATATATGCTAAATTTATACATGTGCAACTGAGTTTTTTGCTTTGACTTTTAGAATATTATTTCAAGATGCTTTTTGGTAGCCTGGGATGTTTTGCAGCTGTTATTTGATGTTAGCTTCCTGGCATCCATCCATCCCTTTGAAACCAGTTAAGAAACAACATAAATGTTTGAATTGTCCTGAAACCATACTGTACTTATAAAACATCTCATAAAGCTACACGACATTTTACCTTGGAAAGCAGAAAATCCAAGTTGAAGTGAAACAGGTTTACTTGGATTCAGGGTAACATCATCATAGGCTGCTGTTACCCTTTCCAGTGTTAGAAGCCAGGAGATTTCAGGATACTGGATTAAAAGTTAGCTGCAGGGCCCAAATTTTATAAGCAAAAAACATAACTGATATTAGATCTGGCAGCTAAACTAAATTGTTTAGGTTCTAGGTTATCAACTTCAGTGCTCTTATTAAGATTGATAAACATGGGAGCACTCTACAACTCTGCCCATTGAAGAACTGAGACTGCTGAAGTCCCTGTTGGGTTTTATTAGCACCATGTGGCCATTTAGTACTACAGCAGGAACTTGGATGTGAGTTCCTGAGATGAGATGATGAATAAATCTATACTCCCAGGTCAGAGATTCTGTGGACAGTGCCCTTTCAGTATTTCCAGTTCTATTTAGAAACCAAAGATATGGGCTGGTAGAGGTTGCTGCTGCTTCACAATGCAGGAGTCAGAATTCTTTCATACTCCTCTTAGAAGCAGAATGGTGCATCTGGGACCTCTGGGTGGAGCAGATTGTGCCTTTGTCCCAGAGATGAAGCTTCTAGTGGACCTTGAGGATCTGTCAGCTTTGGAAGGTTCCCACTCAACTGCATTAACACAGATGTCTTTCAGCATCTGTAATGAAACTAAGGAGCTACCACTTACAGTCTGCAATGGTTGCAGTTACTTAGTAGCTTGGGTTGCAAAAGTCCTTCCTGATTGCTGTAACTCAAAGATAAATGTCTGGCTGTTTTGGGGTTGGTTTTTTTTGATGGTTCCCCCTACCCTGGTATGTGGAGGGGAAAAAAATAAAAGGGAGGGTGAGGGGGGAAAATATGTAAAACCTGGCAGAACATTTCAGTTGGATATTTTCCAAATGAAACTTTTTCATGCAAGGTGGCAATGTTTGTTGTAGGTAGAGAGAAGGATTAGAAAAAATCTGTTTTTATTGGACCAGAATTGATCCTGTTCACCCCTGATATTTTCTAGTCCTTTAACTAGCAAAACTTCTGTATAAAATGACATGGGGCCTGACTCCTGTCTCAGAATTTAATTCTAACATAGACTAGCAAATTTAATAGATATGGTCAGGTTCACGTAGTTGAGGCAAGCTTGACTGTAAATTCCTAGTGGCTAAAGAATAAAAGCATCTGACAGAGCAAACATCTGACATCTGGTACATTGTTAATGCTACAAAATTGTTTCTATGCTGGAAATTGTTTCCAGCCTAGTAATGAATATAGTTTAATGAGCCATAGAATACTGCATTGTATAATATTAAAATGCATCTGTTTACATTTTATTTTACTATGTTACATAATAATATTTCAATTTTTTTGTATTGGATTAAATAATTATTTGCAGGTTTTCAGGAAAGTAAACAAATAGTTTCAGAAAAAAAAGACAAGAAATACCTTATAATAGTAAAAACCCTGTGCAGTGTGAACAGTGGAAAAATTGGCCTCAGCCAGAATTCTTCCTTGACTTCTACCAAAATACTAACTATACAACAATATTTGGTGTGAAATGAAACAGAATGTGAGTGCAAGGCACAAGTTTTTTCTAAGCCTTCTCTGTTATGTGGTTAAAGTGATTTTAAATATACTATATGGAAATCACAACAGTCTTTATTTAAAAAAAAATTGACCTTGCCACGCAATATTTCATTAATGTAGTACTATTGCATAGCTTGTTCCTGTGGAAGCCGGACAATGGTAATTTTTAAAAAAACTTATTAGATGCCCATGGCTCTCTCATCAATGTAACCACTGAGAAGCATGTGATGAAAAACTGAAGAACTGTTTTTTTCAAACATGGTGTAAAATTACTTCTTTAATACATGTATTTTATTGATATATTACTACCATCAGAGTTCTAAGTTTTGATGTCTTAGTTTGATCTTTTTGAATAGCAACAAACAAGTAGAAAAACTGAAGAAGACAATTTGACTAGCTGCATGCTTGCATGTGGAAATGTTCTTTCATTGTAGTGAACACACATACTTGACATACAGTTATGTTCCCAAATACTGCCTAGAGTACACCACTAATCAATCTGATTCTTGGCAGTTGCCATCAAATGTACAAATGTTATTCAAAAGAATTTCTAACTTTTTTCAGTACCTTGCATTATTCCAGGTTTCTACTGGGCTATCTACATATACCTTTGATGCATTTTTCATGAATATTATGACTCTACTGATCCCAAGCTGTATGCAAATAATCTCTGAGACAGCTTTTATTATGATTTCAATTTCTATGTCAATTTTAGAAGGAGATTTTCTGTTTCTGTTGTCACATCTCCCCCTGGAATACTCTTGTCTCTAGAAAATATTTTAAGTTAGAATTTACTGTTTGCCAACTGAAATTTTCACCAATAAAATCTATAATGTGATTGCATTATTTTTCATGAGAACATAAAATCTTTACAGGCTCAGATCAAAGTACTTTGTGGCTTATCTATGAGGAAGGTACAGGAACAGAACATAGCTTCAGGGATACTTTACTATAATACTCTTTCAGTAAACAATTTATTGCTGAGAGATTTCCAGAGCCAAAGGTGATCTCTTTCAGTTTAGGGATGCTTTGCAAATTTTTTTTTTTACCCATGAACATGTCGGTCTCCTCTTTTACGATCTCTAGCACCCCAGAGCAAGAGTTCCAGTTTATCTATGGCCTTTGCCAAGAGCCATTTTCTTCAGCTTATTCTGAAACTTCACCTTGCAGGCACACAGTGATGCTTCCAGCGCAGCTCCCTGTGATCTGTAATTCAGGCACTGCATGACATTTTTGCATTGAACCATTCTTCAGTGATTTCTTTTAAGTGAATTTGTGTAACTACTTTTCTTAATCAAAGTTTGAAAATTCTACTTTACTGCGCTTTCAATTCAATATTTACAAGAAAGATTTGTGAGCCTGAAATTAATAGCCTCATCTAAACCATTTTAGCTTTTTACTGCCTTGGTGTTCAATTACACTGTGATCTGATCCATTTGCTCTGAAACTGCCAGCTGCTGGGGAACTCTGATGCTTCTAGGATTCCCTGCTGAGTGACAGTGAGGACTTTTTCCTATCCATTCGCAGCTGAAGCATCTGGAGTGTTAAGCAGTAAGTACAGCATCTAATTCCTCCCATTCCTTGTTGTAAAACAAACAGAGAATACTCCCATAGAATGGTTCTTTTTCATTCTACCAAATTGAAACAATACTGAGAACAGACATCTTGGTGGAAGTCACAGAGTCAAAAAACATAAAATATTAACATAAGCAATAATGTGTCCCAGGCACATACAGCCATTATGACCATGTTGGTTTTTAAGGCAATGATGTCAACTTCACAGTGCTGGTTTCTGTCTTTTCATGAAGCTGTCTGTGAAGGGAAACTGGCCAAATCTAGCAATTTGTAAAGGTAAGACTCGCAAAGTATCTTTAGAGCAATATAAGAAGGATCACTCCCTGTACCTATTGGTAGCTCTGCTTTGTGTACTCCACTGCATGAAATTATTGCATAAATTATCTGAGCTCATGAGAGTTGAGAGTTTCTTTCAAGAGAAACTGTGGCAAGGTGTTAGTATTATTTGTATGGACGTATATTTGTAGTTATGTGTATGTATATATGTATATATTTTAATTAAATCATATGGTTACAAAAGATTCAGTTCAGTGATCTGAAGTACATGGGGATCCACCAAATTAGAAAAAATAATTTCTCTCATCCTGTTTTCATTGTAGTATTTATAATGAAATTTTTGCTCATGTATATTTGATACTCAGCCTTACACTGTCTAGAACTTTAATCCATTTTTGCCATTTAGTTATAGTAGTATAATTGCATCCTTGGATAGTGACTTCAGACGATGTGTACTTTTATCAGCTTCTCATACTTTCTTCTTCCCAGTCATATATATATATCTGTCTTTCTGAGGTCAGATTCTTGAGAGAATGACACAAAATTGTGAAATCTGCATTAGTTCCTGGTTGTGATACTGCGTCTGGTATAGGCTCAGTCACTCTGAAATGGTCTGGTTCTTGCATGTGAATTATGGCTCTTTGTATATTCTTGATTGTTTAGGGAGTGGGAGTACCCATACTGCATAGAACTGTATGACAGAATTTTCAAACCTCACCTTGCTCTGACCCATCACTGTCACTTTTAAAGTGAAACAAAAAGTGAGGTTTCTTTCCTTTGCCTCCATTTCCTATATTAATTTGGTATGGACTTTGGGCCAGATGGTCTGCTAATCACAGTAAAGACAGAAAGAGCTGAGTTTTTAGGAGAAGGCTGGGTGACAACTTCCATTCATAACTTATTTCCATCCCAAATAACTGTAGATATGGCAGGAAGCAAAGGTTAACCCATTCCTTTCTTCAATAAGTAATGACTGAAAAATGAATAAAACTTTTTTTTTTTTTTTTAAATGCCAGTGATGAAGAAGTGACCAGTATGTGACTAGAATTTGTAGGAAATAACTCACAAAATCCTACTTGTTCCTACCTCAGGCTGATTATATGAGAGTGAAAATTAAAACTGTAATAACACTGCTATGGAAGGTCAAGCTACATTAGGTAACTTTTAAAAGATTCTAAAGTTTTATTACCTTTTTTTTTCCCTATGTTTCCTATGCTTTTCTCCATGCTGAGACACCTTCGAAGTGTAGTATTCTGTTGTTGTATAGAAAATGTTGGATGTTATTTTCTTGCTTTTTATTATTCCTCTGCAATACTGTGCGTCATACAATTTTCCCAATACACATGAAATTATATCAAAGACTACTAGGAAACCACGTGCCTTTACCACCTTCTTTACAATGTGATCATGTAATGAGGAGGGGAAAAACAAGTGTGTTGGTTTAGTTCTAACTCATTTACTGGCATGTTTGGGAATTACTACAATGGGAATATTTGCACACTACCTCATGGCTTAAACCCCAGTGTTTGGGTTTTTTTTTTCTTTTTTTTCTTCTTCATCCCCCCACCTCCACCCCAACTTACCTGCCAATGAAAGTAAGTAAAGAAATAGAAAGGCTGAAAAAATGGTCATTGAGACACAGCAGTATGGCAAGAGAAAGGAGAAGGAGTAATTGCGTGTATGAACTCCAAATGCCTAGCAGAACCCAGAAAAGTCAATGGTAACTGTTTTCAAATAGATACAAAGGTGAAGGAGAATGTATTATTCTTCCATCACACTGTTCAGAAGGGCAATCCCACTGCAATCTCAACCACTCTACAACAAATTTCAAATCCTAACTGTATCAAAATGGCCACTCACTCATCCTAGCTTGATCTTTACCTTTCAGTAGCTCATGAACAGTTTTAATCGACTCCTTTCTGTGTTAGTTACCGTGTCACTGCAGAGAAAACACTGCCCTGCTGAAATGAGCAGTGTAGATCAAAACCACTGTGCCATTTCATAATCGTCATGGCAATTTTAAAACATCAAACCTGAGAATGTGCGGGGTATCAGTTTCTGATTCATATTAAAGCTACTGGGCTAATTAGGGCAATGCATATGCAAATGTAATTAGAGAGGACATGCATGCAAATAATTTAAAATTCATCTTGATAAATATTTCACTAATTCCGTAACAAGGATGACATTTGATCAGGAAGCAATTGCTTAGAGCTGCTTTTAATTGAAATGTCACAAACATTTGAGGAAGAATATCTTGGTTGTGTATAAGTTCTGCTCTGAAGGAAAAGAGGATGAATGCCAAGTTTAGTCCTTCTTTTAAAATAAGACTGATTAGAAATTAGTTTTAAATACATGCACAGTTTGATGCTGGTTTTGAAGACTTTCACTGCTATTGAGTTGTCAGGAGTTTTAGAAGATGGACTGTGTGCAATCTCTGTGTGGCCAGATAGTGACCAGGGGGCTGTGTGATACAATGATAGTAAAATCAACAGGAGTCTAATTATGACAGCCTGAAGCTGTTTATAATTATAATGCTTAATTAGGTGAGACACAAACAAGGAGAGAGTTCATTTGGTCAACATTCTCTACCATACTGTGTTCTAATGGGAAATAAAGTCTCTATACTGACCAAATAATCAAAACAAACTTTTAAACTGTTCCTATCCTTTGGCAAAATTAAACTTTGTAATTGTGATATTGTCAAAAGTTCCAACAAAACTGTACCCTTTTTAAAATGAAAATTTGCCTGCAGAGAGCAACTATAGTCAGATTCACTCCTTCTCAAGCTACACTTTTTAAAGTTTGAAAACTGAAGTACGTTGCTATGGAAAAGCCACCTGGTTATCTACTTAGTGGTATGTGGTATCTTGTCATTTTAATCTCAGTTAGATGGCGTTTCACTGCAGTCTTCCCTAATGGTGAAAGCAGGCAGTTGCAATGCAAGTGTCCATCCCAACCAAAATCACCCAGGGACATGCCAGATGTGTCTTAACATTGGGGGTATTGCGAGAGCTGGGAAGTTCTCTGCAGGGACCTGTGCTGTTGCTTTACAGTAGAACTGCAGAGAACTCTGTGATAAGAAGCCACAAGGTGACAATACATATCCTCAAAGCCAAAGCTTTCTTCTCTAAACCTTTGTTTGCTGAGCTGTTGTTCGGAAACTTTGTACCATAAAACTGTATGTTCCAGATCAGACCGGTGTTGTCTCTTGGCGTCTCATCCCCAACACCAGCAAATATGAAGGAAGAAGAAGAAGTAAGTAAAAAACTTTGGCAATATTTCCCCAGAAGACACCTGTAACCTCCAGGAATTTTGTTCCTTGAAGGGCATTTTGAGGAAGTTGTGTCTTATGCACAATTGCTTTTGAGATATTTTTTCTGTCTTTTACCTATTTTCCTCCATCCTGTCCCAGTGCGTCCCAACAATGTGATTCTCTATTTTTTGTAGTGAAAGCAAGTCTTTTACCTTGAGGTCCTCTCAGTAAAGTGCAGTTTTTGATAGGAGACTTTCCTGTAGTCCTACCAGAGGATCAAAATCCCAGACATAATGCGATTCCATTGACACAATGTGAGCTCTGTACACTTCCTTGGTGTACACTGTGTATTGCACGCATGCTACAGTATTCACTGTGTTGACAGAAATCAAGAGTGAAAATAAGACATGAACGTGTATGTTTTGGGGACAGAGGAAGATAAAACTCTTCTACTGCGTGATGGCAGTTGCTGTTGGTTAGTTTTGTCTATTTGGGTATTTTTAAGTGGGACATCACTTAATTGCTACTGAGACACAAAAATGACTTTACTTGATTGAAATATTTTGCAGAAATGCAGAGTGCCTTAAAACTTTTTTCTGCAAACATTTGTCAGGATGCTTTATTTAAAAAAGGAATGTGGCAAAAATTCCCTGAATTGTCGCTTAAGAGTCTTAGTTTAAAAAATGAATGCCAGTGCACTCAAAACCAAGGAAATACTTTGCTGGAGCTGATATTTCTTCAGCTATACAGGGGAAAAAAAAAGTCAGTTGCAGTGGTTTGATGCTGTAATGGTCACTGCTCACTGATATCTGTGCTGAAAACCCAACAGTGTGTGATATGCAGAGCAGAATCTGTAAAGTGCTGCAAAAAATTCTGAAAAATTGTGGTATTTTCTCATTCTGGGCTTCAGCCTTTTTTGTCAGTTAGACAAAAATAACAAAATATTTTACTAAACCAATAATTAATTTGATAATTTATCTTAAGTCTCAGAGAATAGTTCATTATTATTTGTAATTGTGTGGCCATTATAGCTGTAGAGTAAGTTAATAAAAATGACTCACACTGCTGAGTATTAATTTTCAAATAAGTTGTAATGCTCGCTTCTATGCTTCAGGGATTGTTTCTTCTTTAATGCAATTAGCATTTTTATGCTGAAAGAGGCTTGTTCTTACTCAACCCATAAATTATTAAGCAACACTAAATAAAAAATCTGAAGTATGCATGTAGGCATTTCTGTATGTTTCTTCAGGCAATTAATTTTTAATTTAACAATGTCATATATTGGCAGTAACTTTTAGCACAGTAAGGTTATTTTATCCATTTTATTGTCATTTATTAAATCAACTGTAGGCTACATGTGCAACAAAGTGCTTTTTGAGCCAGGGTGTTGAATTGAATTGTTTTATATTTCTGTATGCTTTCCAAAAAATAATCATAAATGGAGCGATAAACCTGACTCAGAATAAATCTTCTTTAAATGAGGAAGAAGAACGTGTTGAAAGATTATTTAATAGAGTTTCTGAGCACCAGTCTTGGAACTGACATTGTTTAATGTTTTCAGTAACAGCTTTGGAAAAAAAAAAAAAAAGAAAAAAAAAAGTAAGATTCTCTTGAAATTTACTAGAGATTCAAAGTTAGGTGGCATCATCAACAGAGGGGATGGCCTGAACTGCTGGGCAGAATGTGTGGAATGACATTGAGGATGTATTTTTTATTTTTAGTACATTAAGTATCATATTAGATGCTAGTGGAGAAGTAAAATTAAATAGTTAAATCCTTAGAATTCATACTTATACATGAAAAATAAAAGTGACCTGGAGAGTTTTGACTTTGGGATGAGTAGTTTTTCATGCCTCCTTTGATCATTGTCTTTTCTGAAAATCACTTACCATTTCATGATTTCAGAATATATAAACTCAAGAAGTATGAAATCGTAAATCATGTCACTTCAGAAAATTTGTTCTTAAGAACAATTAGCCTATTCTTTGTCTGTTGGATGATAAATGCACTTCATTCCTTTGACTTTGAGAATGTCTTACTAATATTAGTTTTAATGTTATAGATGATTTTCATTATATATATTCCTATAACATTATATAATAGTTTCCCTTTTATTTAAAAAGGACTGCAAGTACTCATTCTGAATGCACGTTCATATCTTGATATTTTGGTTACCTCTGAAAGGAATAAAGCTATTAACTGTAAATATAAACATAATTTTCAATACATAGTATTTTTAGATATAGAAAACTGGAGCATTAAGCAGAGGAATATTCACAAGTGGGGATTTGCAGACATTAACATCTGCTGTGTTATTTGAATGCTGTGAAAATAAACTGCAGAGTACAAATAGAAATAATTGCACATTAATGGAAGAGATCCAGATTGAGTCTGTGTATTAATATACAAAAATGCTATGTTTTTTACAGAAGTTGTGTGTTGGAAAGTCCTTATACATCATCATTTCCATATTAGCGAAAGTAGCTGCAGCCCAGGTTGACCTTATTTACTGTTTGTCAAGCCCTGTCATAGCTTTCAGGAATGACTGAATTTGTGTATCTTGACTTGCTAATCATGAAAGTTGGGAGTTAATGAACATGATACATATCCATAGGAAGGACAATTACAAGCAGAAAGGTGAGACCAGACACATGTCCAAACATATTCTGCTTCAAACAATGATAAGACTTCCTATGCATTCAACTAAACCCCTTTTGTGTCACTTAGGACTGAAACAGCCCTGCCCAGGTCATTCCTGAGACTTCTTTTTTTTTTTTTTTTTTTTTGTTCAGCGTCACAATATTTCCCTCTCTGTATAAGCCTTAAATACAGAATCTTTTTTGTTTATTTTTAATGCTTTTATTCATTATAGACTCGCCATGGATCGACAGGTGACTTCGTCCCAGAAGTAGCAAACTGGAGTACTCCCTGTATCATCTTTTTTTATTTCATACTACTGACCTATCTGACAAATATTTACATGTTTATAAATTACTGCTTTAATATATGGGATTTTTAAATATCTTTACTCTCCAAGACCCTTGGGCATGCGTTTCTACTTTTGCATTTCCAGATTGCTAAAATGGAAATGTTTTAGTTTGAACCACATGATTTTGTAAATAAATAAGATGTGTTCTGTTCTCTTTGGACCTGCTGGAGACCTAGTCTATAAACTCACTGAAAACTACAATTTAATTAGTGTCACCCAAGAGAAGATATTTCCATTTGATCAGCTACGTAGCATTCTAAAAATGTCTGGTTTTCTTCATCTACTCCAAATAGAGTTAGGGACCTCCATGATGATTCAGTGAACTAATTCAATCATTTTCGTAGTTTGCCACAAGATGGGTAAAAAAAAAAAAGGTAGGGAACACTTTAAACACTTTAAATATATCTTGCCTTGTCATACTTATAGCTTTCATAACAAAGATTTCTGTTGGTGGGAATGGGATCAGTGATTCATTCAAAATGTATTTATATTATTGCTAGTATTTTGTTAAAGACAGTCAGGGTAAGCCATTATGCAGTAAATGCCAAATGTTTGTCATGGTCTGAGAGATTATTTGATGAGAACAAAGAAGATAGATACTGTCAATCCAAGGAACAATGCTTTATCATTCATAATGCAAGAAAGACTAAAGGAAGTTAATTTTTTCCTAATTATCTCAGTTGCCTTAAGAGTGTAATTTGCTTGCAAACCTTGGCTTCCTGACTGGCAGTACCTCAGGTTTCTTACCAGTCTTGTGATCTGTAACTTCAGGAAAGCTTAAGTGAAATAAAAATATAAATAGTTTTTAAAACTTTTGTTAAGGTGAAATTTTGATTCTATAAAAATTTTATGGATCTTTATATAGAACATTTTACGTTCTATATAAAATCTGGAATTATTACATTCTTGACAACCCTGTGTAATGTTCAGTACTCAATTAAAATATGCTCTTTCTCCACGGATCAAAAATTATAAATGATTTGGAGAAAGTTGAAAGCTTCAATTGTATTTTGAAGTCTTTCTTTAATACAGCTGACTTTTAATCTAGAGATAAATGGATCAGCAAAACTGATAGGCATTTATTTTGTTAGTATATTTCAATATTGTCAATTCTGTATCCAGTACTGTAAACCAGAAGAATCCAATCATAAGAATACTGTTTTAACTCAGTCTTGTTTGACTAATAAGAGCTTTTAAAAAAAACCCATAATATTATCAATAAGACATCAGAGAGAACACAAATTTTTTGCTACCTCTGAGATGTGCAGCAAATCAGTTTGATTCCTAATACAGTGTGCGCTTAGTACAATCCTTCTATGGTGAAAGGGTTTATTCTTACATCTGTAAAGTTTCTTCCTGCCAAGTAGGATCTTTGCTACTCTAAAGCACAACTCTTTAGCAGCAATCAGAAAACATACTTGAAGCATATGGATGTTGCAGTATGAGCGTATGGGCCATCTGGTCATCATATGTCTGCTTTGCATGCTTGGATTGGTTTGTCAAGGGTCTCCGAACTGTTTCCGAATGATTATTAAACAAGACAAACCCAGAAGATTGCTGCAAAGCAGTGAATGCTTTGAGCCCCTTATGGTATGTCTGTCTTAAGCTATAACATAAAACGAGTATGCTTACCAAATATCTTTGTTGTCTCCTGCTGGATAGATTCAGAACCATGTGCTCCTGTTTTGTTGGCTCTGATGTTCCTCAAACAGGACTAACCTGCAAGACTTGCCCGCAGGGACATGTCAATGCTCCTGGTGGGTAGTCATGCTCACACAGCTGAGGTCCTGCTGGTGTGGACATGGGGGAAAACTACGGCTTGGATTGTGAATGAGACAGTCAGTGGGCAGTGCCTGTTGTGTCTCCTCCAACCCTACTTACAGATTTTACGGCCTATGTATTTGTCATATCAGACATTTTGTGTTCATGAATTTCTTCCCTGCTTTGTGTACCCAGTGGCAATTTCACTTCTGTGGCAGAAGGTATTTCAAATGGGAAGGAAAAAAAAATACCCTTTTGTGTGCTTTAGGTAGGCAAAATTCTGTCTCTTGGCATTTAACATGAGATTTAAACCCTCCAACAATTTCCACAATTATTTTTAACTGTGATAAGAGGAAATTTAGGCTGCTGTTGTCTGTTCTTTCTTTCCGTTCCTTACTTTTTCTTGTATGGAAGGGAGGAAGGTATTTTAGATACTGTACAATAGATCTCTCCCAGAAAAGAAAAAGGTTTTCTTCCTACACTTTACTGAAATTCTTAGTGCTATAATGAATTGCGCACAGTATTTGAGATCATTGAAGTCTTTGTGAAGAATGCTTTCTTAACAGAAGATGTGTATCTGTCAAGATCCACGTAGTGCATCCACATTTTCTTGTATTTATTAAACCGGAAAGTTAATCAACAAGCGGAAAATTGTTTGGAACGTTAATGAGAAAAGTAGAAATATGCTGTATTCACATGGAAAGATTATAAATATTTTCCATTCAAAGCTCCATAAACCACACACAGGCAGTGATGTATAATTAATCAGGAAAACACTTTATCTACCTATATTGATATGTCAGTAATACATTGTACAGTTTTTAAAACTGCCTAACAGGAAGTATGGTGCTGAAAAATGGGTAAATTATCATTGAGTAGTACCTTCCTTGGTGTTGTGTAGGATTTTTTGTGTAGGATTTTTTGTGTGTGTCTTTTTCTTGCATGAGCAGGTCTCCTTTTTTTGTGAATATATTCTACCAAATTTTGTCTGAAAAGGGGGGTGAGAGCCAAAATTAAACTCTAATTGTTTCCTAGTTCTTTATAACTTTGCATATATATATATTTGTTTATGTTTCTGAACAATATTGACAATGTCTGAATTTCACTTTTCCTGGAATATTTGAAATAAATATTTCAAATCTCATTGATTTCAAATGAAAAATGCAGTACTGCTGTTCTGTATAGTATTACATTTTTAGCATAGTAAGCCTGGGATTATTAGGTACTGCTATATTTTTAATTTTTTCACTTGTGAAGTTAGTAGCAACAAAGACAAGATATAAGATTTTGTTGTTAATATAAACTAGTGCTTCACAGTTCCTAGTTCCTAGCTATCATAATGTAGTAATGTCTTAAATTAATATTTTAACAGCTAGTATACATAAACTAATTTACAATCTGACCAAAGGATAAGGGAAGATTTTTGATTCTGCAGAGACATTTGAGATGTGGTAGCCTTTCTTGTGATTACAACCAGTCCTTGAAAATGGTCCTGATAAACTGTGAAGACCTTTTTAATCACATTGGAATTGAACAGAAAGGGTTGTTAGGTGTGAACTCCTAGTTATATTCTTAAAGTTTAGTTCTGCAGCATTTCTTCTTTTCAATCCTGCTAAAGGTACATACATGTCAATGTATATAAAAGAGAGAGAATTGCATGCAAATTATGTTTTTTCTTCTTTCATCTTATCCTGTTGTCTGTCTTTCATAAGTGAACGCGTCTCCTAACACCAAAAACTTTAAGGAATGCAAATACAACTGGGCTTTATGTGAAGGCTCATCCCCATTCCGTGTTCAAAACTAAACTACTAAAACTTCAGAGGTGTATAGTTAGAACATTTCCACAAACATCATAATATTTTCTTGTGTATTTAAGCGCTTGTCAAAAGGATACATAGGCATGAGTAAAATGAAATGATAACAACAAAAACCTGTAGGCTGAAATACTGCTTTCTTGACTGCTTTCAAATTTTCACTGAATATAGATTTTTCTTTTTTTCTGTAATTTCAGTTTATCACTAAAATTTATCCACTAGAGTTAAATGTGATGCTGAATGCTCAGCCCCCAAGCATATTGTCAGTATTAACCTTGCACCTTTAATATCTTATGATAGTCCTGCCTGTAAGACTGCTTTCTCTCATGACGCTGTACTGCCCCAGGCTAACAGCTGCACTTAGCTAAGTCATGGAGCTGAAATCTTCTACACTGAGTCCAGAGGGGCAACACAAACACTTTCCATGAAGAGATTTAATTTTGCCCATCTATTCCCCCATGAAAATTCCTAGTAGCTTGTATTTCTTTCCTTGCTTCAAGGAAGAGAATCCCCATTTGTCCCTGCAGAAAAATCAGTTCTTTCCTTCCCCACTGATTTGAGCATTTCTCAAGGTGTTGGCTTCAGCTTCTCTTTTGTCCTGGGCTGTGTTAGCCATGGACATGCAGACTCCTAGCCTTTTGCTGTGCTCTTTGCCAGCTGCCTGTTACCTGCCCTGCTACTTTTGCTCTCCTCTGTGTATCGAATCAAGGAATTAATGAAAGGATGCTTCTAAAAACAGAAGAAAAGTAACTACTTTTAGTAGACAATCTGCTGTCTTTTATAATATTTCTCCCACTCTTGGCATTAAGCTTTAATATTTACTGGCCTATTTATGGCTCAAGCTTACAGCTGAAAATGGTTTCAGTTCCAGGCTAATGGGTAGTGGTAATGCAATGGGCTTTCCAATTTCTGCTGCAATATGAAACTTCTCCTTTATGTACCTTCAAGTGTAATGCCACCAGTTAATGACACTGAAGTGAAAAGACAACTGTTTTCCTTAAGGTTGGAAGCACCATAGAAATTGGAAGGGCTGCAGAGATGCGAATATTTTATTTCCTACTCTTTTCATGTACCATTCCACATATTAATTAAAAGTTTGAGGAAGCTGGGATTTACCGGAGTAATGGGTAAACAGAAATTATATGACACTTGTTTCTGCTCAAGGTCTGCTCTCATATTGCAGGTGCTTTCTTGTTTACAGTTATGAGCACCACAAAGCCTCAGATTTAAAAAAAAAAAAGAAAAAAAGAAAAAAAAAGGAGCTAACTCTAAATTGCAAAAAAGAACCATTTAAGTTCCATTAGTGACATAAGATCAGGTGCATTATGCTGCCTGCGATTACTTTAAAAAAGCATAAATGCCTTAAAAGCAGGAACGTAAAGAGATACTAAACCACATCTATAACCAGAAATTAAGACAGAATATGAGTATTATTTCAAGTGCTTTTAGTGTTAAAAAAAAAATAAAAATCCAAACTATGGAGAAAATAGACAAATTGTTACTGCATGGCCACCACCCCAATGGGAACAATCTTCCCTACTTTAGATATTAGGCAACAGGAATGTCTTAAAATGTGTGGGAGAAGAAAAACAAAGGCCGTAGAATATGTACTTTTGTCCTTCATTTTATAATGTAATTGTATCTTCAAAGGAAAAATAATCTTTTCTATGACACTGGAACTCATCAGTCTTCTAGCACAGCAGTTATAACTAGTAATAGATTGTAGTACTATCTTGTTTTTAAAAAAGCTTCATATGCTTGCAAATCAATAACTTTTTTTTGAAAGATACTATTAGTAAGAAGTAGAAAATAAGTTAATTCACTTTACAGTAGCTTTTACCTGTATATAACTGATTAAAGGACACGAGTTTTTCCAAGGCCCACAAGTTGTATATAGCAATAGGAAAGTAAATGAAAATGTAGTAAAAAGATTTTTAAAGGTTTTTTAGCTTTTCAGCTTGACAGATATAAGACAACAGCAGCAAATTCTTTGAATAGCAACAGTTCTGTTACTGCTGAGATAAGCATGAAGTGCATTTATAGGTCTGTATACAAGGATGTAAACATTTAAAATAATCATACTTGTTTATGTAATATTGCTTCCACTGGACCATAAAAATACTGTTTTGAGTAATGGAGTTTCTTTTTAAAGAGGTTTGAAAATTTTCCCATTTTATCTATATAATAGCATAACTTTTATCCAGGAAATTTTGTAGTCATGCTTAGTGCTTGTTCCTAATCACATGGCTTGAACCACTTCTCTTGTTTGAAATACCTTATAGTTTAAAAAGTATTAGCATCCACCAGTTTGGCCAGCTATATTTAGAAATGTGGAACTTACAAATAATTGTTGACAGGGCAGTATTTCTCCCGGACTTGTCTATTCCATGAACTGTAGAAGCTTCATGCAGATGTCCAGCTCTGTAAAAATTGGACATCTGAAAACATTTCAGGTTTTCCAATAATAAACGGAATAGGTTTTAGGAGGTCTTTACTTTGGTGGGGGTTTTAATTTTTTTTTTTTTTTTTTTTTTTTTTTTTTTTTTTTTCCCCCAGTAGTTTTTGTAAGGTTTTGAGGGACAGGGAAAAGGAAGACTGAGGTAAAGAAAAGAGAGGAGAAATACTTATGTAGGGACACTGCACTAGTTTCTGTAGACTGGTTACTGTAGGGAAATCTTTTCTGGGTACATCAGGAACCTCAATTCAAGCTTCTAGTCTGACATCCAAGTATGGGCTGAGAGAGGGAGAGAGAGAAGGTATGGCATAGATATTGCCTGGTCATTAGGTTGTAGGTTGTCACTTGTTCAATGACCAAAGAAAAGTTGTTCCTAAGTGTTGGCGTGAATCTAAAGCAATCTGTAAGGAACAGAAGTGGGTGATAGTATGCAATTAAATGCCCAAGTGTCTTTGGAATGCCTGTTGTATCCTGAAACCTCAATTTGATTTGTTGCTGCACTTCTTGCTTGTCAAGCTTATGAACTGAGAGCCAGGAACACAGTACACGTCAATTGTTCAGTGAAGTGTGATGTTGTAAATGCTCTCATCTCTGCAGAGACCTAATAATATTAAAAGGATGATTGATGCCTCTGGCATACAAATATTGAAATTAGTGATGAAAAGAATTGTCTTTATAAAGATTTCATCTATTTTTGGAAGGCTTTTTTTGTTCCACACCACCCCCCTCCCCCCTTTTTTTGTGGGTTTTTTGGTTCTAAATAGGAATTTCTCTTGGGAAATTAAAAAGATTAGTAAAGTTCCTCAAGAGAAAGGCACTTCCGCAAGGCAATTACTTCAGTTATTACAGTGACCCCCTTTCATTGCAGGAAACTGAAGTTCAAGTCCCTTCTCACATAATTTAGACCTGGGATTTGCATTTGGACCCTTGGACTGCCTTTTCAAGCTTCTGTCATTTTTCCACAAGTTGTCCCACCTGGGAATTCCTGAGGTTGAATGAAATCTTTGAAAGCTTTCACAAAAATAACTCTTGATTTCTTCTCAGATTTAATACTAAGGACTGCTTGGGGTGAGTGATGTGTGTGTCAAATTCACTTATGCAGTGAAATGAACTTCCTCTGCAAACGAGCTCCTGTTGAGGAACAATACCCACAAATGGATTTTCTCTCTTGTTGCTAAACTCTGTATAGTTCAATCTGAGATGTTTGAGTTTTGGTGGACATGATGTAATTAATTTTCATGGTTTGTTGTATTGCTTTTTGTTACCAGCCTTACAACACATTTGATATGACATAACACAGTAAAAGGTTTGTGGAATGATATTGGTATATAGAATACACACTTTAATAAATGAGATGCATTCAGAAAATCATCACAATTCTTTTCCCCAATTATTGCTAAATCCAATAGAAAAGCCACAAGAGAGAAATTTAACATGATCTGTATTGGTTTGCTTCCTTTTGACAAAAGTCGGTTGTGAATAGGTATATTTTAACCAAATGTGGCATTAAAGTAATATATTGGAAAATTTTATTTATAAACACACTCACACAAAAATGAATAGAAAATTATTAGTTTCACAGAAAACTTCTCTTCATCGTCAAACAGATACTACTTTTCTAACTGTGATGATCTAAACTTACAAATTACAACTTTAAATATGGTTTCCATTATGTGCAAAATTCTGTGTGCGTTCCAGAGAAAGGGAAAGTGTTGACCTGACCGGTGGATTAGGCACTACTACTACTCAGGTGTGGGCTGAACCTACAACAGGATTTCCAAACTGAGTAGGAAGGGTCCTGTCTGTGATGGGCCATTTGGGTCCTCATGGAATGGTGAGTTAATGTTGTGAAGTGATTTGAAGATTGCGTGTGTTGTGTACTGCTACATCTTGTGGGAAATGGAAATTTGGTTTTCTGAACTCCTCAACTCTTTGAGAGTTTGTGGGCATTTTTGGGTTGGGCTTTTTTGTTTGTTTTTAATTTTTTATTTATTCTATTTTTATTGTCATTGGTACATATAGGTCCAGTCATGACATTGTGACAAACTTAGGAGAAAGGAATTCGGTGCATCATAAGATATTATTTTATGACTTTTTGTGAATCAGCAGATAAAAGGCAGGGCTCCTACAAAAAAGATAAGTAGAAAAAAAAAATGAGTCTGTGGATTTGGATTAATTATACATTGTGCATTCAAGGTGGTAGAGTTTACACAGCTGTCTAAGAAGATTGGTGTTAGAGTGGAATTATAATAGAAGGATAGAAAAAATAGGGTAGTTACTATCTGTTTGATAGGGCAGCATGTACATGCTTATAATAATTTGGACTGCAAAAAAAAAGTGAGTTTTGGGTTAATAGAACTCTGTTTCTATTCTGTTTTGTTTTATTCATGCTAATAGTTCTCCTTTTCAGGGGCTGCAACGGTTTACATGCTGTAGTTCTAGTGTTTATATCTGGAAGGCCTGGGGTGGTTCTTTTGAGTGGGTAAATTGCATGTCAGGCTTGGTCTGTCTGTCTTGGAGTTTATTACAAATATTGTTGGTTTGTGTTAGATCACTGACTTCTAGAGAGAACCTGGGAAAGGATATGTCTATCTTTGTGGGGGAAAAAAACCAAGCAAAACAAAATAAGCCCATGAAATAAGCATGTGTGTGCATGAAGCTTCATCGGTTTAAAAACTGATGCTCTTATCTCAGAGAATGAGATATAAAAGGCTATTGATAATATTGTCTTGCTGCTTCTGTTACTTTATGCACTGACTGAGCCCTGTTCATACTTTGTAGAGTGTGCACAGACCCAGTCAGCCCAGATCATACCTGCTACTGCCTTATTGCTTCTGCTTGGAAAAGAAAGGAAGATGATGGTGTTTTTTATTAGGTCATCACCACCTATGTATCTTCTGAGACACCAAAAACTGGTGTGGGAAATGTTTATTTGCTTTCCTGAATTCGGCAGTAGAATTTCATTTGCAGGATATATCTACAAACACTGCATGAAATCAGTCTTACCCCAGGAAGTCTTTCTGGAGACCTGCAGGATAAAGGTGCTTTTCAACTTGCTTGCTTTGTTTGTTTCAAAAAGTATTCATCAATTAATAGGGTAGCTAGGAATATGCCTAAAACTAGGTTTTTGTTTTTCAGTTGCTGAATATTACCCACCTTATACTTCTGTAATTATGCACTCAATTGCTTCCATTTTTATTCTTTTTTCTTCTACCATAAATCTGTTTATTGTGCTGCTGGTTATCATTTACTACTTCTCATAGAACAATTGAAAAATATTACGGTATCTTATAAATCAAGATTTTGATAAGATGTATTTTACTTTTAATTCTCAGCTGTGCTTTGGACAGGACTTTATGGATTAAATAATAAATAGAATGAGCATAGATGACTTTACCCAGTTAATTTCCTGTTGTCTTAATAAATTACAGGATTATACTTGAATGCACTCTATTAAAAGAATGCATACTAAAAGTAAATTAAACATTTATGTTTTTAGAACTGAAAGGAGATAGGATGATCTTCATTGGAAAAAAAATCAGGTATCTACATATATTAGGAGATGCTCTGTTAGATGATCTCATCTTTCATTTCTGTTTCATAACCTGTTAATGACACCATGAAAAAATGCTGTATGTATAAAACTGGAACTTGATCTATATTCATGTAAACTCCCCAGTTAAACTACCAAACTACCATTTTAATTATGTTGCTGTTATTCCACTGCAGTTCCACTGAAGTGGGTTAAAGCCTGCAGATTTACTGAGGTACATCAGAGCATACATTTTTTTTTTTTCATAAAAATAGGCTCTCTCCAAGTCCATAAAATCCACATGAGTTTTATTAATCTTGAACCAACTGTGAATAAAAGTGCTATTGTTTCCAGCTTTTCTGCCCATAAACAGAAATAATGCTACGTAATCTGGCTTTTTTTGTTGTTGTTCTTTTGTTTATTGTTGTATTTGCTTCCAGAGAAGTGTATTATATGTGAGTTGCCATGTCAGGTTCATGTAACGGTCCCCACAATTGCAATTTATGAATTTATAACTATTAGTCTTGTGGGACAAAACTCAAGAATATTAGCATAAAGTAGGGAGAAGTAGAAGTCTCTTGTATCTCTTGTGCAACCTGCAGATGGAAGACAATGACACACTTAGACATCTCGTGACATTGAGGTGGGTACTTTTCCAGTGTCTGTGCCTCCGTAAAATTTTGTTACTGAAGAGCACTTCTACCCAGAGGGACTGGTCCTGCAGTCTTTTATTCTGTCACTAAATATGTGCACTTCCAGATCTTGCAGCAGAGTTAGAAACACAGAGTGTATCCTGATAAGAGCAAGGTCTCCTTTGCTTGAGGAAAGTGGAATTGATTTACATGTTACCAGTTCTACACCCTTTTTGGTCACCATACTTGGAACTACTGGCAAATTTGGATTTGGCAGTCCTTTTGAAAGTAAGGACTTTCTACAGTTTGTATACTTCTCAATAAGAAAATACAAATTATTTGCCCCTGCAAGTTATAATTTCTATTTTTCTTCTTTGCGTGTTTTTCCATAGTGAGACTACCTAGAACATAGTACCTACGTATAAACTGGTGCTTAAGTCACCTTAGACAAATGATAAGGAGTTGATATTTTACAGATTTAATAGTCATAAAAAGCATTGGTGTTTTGCAGTGGAAGAAGAGAGATGAAGAATTATTATTGAAATAATTCCTCCAGGCAGTATAAATTGTTTCGGTTGAACTGTAATCATTCTTGTCAATCATTTGTTGAAAAAACATGAGCAGAGAACACCTGATATCTACTTTCACACCTGTCTCGCTGTGGAAATAACTCAATAATTAGTAGTAAACTGAGGTATTTGCAGCTAGGATGCTTCTTCCATTTCAAATCAGTTACATTTATACTGTAAATGTGAATGAGGTGGTAAGATCTGACTTTTTGTTTGCTGTTCTATTTTTGCTTTAATTTACAACAGCTCCATTGATATTGAGACTATTGGATTTATTTTGCTCATGCACTGTTTACCTAAAAACACATAAAAAATGACTGAAGGCGTTACATATTCTTCCCAGATAACAGTAGCTGCTAAACATTTAAGTCCAGCTTTTAAATATGTTTAGTAAATACGTCAAAGGTGAATAGTGCCCTGCTGATCCTTACAAGCTGTGAAAAGAACTGTCATGTGGACATGATGGACATGGAGAAACTGGCTGCCCATGGCTTAGATAGGAATTCTCTCCACTGGGTTAAAAACTGGCTGGAGGGCCGGGCCCAGAGAGTGGTAGTGAATGGAGTGAAGTCCAGTTGGCGATCGGTCACGAGTGGTATCCCACAGGGCTTGGTGCTGGGGCTAGTTCTCTTCAACATCTTTATTAATGATCTGGACCCAGGGGATTGAATGCACCCTCAGCAAATTTGCAGACGACACCAAGTTGGGTGGGAGTGTTGATCTGCTGGAGGGTAGAGAGGCTTTGCAGAGGGATCTGGCCAGAATGGATCAATGGGCTGAGACCAATGGAATGAGGTTCAACAAGGACAAGTGCTGGGTCCTGCACTTGGGCCACAATAACCCTAGGCAGCGCTACAGACTTGGGGAAGAATGTTTGGAGAGCTGCCTGGTAGAAAAGGACTTAGGGGTATTGGTCAACTGTTGGCTGAACATGAGCCAGCAGTGTGCCCAGGTGGCCAAGGCGGCCAACAGCATCCTGGCCTGTATCAAGAACAGTGTGATGAGTANGATATTAGGAAATATGTCTTTACTGAAAGGGTTATCAGGTATTGGAATGGGCTGCCCAGGGAGGTGGTTGAGGCACCATCCCTGGAGAGGTATTCAAGAGAGAAGTTGACATGGTGCTCAGGGATATGGATTAGTGTTGGGTGGTGTGTTGGGTGTGGTGTGTGTTTTTGGTTATGGTGGTTTTTTTTTGGTATGGTTTTTTTTTTGTTTGTTTGTGGGTTTTTTTTGTTTGTGGGTTTGTTTTTTTTTTTTTTTGTTTTGTTTTGTTTGGTTTTTTTTATTGGTTGGACTAGATGATCTTAAGAGGTCCCTTCCAACCTAGGTGATTCTGTGATATAATTCAGTATCCAGGAACTGAGAAGTTTTCCAGGCTTTCCCTGGTCCTTGATTGTTTTCCCTGATCCAAAAGCTGTAAGATATAAATCTTTGTATATTGTGACACTCATGCATGGCTTTTCCACATAAATGTACTGTTAACATTTAATGCAATGTTAGTGTTAAAAAAAAAAAAACAAAAAAACAAAAAAACAAAAAACAAACAAAACCAACCAATAATAAAACACCCCAAACCCCAACAATAACCACCAAAAAACCCAAAATAAAATCTGAAACAAAATCCCCAAAACAAAAACCAAACCAAAAAACCCACATAATTTTGGAATCCAAGCACTGACATCATGACTTGACTACATCAGAACTCCAAAAGAGCATGAAAATAATTCAAACATCCTGGTATCACTGCACAGGTTGGTAGTCAGGCATAAAGCCCTGCTTGGTTCACCTTCCTATTCAGTAGGATTTGGAATCGCAAGTGTTTAAATCTTGAATTGATGCCTAGGAGCTTGGTAGCTTGTGAGTGATGATTATCGCATTTGGTTTTAGAGTAGGAAGAATTTACATCCAGGCTAGTTGCTGTCTTCAACATGTGTTCTCATCTGTGCATCTCTGCAGCACAAAACCTCCTTTCTGTTACTGACACTTTCCCCCCACTATTATGGATGACTGTGTTTGCATTCACTACATATGGGAAAATGCAGACCATCTCGAGTAAATATTCAGAGCCTGCATATGTGTACATAAAGAGGAGGGTTTTTTTAGCCAAGAGCCAATGCTATTCCTAGAATTAAAAAGGTAGTATTTGAGGAGGTGTAACTCTGCCAACTTCAGATGCTATCTAATATGAATTAAATCAATAAAGTGATTAAATCACTGTAATAAAAATGATGAGTCAGATTAAAGCTGCAGTCACACCAGAACAGATTATATTCAGCTTCCATTAAATAAAAACTAGATTTAAATTTTTTAGCAATTACTGGGACTTTGGAGAGGAAGCCCTAGCCATCGATCAATAAATAATGAAATTACAATTTTGTATGTATTGTTCTGGAGTAAAATTACGAGTGATACTGAATTTGTATTGAATTCAAGTACACACTTTTGTTGAAGGTTTCTGGATGATTATTTTGGAAAAAAAAAGGGAGGACATTTCCTCCTGGGGTCAGTCCTGTGTCAGAAGAGAAGCACGCATGTAACAAACTGAAGCTGGAAACCAGGTTCTTGCACACTACACAATTACGTTGATCAAACCCTTGCAACAAATTATCCTGGGTTTTATAGTTCTTCTGGGACCTAATGTATAGATAATACAGCTGTTTGCAGTAGATAAAATCAGAAGTTTAATAGTAATTTAAACATGAAATTACTAAATAAGACAGCACCCCTCTTGCACCAGTTTTCATTTTACACTTTGATTAATTGTTTTACAGCTTTATTTGTTTATTTTTAAAACTCAGTGTGTGATATGATTTTAAGAGGAAAAAATATTAAACACTCTCAAGAAAAAACTGTCATTTTGGGCCAAATAACAGCTAGAGTTTTTGGTCACATGTCAAGCCTGGGAAGTAGCTGAGATTTACAACAGATGCAAAGGCTGGTAGTTTGATCACTGGGGAAATAATTAATTGGCATTTGTTTGATTATTTCAGCTAAATCAAAGCTACTATTTCAGTCTGTCTGCAAACTTGGAATGATGTTACTGCATTGTGTTGCTTTTGTTTCCCTTCGGAAACATATTTTTAGCAATTAATAAGCTTTTGAAATCTCATTTCTCCCAACCTTAAATACTGTGGCAGAAATTGCGCTGCTTCAGTGAGCCTGGAGTATAGTCATCTGGGGAAAGTAAACTTAGAACTTGTATTTCCTAAGTGACATGTGGAATGAGTCTTCAAAAGAAAACTTTGCAAAGTTTCCAACAGTTTCTGCATAGCCAAAGATATTTGAATGAACTAGTTGTTAGAACTGATGTTAATTTATACAAAATGCAGGTTTATGTGAAGTAATTGCAGAATTCTGCCTGATTCTTCAAATGCCTAAATATTATACTTGGTTTGAGTTTAGGTGGTCAGTAATGCTAGTTGCTCTGTGAAATGGCTGGGGGTTGATTTTCCTGTATATCATATTTTTTAGGGATTACAAAAGATTGAGACTAGAAAAAATGGAAAGGGAGTCTTTCTTCACAGCAGCAGTTGTGCTGTAAATCTCCTAGAAGGCCCTGGAAAGCATTTGACAGTATTATTGGTTTTTTTCCACTGAAACGGACAACGATATTCTTCTGAGACTGAAGCTAAGACCAGGTAGACATTCTCATCAGTTATTTTTTCCAGAGTAAAGTAGTATGTAGTCAATGCAATTCTTGAATTACACCTTTCTTCCTAATTTTTAAGCTTTTTCACTAGGATCCTATTAATACCTGGCTTGCATACTTACTTCCTCCTTGTCCCACAGATGAAATTTAACAGTTATTATTTGTTTTAAATTTGACCTCCTTAGCTGCTTGTTTTTACTGTTGAAACAGCAGTGGGTCTGTTAAATCTCCTCAGGGGCAGCACAACTGGGAGAGGCTTTGAGCACACACGCAACTCAGCTCACAGGTGGCGGCACCCCATGACATGAAAGCACCACTGAAGGCTTCAAAGCAGCTTTATTCCAGATGTATAGCTCACAAGTCTAGATGAGCTGCTTGTTCTGAACACATCAGGAATACATGAGGAGTGGTAGAATGAGTGGCTGTATAAAAGTTCTATATTATGGAAGAGCCTTTGTAATACATCCTCCCATCTTCTGGTCTGTTTCTCATCTCAGTTCTTGAAAAAACAGCCTCCTACACTGGTTTTGTATATTGAAGAAATTATTGACAGTGCATTAAAAGGGAATACTTACAAACCTCTGTTTGACCACAAAATATATGTTATTAGAAAATAATAACACAGCATTCTTCATAGACAGTGTGGGTCAGGTTTGGGTTTCATTTTCCTTTTTAATGCTTTTTTTTTTGCTTTTTAAAAGTATGTTTTATTACCAAGAATTGTGGCTTTTCTTCATGTGGAATTTTCCTGCTCTGTCAAAGAGCCAACTCTCTTTACTGAAACTTGTCTTGCCTTGGAAAAACTTGGACTAATGTGGATAGTGAAAGTGGACAAATGCTTCTGCAAACTCAGATGATAATTCTGACAGCAATACTGATAGCCTCTGTTTTGACAGCTGAAAATGAACCTAAAGCAGGAGAGATATTTGAGATTCATTCTGCCTGACAGTGACTGAGCCGACTTGGGCTATTGGGATGCAGCTGGTCTGGAATAGTGTGCTGTAGTTCACATCTGAGCTTGGCAGATTGTAAAACCTTTCTGTATTGGTGTTTGAGAGTTGATAGCCATTAAAAATGTGTGGATTCTCTTTGGACACGGGAATACAAGGGGTTTTAGAGTAAGTTATTTGTGCAGTGTATTCTGGGTCTATCTGAAGAGAGATGAATGAGCCCTATAGTAGTAGAACAGACTTCTGCAGTATTGTGTGCTTGATGTAGAAGTTAGATCCCAGTCTTAAGTTTTATCCCAGATTCAGTTTGTTTCCTCTGATACTTTGACTGCAAAGAAAGGAAGCCCTTTCCAGCTGAGCAAAACACTTGCAGTGAGCCAACATCTACTTTCTTTTGGCCTGAGGTTTTTGTGACCACAGTTTTTGTGAACTTCAAACTGTGTTCTCTAAAAGCACATAAATTTCAGCTGAAGTTTTTCAGCAGACTCTCTAAATCACCTCTTTGCTTGCAGAGCCCTATTTATCCTCTGGCACTCTGACTGCCGTTCTGTGGGTGGGTGGGCTGCAACTTCTGAGCTTTAAAATAGCACTGGGTAACTATCTGGAGACGTTGTTTGATACAGTCTACAAACCTCCTTCTAAAACATCTTGTAGGGAGGTGGACCAATATTTCAGAGAGGCCATCTGGGATATGGAGGCAGCCCACAATAACAAATCTTGTACATAATGGTTTCAACTGAAAAGATTGAAATACAAACAGCCCAACACCCTGTGCAGCCAGGAACTATCAGCTAAAAGCCAGTGCAAGCTCACTCTGCTTATGAGCTCACATCAGGGCACTGGACAGCTGTTTGCTTTAAATTTTAGTTATTCGTGAGATGATAAGAAAAAACTTACATTTTTATAGATTTTCTTTGTTTTTAATTTTCATCATATTTATGCAGTTTAGCTTAGTATAGTCTACATGTTTTAGAAAGTGAGTAAATGTTTCCAATGTCCAACATGTCATAACCTCAAAAATCAGATTTTTTTCTTTTCCACGTCCTTCAGTTTTATACTAGTTATGTTGCCATGATGCCTGTGGGCCTCGTGATAACTGAGGCATATATAGCAAAGCATCTAGTCTCCTAGATGATTTCAACTATTGACTTCATACGTTTCGGTGACTTGTTTCATTTAAGCAGGGAGGGGTTTGTCCTGTACTTATAGAAAATGAATGGTAGGCCCTCCTCTGTGCACTTTCACTCTAGTTATCTGTTAAAAAAATTGCAAGTCTGAAATTAAACTGACCTCCATCATTGGTATTGCTGCATGACGCTGAAAGAAATTCAGATAAAGAGGACTGAATACAAACAAAGAGGTGGTAGGTGAAAAACACATTTTTAGTGTATAAGCTCTGTACGGTTATGGCACACACTATCTTGTGATTTCATGGTATTTCTATGTTATCCATGGCAATTAAATGAAAAGGTGATTAACAAAATTGAGCTATGGGTATAATATAATAGTATAATAAAGGAGTGAATAATGAGTGATTTAGTACAGGAGTCGTACAGTCTGAGGTTTGACATTTGTGTGTGACCGTCTACCTCATGCAGTTTATGTGCCAGATGCAGAGGAGATGTGCAGGAAGCTGGGATGGGGACTACAAGCAGTGTTCTATCAAGTGGTGAGTCTGGGGAGCAGAGAAGACCCTGTGGTCTCCCTGTGTGTGTATCACCCTCCCCCAGGAGAGCTTTAGGGTGCCTGTCCCAAGCTGAGGAGTTGCACACTCTAAGGTCTCCATGAGAGGTGTGTGACCAGTGGTGCCTGTATCGCCATCCTCTGCCCTGTGTTTTCCACCTGAGCACCTGCTCATCACACAGTGGGTGGCCAAGTCCATGTGGCTGCTAGTTCTTGGACTCTGTTCTCTGCTCAGCTGCTCATGAATTTGGTTTGCTGTTAGGGATGAATGAGATCCATCAAGTCTTTCAGGTAGTGAAGAAACTAAAATGTATCCTAGCAAGGTTTGAGGTTTCTTCAGTACAGTTTACTCTTGGCTCTAGAGAGAGCAAAACTAATTTTTATTCATGGTTTACTGAATTATGAAGCAAGAAGTGTTTTTCTTCTTTGTGTTTTATTTAGTAGTGGAACTTTTCTTTTTGTCCTTGGAGTCATTTGCAAGAATATTGACATGGAATGAGATGTGAAATACAGTATGTTCAAAATAATTGTGATCACTTAAAGAACTTAAGTTATGATAATCAGCTGGCAGGCAAAATTTCATTTGGCTGATAACTGTATATAATTAAAATATAGTACTAATGGGGATTGACCTCTTCATATATTATTACTTGTGTAGGATTTAGTAAATTAGCAGGTAAAAATGTACTGCTACCCTTTTCCCTGTGAACTGAAAATCTGACCTACTTTTTTGGTTGGGTTTTTTATGTTTGTTTGGCTTTTTAAAAAATATTTTCATTAAATTCTAAAAAAGGCTAGCTATGAAAGAAAATTTAAAAATAGTTTTATGGCCCAAAGAACATTTATTTAAGATTTCTTACATACACTGAAGTCAGTATGAATCCTGCAAAAGAAAGAGAATTCCTATTTGATCAGAAATAGCTTTTTCTAAAAAAAAATATTTCTTATTTAAAATGTGAAAATATTAGAATATGATGTAGAGAAAATGGCCTAAATAAAAAAGGTGGTTAATTTTTTTTAATCACTTGGCAAAAAACCCCAAACCTTATGTTATTCAGTCAGTAGCTCTTAAATGAATTTTGGATCAAAAAAATACGCATTGCAACAACATACCGAATTTGCAGCAATATTTCTGGCAAAAGCGATAGGTTCTGCATTCAGAATGTAAGTGGCATAGTTTATTTGCAGAGGGAAAAAAACGCAAGTTCATTAAGAAGGGCCATCTTGTCACAGACGACATTAATTAGCTCTGACAGCTTCCAGAAGAGCAGTAAGAAAGACTAGCTCACAAAATCAGAGTGGGCACTGGACTTAATTATTTCTTTTCTGCTGCTTGGTGTTGTCAGTTCCTCAAATGAGAGCAGACCCCTGGCCTGCGCTGAGTCCTGCCTCTGCCTTTTCAGCCACCTAGTCGTTTCCCTGTCCATTTACCTCAGAATTGCCTCTGGGTGTTTGGCTCTTCCACCATAGAATCTGGCAGGAAAACATTTATTTGATTATTTTAATGCTTGATCTGTGTCAAGGGTGTGGGAAGTTTATTTTAAGGGTAGGGGGGCATGTCTCATTTTCAGGAAGGTAACCACAACCTCTGTTGTAATGGGCACTCTGAAGCTGGATGGGATGGGCTCAGCAGGGTAAGGACATCTGGCATGTCTGGTGGGCCAGCATGGGCCACACTCATCCTGTGTTTCTCTTGGGAAACTGCTTATTGAAACAGCACCTCTTAAAACAAATTACTTACACATGTAGTAACAAAAAATCCCAAAATATATTTGAAAGTGCAAAGTTCTTACCCTTCCACTGCAATGCCTTTCTGTACAATAATGAACATTACCATGAGCCTTGATATTCCTACATCCACTAGTGATTCAACTACAAATTTGTGTCACTGTCAGGGCAATATAGAAGTTGAGAACAATAAACAGGAACAGAACACTAACAGTAGATGACACTTGGAATATACTTCCTTGATAATTCTGTAAGTTAAGATCTATAACAAATAAAAGCACAAAAGCCTTTGAAATTTAGTATATGAATTTAAGGTTTTGCTGGTTCTTAAAGTATCTAAGGTCAAATCTTGTGACTCAAGCTGGCATCTAAGCAAAGGACAGATAGGTCATGAAAAATGGAAAAACCTGGCTGCAAATAGATGCAGTTCAGTAAGAACTAGGCTGCATGTTGTAGTTCCCTTGCTATGTGGTGTTCTATATTTGTTGTTGTTGTCTGGTACAGGCTATGTCTTCCTTGCCTTACAATAATTAGAGCAGCTGATCAATGGTTAATAAATAAATCTCAGGTATAATCCCTTGGGAATTAGGTTAAATTTTATTGACATTTTCCTTGGAAGTTTGTAGTGATTTGATACATCCCAATGGTCAGGACTAAAATGTTTTTCTAAAATTCCTTCTCTGTGTTATACTAGAAAAAGAAAAAAATAGCTATTTAGAACATGTTTGGCTCATACATATATGCTTGTAATGATGAAAGAAATATTTTTCACATCCACAGGATAACAATTACAAAGTTATCTATGTGATGTTTTGAAAAACATCATTGTGTATCTTCACAATACAAAGAAATACTTTTGTTAGTGTAATGATATTTAAAATTAGCTAATACATTAGAGACTGTTTAAGTAGGTATGTGCAATTTAATGTCAAACTTTTGACTAGAGCATTTAAATTTAAATGTAATCCATGAAGCGATAAATACATCACTAATTAGCATTAATGTAACATGATTACAAAATAAACATTTGATTAGTACATTTAAATTTCAGTGTAATAAACTGCTGAACTAATTAGTAAATAAAATGCTGTTAATGCCAATCTTTTGATGAGACGTGTTGTATATGGGGAAGGTGTTTATAGTCAAACCACAAAACAAACCAATATCCATATCAGTGGTTATGGAAGTTAAATCATTTAGTAAATAAACAAAACCTTTAAAAATAACTTTTCAGCCCTCATTAGCATTTTCTTTTGATGTAAGTTTAGGAACAGATTCCGAAGACTCATGGTTTCACAAATGTTGCAGACAAATGATGAAGCTGATAGCATGAGCGATTGCCCCAGCTCCCTGGCTGTCACCTGAGTGACCAGAGATAGATACATGTAAAAATCTCTACCTGATAAAGTAGCTGATCATCTGGGTCTGCTGTTCTGTGTGGTTTGGGCAAAAAAAAAATAAAGACTTGGTGAAAAGTACTAGCTTGATACCAACATTAATGCCCATGGTAGTGATTCTGCCAGTTGACTGATAAATATTTGAGAGGGTTGACAACATGAAACCTGGAAGGGCAATGGTGAGCTGCCCGCTTAGAAAAACAAGGTTGATATGTGGACCTGGAATCTCAAATGGCACTGATTATTCTTAGAAAACCAAGGCAGATGTAGCAGTGGGTTTGCCTAGACTTGTTGCAGCCCAATGAGTTTCATTTTTTATTTTCCATTTCAGATACATTATTTTGTTGTTTGATTTGGAATTTCGTATGGAAGCTCTCTGGGTTTACACAACAAGAAAGTCCCAGCTCTGTAAGAAATATTTTATACTGATAATCCAATGAAAGGAAAATGAAAAATTCTTCTCAGAGGAAGAGTAAGTACTGGTGCAAACATTTAAAAATACTTTCTCTGAGTACTGAGTAAAAAAGAGACAATGTTACTGAATACAATGTCTTCCACTTAATATGCAACTCACAAAAGGAAACACAAAGTGTCTGTAACAAACTTTTAAGCTTTACCTAGTTTTTCTCGAATATTCGGGCTTTAGGTCATAGGTTCAGAGACTGGTAAAGTTTTCTTTGTCTTTGAAAGGTCTCTTAAGACAATACAGAGATGTTTTCTCTGAAGCTCCTGAAGTAAACTTACCTTGCAATTGCTGGTATTGCAGATGGGAGTAGGTGCCTTAAAAATAATCACAATTATACTTCTGTACAGAACACGGTATTTTCTAACCTTTTCAATGCACTTTATTCTAAACCTCCACAGGGCAACCCCAGGACTTAGCAGACAAAGCTATTTTGTGCTTCTTCAGCCCTACACAGTGCCTGTTCAAAACATTTCAGGAACAGCCCATATATTTTTCAGTACACAAAAAGCTTTATTGGAAAGTACTCTTACTCTTTGTAATGCTTTCTTTATTTCTTTTGGCAATGAAAGGCATTCAGAAACTCTAAAAGAAATCTTTGCTGTGCTCATTATTTTCTCACTAGCTCCTAGAACAGAATGCATTTCAATTCCTTGTTATAAGACAAACTTGTTTGAGCCTTTTAGTTTTGCTATAAGATTTTAATCAGTTAACTATAGCAGATAATTTAATAGAAAGAGAGCAGTTCTTCCAAACAGCTTATCTGAGTTCCCAGTGTCGTTTGCAGTATAAAGCGTAGCTATAAATAAATTAAAGCTCTCTTCAATGGAAAGTCAGTCCCGAGGGACATCATCTTTGTTGCTATGAAGTATGATCTATTCTATAGTGACTTAAAAGCTGTAGCAGGGAATATATAATTAGTTGGTATGGAGGATATTTACAGCAGGATTGTTTTTCAGTCTAAGAACTTCTGGGATAGCTACACTTACTTACATTGCACAAGAGTATAACTTGTGGATATAAGGTTTAACATGTTAGTTATAGTAGGCTTTATAATAGCTGCAAAGATTCCTATGTCTTTTATAAGAAGAAAAACATTGATCTTTGGGTGATGTATAGTAACTTTTACTTTTCATGTGTTTGGAACTGATGGTACTTCAAATGTACATTAGGTGGAGTTTACCACCTATGGCTAATGTAATCCACAGTGTCCAACTGTTCACTTCTACTCTGTGAAATACTCTTCTCTAAGTGTAATTTTCCCACTTGTCCTTCAGTGCAAAACATCCTGTGGGTGAATTGCACTGTACTACTACCCTCTTCCTTCTCCAGCTCTATTTTCACTAAAGTCATTCAAATATTTCTCCTTCCTCATCTGAAATTCCCTCATCATTTGGAAACAATAACAATTAATGCAATGGTGCTGTTAAGTAAATTTATTCAGTTTTATATCTGTTCCAGTAATGCTACACTGGTACTTTTATCCTGTCTATTCCTTGGTTATTGAATTGTATCTCTTTCATGACAGTCACGGTTTGGATGGGAATATGGCTTTCTGTAGTTTTGGAAGAGCTCCCCATGTGTACAGTGGAAGCTTTACTTTTCTGATGTTTCAAGGCCATAGTGGTGTGCAAAGATGTTATCACAGTCCTGTCTATTGCCAGATCAGAATGGTTACCCACAGATTTTACACATAAAGGATTTGTGATTTTTACCGGGACTGGGATTAGGGAATTGTCACATTACAGGTGCAGTGGGCATACAGTGGGCATTTCTGTTTATTTTTTTCTCCCCCCTTTTTTTTTTTTTTTTTATTTTAGTTGGACTAATTTGCCTAGACTCAAGTTGTTTTTAATCAATAAAATAAGTTAAAAAATGCTGATATAAAATCACTCTCTACCTTCTGTTTGTCTAAAAATAGCAGTAATGAAGCACTGATGGACATGTATTGAGTGGTGGTGGTAAATACACAGAGTTCCTAGTAATGTTTGTAAAATGTCTCTCCAGGAAAGAGCTTGGTGTTTGCACAATATTGCATCTGAAAAAATGAAAAATTTAATATTTAGAATTACTCTGTGTTCAAGATTCCTTGGCAGGTAAAGCTCTATTTCTTGTGGATTGGGTAGTAGCAAAATCTAAAATATGTGCCTTTCCAGAATTTTATTTGCCTTTCTTAACTCAGTTTTATGTTGGAGACATAAAATCAACACTAAGCATAGCTATTGAATACCACTCACTTTTGCCCTTCTAATGGAGGTGATTTCTAAACTTATCTTTAACTTTCTGGTATGGTAAGCTATTTTGAGCTTGTACTTCATGCTGTAAAAACCAAGATAGTTTAGAGAGGAAATATTTCAGAACCAAAATGGGATACTTGCAATAGGTACAAACATAATAGCTGTTTCACCTATTGGTTAAAAAATAATGATGTTCAGGCCCCTTGTATCTGATTGACAGACCAGATGTTAAGTGATGCAGTAGAAATGATAGAGGAAATGCTGGTATTTGCTTGCGATCAAAGACTGATTTAGTCTTTAGTCTGCAGTCATAAAGGGTTTTAGCCTTATGAGAATAACATGCTAGATCATGTGTGCATTAATAAGAAAATTCCTTATTTTAAAGAAACAAAGAGAAAAGCATTTGATCTTCTAGTGCAGATGACAATTGTAATTTACATTTTTCATTACATAGCAATATTCATAAGCTTTAATATTGCTCGGGAAGACTTTTTTTTTCATACAAGAGCGGATTCTGATTCCCTTTGGTAAGGCTTGCAGTGGCTGAAAATACAGCTCTGTTGAGAGGAACCATTTCAGCTGGATTTTCATTTTAAAGCATGAATGTTCTGACATGCAGAAATCTATTCAATTACAGTGTAAGGAAAGTAGGAGAGAAAAGAAAAAAAATGTAGATTAAATGTATATAGTGAAGTAGACTGACCTATGTTCACAGTGTAGGATTTCTCATTCTCATTCCAACTTGGTAAAAAGCGTGCATGTGCTTGGTACTGCATGTGTTTGGTATTAAAGTATCCTTCCTTTGGACACGGTTACACTTTTACACTTTTACAATAACTTTTTAAGCTAAGAAAAATGTATATTCAAGGCCAGGCTGGATGGGGCTTTGAGCAACCTGGAAGATGTCTCTTTCCACAGCAGGGGGCTTGGAACTTGACGATCTTGAAGGTCCCTTCCAACCTGAAGCTTTCTATGAATCTATGATTTGCTTGCTACCTTAAAAAATACAAAACTATGACCATGATTAATTCTATGTCTATATTTTACAGAAGGGACCCATTTGCTTTTGAGCATGTAGTACCATATAGTTGTATTTAACAACAAAGGAACAAACCTTACAACTAATACAACAAACTTATCTGAGAAATCAAATGAAGGGTTTCATTAATAACCTCCAATTTTTTGTTTTGAAGTAGCAAACAGAGACAAAATTATCAATGAGTTCATCAGGGGAGATCATAGAATCACAGAATGATTAGAGTTGGAAGGGATCGTAAAGATCACTGAGTTCCATCCTTGCCATGGGCAGGGACACCTCCCACTAGGCCGCTCAAAGTTTTTATCAATGATATAGACAGAGGGATAGAATTCACCATTAGCAAGTTTGCAGGTGACACCAAGCTGTGTGGTGTTGTCAGTACACCAGAGGGATGGGATGTCATCCAGAGAGACCTGGATAGGCTGGAGAGGTGGGCCCAGATGAACCTCATGAGGTTCAACAAGAGCAAGTGCAGGGTTCTGCACCTGGGCCAGAACAATCCTCACCATCAATACAAACTAGGGGATGAGGTATTAGAAAGCAGCACTG
>VZRU01007222.1:325925-386565 GCA_013398155.1 Pedionomus torquatus | reverse complement strand
TGGAACAGGTTGCCCAGGGAGGTGGTTGAGGCCCCCTCCCTGGACTTTAAGGTGAGGCTTGATGAGGCCCTGGGCAACCTGGTGTAGTTGGGGGTGTCCCTGTGACTGGGGAGGTTGGACTAGGTGAACTTTGGAGGTCCCTTCTGGCCTGGATGATTCTATGATTTTAGCTTGGCCTTAAACATTTCCAGGGTTGGAACATAATGTAAAATGCTGTAGCTCATCACAGAAGTCTGTTGTTGTGAATGAAATTAAGCAAGGTAATTAAATGATATGAATGTATTAAAAATATTTTATATAATTATTTCATAAGTAAGGAATTTTGAGTAGTATCACAGTATCAATTTTTTGAGTTGTGCTTGTTTAAAATACATTGGTAATTTCATGTGTAAGAACATGCATGCAAATAAAGAAACTTTTACATGAAAATTCTGATAGGAACCATCTTTTATCAACAAAAGGTAAAAGAAATCAAATGACAAAGAGCTGTAATATTTTATGTGTGATACTGGAAGTTTACCATGCTCAAGCACCACTGTGATTTAAAATGTTACTAGTGAAGGGCAGTTTTAAATCTAATTCTAAATGGTTTTTACTTGATTCCTTCCTTGGGAGAAAGTATTCTACTTCACTGAAGCCAATGAAAAAAAGATTCTGGTTTCAGGAAACCAAATTTCCTCTTTATACTTACTGTATGGAGCTACCAGACTCTTTTCACCTAATACAACCCCTGCAAGTCGTTCTATGTTTTTAAAACTGAAGCAGTGATAACGTATTAAATATGTTGCTTGTGACCAAAAAAAAAAAAATGTTGGATGACTGATGTACAAAGGTGTGTATTTGGTTCTCATCCCATGATTTATCACTTTTATATAAATCTAATTTATCTATTGCTAATCTAAGCATGTCAAATAATTTGGCAGATATTTAATTTATATATACTTTATACCCTGGCTGTATTAGAACAGAGATGTTTCATTAACATTTCCTATGCAATGCAGGCAGTCTAGACAACTCAAGTGGGTTCCCAGAGGGGGAAATGTTACATTTTTAAAACATTACAGTTGTTAATCTGCATGCTAACTCCTGGGTTGATGTTTTAGGTTGCATTTGCTTTACCAGCTTTTGAACACTGTTGCTTAAAGTTCAAGTCCAGTGGATGCTGGCAAGTTAACTTAAAGACAAATCTCAGCAGGCTGTTGGGCCCTCTACGAGGGAGCATTGCTTTGTCTTTATCTGCTGTGCTGCTTGGTGAAAGTAATTTTGATCCTACATGCAGTAAGATGATTCTTTCTGTTCTTACTGGCTTTTTGATGTTCTTCTGAATGTTATTTCTCATTAATGAAGTAAGAATAATAACTGAATAAATTCAGAGATAGTATTTATTTTCCTTATATGTAGTTTTGTCATTAAAGCTTGTGCCTATTGTTCTTTACAAAACAGCCTTTACAAAATTAATGGCCTTCTTCAATATGTAATACTGAGATGATGTAATAATTCTGCATCCTCCAGACATCAAGTCCTACTTAGATCATTTTCATAGAATCATAGAATGGTTAGAGTTGGGAGGGACCTTAATGATCATCGAGTTCCAACTCCCCTGCCATGGGCAGGAACACCTCTGACTAGACTAGGTTGCTCAAAGACCCATCTAGCCTGGCCTTAAACACTGCCACAGTTTCCATGGACAACCTGTTCCAGTGCCTCACCACCCTCATGCCTCACCACCCTCAAAGGAAAGAATGTCTTCCTAATATCTAATCTAAATCTCCCCTCTTCCAATTTAAAACCATTACCCCTTGTCCTGTCTCTACAGTTCCTGACAAAGAGTCCCTTTCCAGCTCTCCTGTAGCCTCCCTTCAGATACTGGAAGGCTGCAATAAGGTCTTCCTGAGCCTTCTCCAGGCTGAACAGGCCCAGTTCTCTCAACCTTCGTGGCCTTCTACTGGACCCATTCCAAGAGTTCTGTGTTCCAAGAGTTTCCATGTTGAGCACTCCAGAGCTGGACACAGTACTCCAAGTGGGGTCTCACAAGTGCCAGAGTACAGGGGGAGAATCACCTCCCATTTTGTTCAGTTATGCTCAAGACACAGCTGAGTATTTGTCTAAAAATCTCCAGTTATTAGATTTAAGCAAATGACAACCTTTTCCAAATCTGGGAATTTAAGAGGACCAGCTGAAATGTTTTTTCTTTTTCTGTTCCTTTAGTATTACAGAAGAAAGCAATTGGTATGTTGGTAGGTGCAGAACACCTACCAAGAACCTGATGTGAATCACTCTAATGACATTTCTTTGAGCTGTTCTTCATTCAGCAGTAGAAAGAAGGGATCTGTGTCATGTTGACATTTTCTATTAATTAATTAATTTTAAATTTAAAAGTAAGATAGTACCAGTTATATGCTTGTCTGATGAAATGCAGTGCACATAGATGAAAACTTTAAAGTCAGGTTTTCTGAAATTTTCACGGTGGTGAAAAAATAGTATATAACAAGAGGTGCTTTACACAACTTGTGGTACACATTTCATGTAGAAAGTGGAATTGAGCCCAAGATATGAAACAGAATAAAAGAAAACAGCTGCAACTTTAAAACTGCTTTTAAAATGTTCTTGCAGATTATGAAAACAGCAACAGTGGATTTAGTCTGCTATGGGTTATTGGACATCAATTGAAGAGTAGTGAAATCAGAAAACAGTATAGCTTCAATAAAAGCTAAGCTTACTATTGAGTATCTGTATTGTATTGCTAGAGACTAGATAATGTTCCAGAATAAGGTATTTCCCACTTAAAGAAGCCAAAGTGCGTTATAAACTTCAGTGAATCTGCTATGAACTCCACTGGAGTGAACAACCAGATCTCATTTCACTGCAGAAGTTGGTCTGTGAGTGTGGCTGCCCCTATACGGAAATAGATAGTTATGTTGGCCTCAGGGGCTGTAAATGGAGTAAGGGATTGTCGAAGTTGAAAGGTGCACTTTCTGAGTAATGTGAAATAGTGGATTGGGTTTGAGCTGCTTTTCCATTCTAACTTTTTTTCTACAGATGGGTAAAATAAGTTATTTTTTGGCCTCACTTCCTCTTCTAGAAGCTGAATAGAAAGAAAAAAAAAAAAAAGGTCTTAATTATTCTCTTCCCTTCCTAACTTTTCCCTAACTCATAACTCCTTTTTTCTCTTGATGAGTCTTCAAGTGTGCCTGTTCCCCAGTTGCCCAGCCAGCTCTTTGTGTGTAGGTCTTGCCTGTGGTGCCAGGTGTGACACTGGTGTTAGGGTTCTTTTAGTACATTTAACTTTCTGCAGATTTTATTGCCAGATTTTCCTTCTCTAGCTGCAATCCACCTGAAATTTCTGGTGTATAGGCAGTAAGTCAATCAGCTTTTTGGTATATATTAATTACCAGCATAGATACATCTTTCAAGGTTAGCTCCTCAGGCCCCTATATTGCTAAGACATTTTTTCTCTGGGAGCTTTGGGTCATGCCTAAATTCAAAGGCCAGCTGTTTCTCAAGTTTATCTTTTGCAATACTTTGTCACAAAAAGGCAGTCACGATTTATAATTTGCTTGTGATTTTATTGTGATCTCCCCTCCTCCTTCCCTCTTCCTGTTCTTCTCTAACCCGTGGTATGCCTTGTCACTAGCAAATGGCATACGGAAGAAGGTCCTTCTCATGGCCAAATATTGAGATAGTGAAGAAGGAAACACTAGGTGCCTGGGCATCAGGAGTTCATGTGAACAGTGTAGAAGGAATGTGCAAGAAAGAGGAGGATTAAAACTATCATTTTGCAGCGTTTCTGCATGTAACTGGATGGGCAATCTCTAGAATGTGTATAGCTGGAGAATGAAGCTGCGCCAAGACTATGATTCATTTGTGGGGTTTTGTAGACCAAATCAAAATGCTTGAGATGATGGCAGCCAGTTCACACTGCTTCTAGCAACTCATGTTCCTTTATGTTGAACCTTTTATAAATAGTCCCTCCATCAATGTATTGAACTTTTAACATCAAGTAATCCTCTCCAAAGTAGCCTCAAGGGGAAGTCATGCTGGGGTTTTTTTGTTTTTGTTTTTTTGTTTTTTTTTTCCTCACCTCTGCCATTTTGCTGATGGCATTCAAAGGCTGCATTTGGCATATCTGCAGCTCAACTGAAAATAACCTCAGCAGCTGATTCCTTTAGCATTCAGTAAACCTCAGCCAATGAGACCCTTGGAATCTGAGAGATTATTCAGGTGCTAATTAGAAGCCTCCCAGATGACAACATTTGTGTGTATTAGTGCAGTTAAAGTGGCTGCAACTTCAGCTTTGTATTGTTGCCGTTAATTTTGCCTGAGACAGTTTGAAATAATTAAAATCCAGTAATTAAGAAAAAACAAATACAAACCAACAGGCAAATTTTAAAGTTATTTATGACAGAACAGCACATAGTAAAATTTCAATAGTCTTTATCACTTACTATCTGAGCTGAAGTTTCATATATTTTACAGTTTTATTACTTAAGTGGATCAAGATAACAATTCTTCCCTAAGTGGAGGTTTGTTAACTAAAGCAATGAGCTGAGTTGTTTTTATTTTTGTTCCCTTGCCTGCTTTTTGAATTTTTTCCTCACAAAGTTCTTCTGAACACTCCATTAGAGCTACTTACTCCTTACAATTTATATCTTGCTCTAGAGGTAAGTAATTTATAAATATAGGCTTCCAGTATTTGGCGATACTCAGATTTATGTATCACTTGAGTGGAGTATTGATTCTTCTATCTCTTTATTTTTATAGTCTAGGTTTTTAGGACATAAGAATGGATGCAACATAATTTTCTGTAGCTAAATGCAGTCTAAATAGAATTGTTCTTGGATTTTACAGAATAGGTGAACAGAAATACATCTTTTGCATATTGAATTGCCAGCAAATTGAATAAAGATAGATAAAAATCCAAGCCATTATCCTTTTTAGCTATATACCCATAGATAAACTCATACTGATGACTTTGAAAGTTTGTCTAATAATTTAAATCATATATACATCCATTAGAGTTGAATAAGTTTCAATAACGTGTATTCATATTCTAGTATTTTTAAAAATACTGTCTCTTAAGTTGGTTAATTTTTTCTCAAAAAGTGAAAATGTGTTTATATTCTTAAGATAGGGCTCCTGCTAACTTTATAAAGGACATTAGTTGAGGGGAAATAAGATTAATTTTGGCATAATGAAAAATAAAAATGAGTTTAGGAATGAGTAAATTCAAAGAAAAAAAAAGGGTCGTGTTGTCTTTTCTTTGTGAAACAGTGGAAAGCATTACAAGGCCTGTATGTTTATCAAATAATTCATCTAAGTCTGGCTCCTGCTGCAGAGCTGACACCTGCAGCACTGAGGAAGTGAGTAGTGAATGGGCTTATTTGATATAAATACAGAGAAATGCTATGTGGTAACATAATATATCAAATAAAATAGATAGGATTGAATGCAAAGGGTGACGCTTTTGAAAAACACCTAATAAGCTGGTGATATTCTCAAAAATAGTTTCAAAGCCTGTTTTGCTCAGAGATTTTGCATTCCTTTTTGTTGTGTAGCAGCCTTTTTGTTAATTATTTTTTGGCCTACCTGCCTGGTCTTGATTTATATTATATAGAAAGCTAGTGGCAACACTCCTAATGACAATACATTTTTAAGTCAAACTTATTAATCATATCTCTTCAAGAGAGGCCACTTCATTAAGAGGCAAATTTTGTTTCTGTCTAGGTACATGTAGTGGGCTCAGAGGAGGTTCCTGTGAAATACAGGTCATTGTTTCCAAGAGCAAATTATAACAGTTGGTACGGTCCAAATATGCGATTTGAATGCTCTATTGGTCTTGTTTTCTTTCATACTTAAAGTAACAGAGCAAGCTCCCTGCTATATTCCTCTGCTGAGGCCTGGGATCTCGACTAGTTATTCTGTACCAGTTTGTCATGTGGAATAGTTTCTCCTGTTGCTTCTGCACAGGGACTGAGTGTGAAATACTCAGCAGAGCTCTGCAGTTTGGTAGGAAGCAGGGTTTACCCCTAGAATCAGAGTAAGAGAAAGAGATCACAGCCGGGGTACTGAGAAAACTTGATATTCATGAAAATTCTACATACTAAGGAAAATTAGAGTTTTGCAACACAATATATCCAGTGGACTAATAGGCTGTTATATATCTGGATATATCTTGAGCCAGTTCCTTGCAAGTGATCTCTTCCACGGTCATATCACTGCAGGACCAGAAGGCATGTTGTCACCATGCTCCCCAGAAATCAGCTAGACATAAAAAAAATGTGAATGTGTTTAAACCTGCCTGAACCATGAGCCAGGGAGCTTAAAAACACGTTGTGAAGAGGTTGCCTTTCAGGAAAGAGTGGTGTGTTGTTGGCAGCTGTATTTTGGTATGTTGGCTTATATACGTGCATAGAAAGGACCAGACTCATACAGCCTGACTGTGACCTAAATTCAGCCCTTGCGTTCCATGTTGGCTAAGTTTCTTCAGGTGGCCAAAACCTGTCAGAGAACAGGGGAAGTGACAGTCATGCTGTATATTAAGTGCACAAAGAATACTGTAAGTTAGTGCTTAATATAGATGATTCTGTTGTTGCTCACTTATCACAACATGTAATCAAACTACTTTTGTATATCTCTAGAGAATACCACCAAACTTGTGAGCTTAAAAACCAGGAAGATATTAAAGGTATAGACAAAACAATTACCAACAATTTATAGGAAAAGACATAAGAATACAGACTGTCTGCCTTCTATAAAGAGATCACACTACTTGTGTGCAAATCTAGCTGAATTTAGAGGGAAGATGTGAACACAAACTTTCACGGATGGGTCAAGAGGCTTTCAGAACTTGAATGCATGTGGGTACTCAGTGAAGAAATGGTTTTGGGCTCCATTCACATGCTATGCCCATTAGTTGCAGAAATATGTCTGAAGAAGGTATTAGAGACTGTCTGCTGATTTTGGGTCTAAACTTGGCTCCCTGGAAAATCCTCTTCTGTGCCCTTTGCTTTAGGTGAATAGGCTGTATTAATGCTGGCACTCTTGAATGCTATTCAGTTGTCCTCCAAGAAAAGATTGAGAAGGTTTATTGGAAGGGAAAAACCATACTGTAGTCAAAAATGTGAAAGAATGAACATTATTGTATTAAAGATTGAGTACCACTTACGACCAATACTTCTTGAGATTTTATTAGTTTTTGTTTGAGTCATTTTTTTATTGATCCATAAATTATTGTTACTATTGGACTTTATATAACTGATCAGATTTATAAAGGTTTAAGGTGGATTATATATGATCAAAGTTTGGAACAGCATGAAGAGAATTTCAGTGGATATGTAATTCTTTGTTTTATTTTCCCATGGTATTACAATTTAATTCTTCTGGATGCTTGTGTCACTCTTTGCAGTGCTTCCAAGTACAGCTTGACCCAGCATGATTTTTATGGCATACAACAAAGCAAACAGAATTTTAAAGGAAGATCTGAATAGTGTATTATTAAGGTAGTATGTTATTAGTGATAGCCTTGATTTTGGAAGCAGGTACTTAAGGACATAGCTTCTATTCTGTTAAATGATTCCTATTTTTTCATAACAATACTTTTGGAATTCTTTTCAAAGATTCTCTCTTGCTGTGCATTACTCTTGGTCTACCTAAACAGCCTTACCTTGAGACTGTTATTGGCACCAATACAAATTATCTGGCTCCTGTAATGATCTTTTAGAAGAAGAGTATAAAAAAAACAGTTCAAATGAGCAATAAAAAATGCTAAAGCTATATATCACCAGCAACAATTTAGGAATAATATCTCTGCCTGAAGCAAATTCTGGTGATTCACTTGTAATTTGCTAGAAGCCTTTTAACTTTGTTCTCATTTGTAAAGTTAATGGTAGGTTATTTTACATTGTGATTGAAAGACCTGAAATCTTATTATTTATTATTATTTAAGACTATTGATTTCTCCAAATTGAAATTTACCCATATATTAAAGATCTTCCTGTCATAAATGATAAAGGCAATAGTAAGAATATTGTTTCCACATATTTTTAAAATACTACTCTGGTTTAGACATTGCCTTTGCTTGGACACATGGTTCACCTGCTGGTTAGCATGTAGGGGACGTTCTCAGTTTAGACAGATGTTTTTATGACAAAAATAAGAGCCAGCACTTTTTGCATTGAAGAGTAAGTGATCGAGTTCTTATTCAAAGGGCTCTTGGGGCTTCTGCAATCAGTGCTAACACAGAAAGCAGTTGCTCAGAATGGCAGGCTGCTTGGGGCAGCAAAATGTGTGCTCCAATGTCTTGCCTATGCCCTAACTCTGGGGATCCAGCTTTCTAACTTCTGTGCTGCTGTTGAAGGGGACCTGAGGGTAGGAGGGAGACACCTATAGCTGGAGGGAGATTTTATCTGTACACCCACAGGGACTCTTGCTCTTCCCTGTGCACCAAAGAACTCAAAGCTTAGTGCTAACTGAGTGTGCTTTGTGGCTGATTAAATGAGGATGAGGTTTCATTCCCATAGTCTGGCTGGAGCAACGAAGCCCCAACCCATGCTTTAGCCTACACTGATCAAGAGCCTTCAACTGCCCCTGATGATTATGCTCTGAATCTTTGCAGAGGATACTGAGGGATGCAGGCATCCGTATACCTGAACATCTCTATAGCATTGGGAGAACTGGGAGCCAGAGGATTTTTCCCAACTCTAACAGGTATAATGTGATTTAAAACTAAGATATTGTACTGCACAGGCAGGGAGTAGTTTTTATATAAATATATGTTAAATCTTTAGTATTAACCTAGTGAGATAGAATTATAGAATCATCCAAGCGGAAGGGACCTCCAAAGATCATCTAGTCCAACCTCCCCACAGTCACAGGGACACCTCCAACTAGACCAGGGTGCTCAGAGCCTCATCGAGCCTCACCTTGAATATCTCCAAGGGGCCTCAACCACCTCCTCGGGCAACCTGTTCCGGTGTTCCACAACCCTCATAATGAAAAATTTTTTCCTAATAACCAATCTAAATCTGGTCTTCTCCAACTTAAATCCATTGCCCCTTGTCCTATCACTGCAGGCTTTTGTAAACAGACTCTCCCCAGCCTTCCTGTAGGCCCCCTTCAGGTACTGGAAGGCTGCAATTAGATCTCCCTGGAGCCTCCTCTTCTCCAGGCTGAACAGCCCCAGCTCCCTCAGTCTGTCCTTGTAGCAGAGGTGCTCCAGCCCCCTGATCATTTGTGTGGCCCTCCTCTGGACCCGCTCCATCAGGTCCATATCCTTCCTATACTGAGGGCTCCAGACCTGCACACAGTATTCCAGGTGGGGTCTCACCAGAGCAGAGTAAAGCGGCAGAATCCCCTCTCTGGATCTGCTGCCAACACATCTTTTGGTGCAGCCCAGGATGCAATTGGCCTTCTGGGCTGCAAGTGCACACTGCCTGCTCATGTCTAGCCTTTTGTCCATGAGCACTCCCAAGTCCCTTTCTTCAGTGCTGCTTTCTAATACCTCATCCCTTAGTTTGTATTGATAGTGAGGATTGTTCTGGCCCAGGTGCAGAATCCTGCACTTGCTCTTGTTGAACTTCACGAGGTTCATCTGGGCCCACCTCTCCAGTTTGTCTAGATCTCTCTGGATGACATCCCATCCCTCTGGTGTACTGACAACACCACACAGCTTGGTGTCATCTGCAAACTTGCTAATGGTGCATTCTATCCCTCTGTCAATGTCATTGTGTATTGGTCCCAGCATGGACCCTTGAGGGACACCACTTGTGACTGCTCTCCATCTGGACCTTAGGCCATTGACCACCACCCTCTGAATGTGACCATCCAGCCAGTTCCTTATCCACTGAACAGTCCATGCATCAAATCCGTATCTCTCCAATTTATCAATCAGAATGTTGTGGGGGACCATGTAAAAGGCCTGACAGAAGTCCAGATAGATCACATTCACAGGTTGTCCCTTATCTACCAACATAGTCACTCTGTCATAGAAGGCCACTGGGTTAGTCAGGCAGGACCTGCCCCTAGTAAAGTCATGCTGGCTTCCTGAAACATCTTTGTGTCCTCCATGTGCCCAAGCATGGCATCGAGAAGGATCTATTCCATTATCTTCCCAAGCACAGAATCATCATACTGAATACAATGTAGCAGGAATCTCTCTTGTTTAATTTTAGATAGGAATGTATAGCTTTGTATTTATTTATTTATTTATTTATAACAAAATTCCACAAAGACATATCTTGTATGTGATTTCTGACGCTTTGCAGCCATATGGGTGTGTGAAGATGGAAACACACAAAGGTTGAGATGTCACTGTAGGGGTGGCCAGATTAAATCTTGGCCCTCAGAAGGGTCTACAGGGAAAGAGAGGCTTCCAGAAAAAAAGCAGAATGACACTGAATTGTGCCAGTGAGCTCTCGGAAGAATTGTACACCTGGCTGTGTCCTGAGTTTGCTTCTTTCCAAAGGCTACGGAAATCAAGTAAAATAAAATGCTGGAGGAAAAATTCAGAGTTTGGTTTTCAAAGGTCATATCTGCTATGTCAGCTGCTTTGTTTAATTCTATCCATTATTCACCAAATAAAAGCAGCTGTAGTTGGTTGCATTGTTGTAGCACAATAAAGTTTATTTGTAGTACAGAGGGCAGCTCATAATCCTTAACATTTTAAAAATATATCTTCATGGCATTTATCCTTTTCATTGCCTATTTGATTTGCCCATGCTAGAGTTGTAGCAGGCATTTCCTTTTAGAAGTCATCCAATTAGCCAGTGTGTGTGTGTGTTTTTCTTCAATAGCATTAAAGTCAAACTGGGAATTTAATCAACTTCCTACTGAGGTAGTCACTGAATTCTTTTTCCAGAGGAAGTCATCAAGCTCAGTTCTGTGTGTGCAGTGTAATTCACCCAGCAATACCTCAGTGAACTGAGGCATTCAGGTAATAGAAAATAAACCTTTTCATAATGTTTGAGGAAATAGTATTTTGGGCTCCATTCTTGGTCTACACTGCTGCATACTCAGAATAATACTTAGCAGAGCTTTTCCTCCTCTTACACTAAGATAACTGACAGTGGAACTTTTCTCACAGTCCTCCAGTCAAGTTAATGGAAAGGTGCAACTGCTGTGTTACACTTGTATATCTTTACTTTTCATTTCCATATTTTGTTTCTAGCTAACAGAGAATTAATATGCACATGCATTTGTTAACACCTTGGGGGAAATGCTGGCCTCAGTGAGGCCAAGACTTTACTCCTAAATGCAAGATGACACATACAGAGAATATTTGTTTGCCTTTGTTTTAAATGTTTTGGTTTTCATAGCTGTGTTTTTATATTGCTTTAATTTCAGCCCCTGCCTGTCAACATTATGTTTGTGGGAAGTCTATACAACAGAACATGTCAGTATTCAGATCTTATCTATCTTGGGATCAGAAAAATACTTTTCAGGGTTAATAGATGGTGAGATACCATCACCTTAGTTGCTTTGAGAAGTAAAGTGCTTTGTAAATGCTAATGCTGAATATTTAGACTACTATTAATAATAGGAATTGAGCATTTAATTGTATTCTGAATGTTTTGGAGAATGCTGCATATACTCTTGACACCTCAGTTACTCTAATATATTTAGTTTGTGGTCTTTATGGCAGAAGTGTCTGACAAGTTTTGTTGAATGAGGGAAAAATGGAAGTTGTGGGAGGTTTGATTTAAGGGATTTTTAAAGGAAAAATAAATCTTTTAGAGAATAGTTTTGTATTTTAAGTCTGCTTAAACGAGCATCTATGCTCATTTTATTATGGAAAATATAATTAGGAAATGAATTTAAAATGTAGCTAACAATGCAGCAATTTTTTCATCACTGTTAATTTTCAGATTGCAAAAATGGTTGTGTGAGTTCGCTTTACATGTTTCCATTAGATGTATGGCATTCTTCTTACAGGCAAATTTCCTGGTGTATTTTATTGTCAAATTTGTCTTTGTGCAGTCTGTTATTTAAAAACTTCTGGGACTATATGGCCTCTTTTTTTGTTGTTTTGTTTTGTGTTTTTTTTTTTCTTGGGGAGAAAATTTAGATGATGGGGTAGTCACTTTAAACATGTAGATTTCTGAAACTGTGCTGTTAGTATCTTTTGTTTCTTTTAAGTGAATACTGCTTTGCCAGATGATCTTTCTATAACAGAAAGGGAAAATGCAGTTTTCTCCCTACATATTATAAGTTCAATTTCACAAAAGTTTAGCAAATCTAGGAAAAAGCTGCAATCCCTGAAGTCAATTTACAATAGCTTACCTTCATTTGCTGTAATGTTTCTCCCGGTAAAAATGGCTTCTTAAGCATTACAGATGGTATTAGAAAAAAAAAATAGTTATATAATGATCTGGTCTGACACTCATGAGACCTGGATTTTAATTCTATTCATCATCTGTTTGCCATAGGCAAGTTACTTTGCTTCCAGTTACCTGAGACCTCTGGGTCTAACTGTGATACAGATAACATAGTAATAACTCCTGCATTTGTTTAACAGCAATAATGTAATATAGTTGATCCATCAGCTCCCTCATCCATTGCACATATTACTGGTCCTGTGATAATGTTATATTTTCACTTCTAAGTTTCACTTTTAAAGGAATCAAGACCATTTCTTGGGTTTTGGGGTTTTTTTGGTTTTTGTTTTTTTTTTTTTTTTGACTCAGTAGAAGATCCACCATTCCTTACATTTGTTAGTTTGCTCATTTTTTATCGCTTTGTTTTTATTTCCTTTATGCTTGAATTTTTATAGCAGACCATAGGCTTACAGAGTTGCAGTTGGCCCCACTCCAGCATCCTGAAAGCTTTAATCATGCCTCTGGAGGGTCTGTATTCCTAAACAGATTATTTCAGCAGATGTCAGTGAAATAAATCTTCCTGAAATAAAATGACAGTATTCATTTTGTGTCTCCTCCTTAAATGAACTTATTTGTGAAAGGTAATGGAAAGATAGCTAAAACTGGAGACTGAAATTCTTTGGGTTTCACACTAGATGAAACAACAGCTGCTCAGACTGTTGGCCTTCTCCTCCAACACTAACCTGGATCACCTCGCAAGGCAGGGATAGGTGTGCAGCTGATCCTCCTACATGAGCCCTGGCCTCTGCTCTGCTTAGCAAGGATACAAATTAGTAGCAGGAGAGCTAGAGCTTTCATAACTGGGCAGTATAATGAGACTGATGTAAAGCCTGAACAGCTCATGGTAACAACTTCTGTTTACTCCCTCTCTGACTTAAATTCAGACTGGCATCTGGTGCGAGGGTCTGTGCTCCAGTCAAACAGATGGTGTTGGGTGTTGCTTATACCTTATCCTGTAGCACACATGCGTGTAGCTGGGTGAAAAGATGTGTAGATAAAATGACACTATATAATCTCTTGCCTGTCTCTCCACATCAGTGGAGCAGACTTGGATAGCCCTTTTTACCTTCTGTTCAGCTAGAATAAAAATAAAACTTTCCTGCTGCCATTTAGATGACCATATTCAATGCCTGTATTGTGAGTGGTCCTTATTTTTATCATTAAAAGATTAGCAAAATCTCATCAGTAATTTTTAGACATTTTTATAAATTTTTCATCAAAAATAGGAGGTTTTCAGTCAGTACTGATCCCTGAAGGACAATGGGGAAAAAACCCAACAGTTTTAATTTTTATAATTCTTGGGGATTTCTAACCTTTTCACCCTAGCCTCTGTTCCACCCTTGATTTGTACCCTCTGGTGGAGTGAGCACCTGGTGAAGCTCACCTGATACTCCCTCCTACAAGAAAAGCTCTAACATTTCACTGTAGGTCAATGCGGCTTTTTGGATACTCATGTCTGCTCAGTGTGAATCTGTATTTCTCAGAACATGATTGTTGAGAGGACAGTCAAAGGGAAGCAGTCCTTCTGTAACAGGAAAATGTGGAGACTCCCAACAAAAATACCAGTCTCTGAGCCTGTAATGACTTATGCATGTGATTAAACTTAAGCATATGAAATATTCTGCTGTATCCTCTTAAGTGTAACCCTTTGCATAATTAAAATTGAGAGCATCTCTTTTTTCTTTTTTTTTTTTTTTTCTTTTCTTGGAGAGAGGATGATTTAAAAGTTGTCACTGTGGTTAAAATTACTAACTTTGTCTTGTAGATGCAACTGCCGGTTGAGGTGAAAAAAGATGGTTTGAAAATTATTCTCATTTTTCACGTTAGAGGTTTCCAGGCTCTCAGAATGTAGCCATCCACAATCAGCATTCTCATAACTGCAGGGCAGAAATGAGTGGCAGAGGATAAGGTGGCAGGGAGAGAGAGGGGAGAATGCCATGGTGTTTCCAACACTGATGAAGCAAGTTTCACTTCCAGTTCTTTCAGCAGATTCTCAGGTTTCCCTGGCATCTTACCTTTTACCTTTCACACCAAAAATTTGTTCCACCAGCTCAAACAGCTGCTTGTGCTTGAGCATCAGCTGAGAAATTGGACACTTTACGTGTTGGGGTCAAAAACAAAAGGCTGAAATAGGAAGCTCCTTTTAAGAATAAAAAGATAAAATGAGTATTATGGAAACTCAGTAAATGAGTTACCATTAATAGTGATGTGGAACTATGATCTCTCTATCAGAAGAGTGGCATTTTAATTCTTCCCCTTTAAAATATTGCTATGAACAGAGATGCTGAATTATGTCTCTGTATTTAATAAAGTAATTTGCTTTTTTTTTTACTGCAGTGGATTTTAAATGGTCAGCTGTCTTATATAAAGGACTTTTTGTACAAATATTGATGAAGATTCATAAGTAAAGAGAATCTTTAAAAGTAGTGTTGCATTTCACAAGATTTGAGGAAATATGTTTCTTTTCGAGTGCAACTACTTTTCAGTGCCTGCCTCCCAATTTGCACAAATAATTGACAGCTCATTAACAACTCTGTAGGAGCTCTGAAAACCAACTGAGAAAAACAACTTCAGTACAACGGGGGGTGGTGGTGGGGGGAACAAAGTATCTGCTCGTCAATTATGCTGATAGTCTCCAACCAAATTTAAAATGAGGGTAGAAAACAACCTAAGTAATAAATTATACAGAAAGAAAAGATTATGCTTGCATAGATAACTCCTGGAAGCTTTCACCAGGCTGCATGGGGTAATTCATCTGAAGTGTGTGGATCCCCGATGCTTCCTGTCTGCATTTGTTCATGGACTCTTTGGAAGTCTGTTGTGGGATGGGGTCTGTGGTCCTTATGCAACTGCACTTCTCTGGCACTGCTGAGGCAAGGCAAACACACTCCATTGCACTGAAAATTTGCTATGTCTTATCTTGGATTTTACTCCAAACTTTACCAAATTAGTTAATGCTATTGTTTTTATCTGGATATTGGAGCTGCAGGATGAAATTTTTTGTTTGTTTGTGGTTTTTGATTTAGTGCTGGGCTTGGGAACATATGGAAAAGTGGTGTCCCGCTTAGTGGTCAAACTTGCTATCAACAAAGCCTGCAGTCAGATTTGCTTCCAGAGCCACTGGCTTCTCTTCTTAAGTAACATTTCCTCTGTGTGAGATTTTTTTCCCTCATTGCTCTGCAAAATGTCCCAAATCTCAATTCCAGACCCCGCAAAGTCTGCCCTCTCACCAGCCCACACTTCAGCTCTTGGCACCTGGGACAAACAGTGATCTTCTGCCAGCAATAATTCATACCAGTTTTGCATGGGGAGAAAGGAAATTGCATCCTTCTTTTGCCTTTCTGTCTTATTTGTGTAGTTCTGTTTGGTGATGTTATGTGCACATTGGAGATTTAGGTTGGTCGCTGGAAAAAGAAAATATTTTATCCAGAAAGAAAAAGTACTGGAGTAACTTCCTGAAAACAAATTAAAACCTCTGTCTAAAGAACCAAATTAGTATTTTGGATCTGGCCTCATGGCAACATCCCCGTAATTATTAGTTTGATAGGATGCATAGAGGGATAACATTCAAGAACATCAAGAGAAAAATTCAACACAGTGCTTTCTAATCTAGTAAAGAGCCTAATTACTGAGAGATCTGAGGAGCTGCAACTCCAGTTGTGGTCTGTGTTATTTCAGGAATATAGCACGCCTACAAAGCTTTAGGTCTGGAACATTTAATTCACATCACCAGAGTATGCTGGTGAGGCAAATTACATGAACAACAAGTTGAAATTGGACAAAGGTACTCTTTCTTTTTCTTTCATTTTTTGAAGTGTTCAAGCAATTAAATTGTGTTCTTGAAATAATTTATTTCCTTGGGAATCAAATTAAGATTGCAGCAGCATGTGTTTTTAGCCATGGTAAATGAAGAAAACTGTAGTTAATGATTTTATCAATATTTTATGACCTTGTTCTTTAATGTGTAATTGGTGATCCAGAAGGCACTGAGTAAAGCCATTCCCATAAGTAAATATTTTGATAAATCCGAAATGCAATGGGCTATGAAGAGTGAAAGGAAATAGCATTTGGAAACATAACCATTGACATAGTTTCTCCTCTTGGAGTATTAGTATTGCTTTTGTGTGGCATTTGCAATAACAAAAAGAAATTCAGAGAAAATTAAAGTAGCCAAGAAAAGGCTATTTTACATATTCAAGTGTTTCTTGAGAGGAAGGCAAAGGCAAAATTTTTTTCTAGAATACAGCAATGTGATTCAGGAAGTAATTAAAATAGTATAATGCTACTGCAGTTACATAACATAAATTGGCTGGTGTTCCCAGTATCAATATATTTGTGTCACACCTAGTAATTGAGTATACAACCCTCTAGTCTTCAAATTATACATTCAAATTGCCAGCATTGTTTACCACCTGAAAATAAACAGGAAAACATACATAACCAAATTTATGTATACAATATTGAAGATCGGCCATGAGATGTCTTGAGCTAATTGACAGCATTTTAGAACCAAATGACACCAACCCAAAGTCAAATGTTACTTCACACTGAACTCAGAAAAGAAGGCAAGAGCAGTCCACAGACTGACTCCTTTCCCAGCAGTAGAGATACTCTCTTGAGGCCAGAGTTTCAGATAAAGCTCTGCAGTGAAGACATCCACTGTTGCCTCTACGTATTTTCATGAGTGGGTAAACAAAAAATTTGCTGCTTCCAAAGCTGTTGGTAAAGTAGGTTTGAATTTCTCATTCATAGATATTTTCTAAGTAAAGACCCAAACAGATCTTTACACAATTCAAATTTTTAAAGGGAAGTCTGGGCCTGATTTGATTACTTCACTTTGCGTTCTACAGTCCTGTCCTTAGTGCTCACTGGGCAAAGAACAGTTTCTTTGTTATTTCTGTTTTTCAGTCTTGCATTATTCACAAACTTCTGTTTTGAATCCCAAAAGACAGAAAAACTTCATCATGCATTCAAATCCACACATATATCATAAGACCATCCACTGGTGATGAGTGTCATTGGCAGCTATCACAAGCTAGCATTAATTATGCACATAACTAAAAAGCACCATGACTGAGAATCATAATTTCTAATAAAAACACTAACTTCTAGTCATGGATCATTTTATCCCTCCTTGGGGGTATAAATCACTCATGTCACTAAGACGTAGGCTTTTTCATTTTTTACTTTTTTCTTCGTAGAAAGCTGTTGCTGGGAATGAGCTGGTGTGGTGAGGGGAAGAGAAGGAAACTGTCTTGTTTTGCCTTTTTGTCTGAACATCTTACTCGTTTGCAGTGAGATGTCAGGGCAGGCAATATGTCTACAGGCTGGTGCAGGAGAATAAATGCTGAGATGGAGTACAAGGAACAAGGAAATGTAAAGGGTAGGCTCTGTGCAGTTGCTGTGCTCCACCATAGAATCATCCAGGCCAAAAGGGACCTCCAAAGGTCATCTAGTCCAACCTCCCCACAGTCACAGGGACACCCCCAACTAAACCAGGTTGCCCAGGGCCTCATTGAGCCTCACCTTGAATGTCTCCAGGGAAGGGGCCTCAACCACCTCCCTGGGCAACCTGTTCCAGTGTTCCACCACCTTCGGAGTAAAGAATTTGTTTCTAATATCCATTCAAAATCTGGTCTTCTCCAACTTAAATCCATTGCCCCTCGTCCTATCACTGCAGGCCTTTGTAAACAGACTCTCCCCAGCCTTCTTGTAGGCCCCCTTCAGGCACTGGAAGGCTGCAATTAGGTCTCCTAGGAGCCTCCTCCAGGCCAAACAGCCCCAGCTCCCTCAGCCTGTACTTGAAGCAGAGGTGCTCCACCTCCTGATCATTTTCATGGCCCTCCTCTGGACCCACTCCGTCAGGTCCATGTCTTTCCTATACTGAGGGCTCCAGACCTGCACACAGTACTAAGCTTTACTTAGGGAGCAGTTATATCCTTACTATTTAAGCCTGTGTTATATCCCTTTCTTTCTGGTCTTAGGTATGCAGGACAGAAAGAGGCTTGGTTTTTGTTGTAGAAAGTTTTTCAAAGCAAGAAGTTCTTTTAGTGTTTCCTAAAGGTGACAGGGCACAGGACTAGTCATCTGGTGGCTGAGAGCTTGCTCTGTTCTGCAACATTTTTAGTTGGCAAAATGTTTCCCTTGGTTCTTGTGAACCTGAAATTTGTAGTGTATTTTATTTCATAAGGTGACCTCATTGAATTAATCAGTATTGGAGAAAGCTTTTGCAATGTGTAGTGAGAGAAACAGAATTTCTAAAACTCCTCCAGAACATAAGTCGGGTCCTTTTTCTGAATATTTCTTATCTATTACTCATTTCCTTGCATTCATGTGAATATTTAGATTGGGTATATGGAAAGTTGTTAAAGTATTTCTAATCTTGTCAGCAATGGGAATACTAAGAATCCCGTTTATTTTCTATTTACAAAACCTTTGGGAAAATATTTCAGAAATGCTGTTGTATGCAAATTAAAACCAAAAGCAGTACTGGGGGTCATTGGTGTACAAAGTGATGTAGATGGTGGTCATAAACATTGAGTGGACCTTAACTTAATGATATCTGAGGCCTGATTCAGGACTGGGACCCAGTACAGGTACTGTTGAGGTTGTGGTCCTCTTCACAACACATTAGCTCAAAGTAAGGAATTAATAAATGAAAAATGTTTGGCAGCTGAGGGAATGGGACTGGGAATACCACGTAATTTTCTCAGATTTTGCCTGGTCAGACACCTGATTTTAGTGTGGGGTTGTTTTTTTTTTCTATTTCTCACTGATGGCAAGGTTATTTCTATCTACTGCTGTGTTTGCCATCTCTTGTAGTCTTTTTGGTGTTGGGATCTGCCAGTGCTTTGGAATCAATAAAGTACACGAACAAGCCAGGTAGAGTGTGTCAAGATTACACCTCCTGCTTGAAAGTTGTTGTTAATGTTACAGTGCATTTGAAAGCAGTGACATTTTCTGTGGAAGCAGCTGCTACTTTTATATGGAATTTCTGAAATACTGAAGAACTGTCAACTTGTCCTGCAAGATATTTTCCTAAGGCTTTTCTTAATTCTAGTATGGCTACACACAAAATGGAGAGGTATGTAGAACCCAGAGCCAAGATTGGCAGACAACAGTGATCCCATATAGATTTGCCACAGTGTGGACACATTTGTGTGGTGCAAGAATGATTTCAGGATGCAAAGATTTCAGCGTTATATATAGACTTCTTATACTTTTTCCAAAAAATATGCATTTTAGAGATGCTCATCAGATTCTGAAATAGCGTCTTCTTAATGTAAAAAGAATGGATGTCATGGATTTTACATATATATATATATATGTAAGTTGTTTTTTTTTTCCTTTGGTACTTCCCTTTTTTTGCTGTTTGCCCGTCTAGACTATGTCAGGGTGAAGAAAGAAGTAGTACCAGGTGAAATGTAGAATTTCTAAAAAATCATTTTGCTGTGAAGGACAAACAAAGACTTTTAGTCAAGAGCATGAAAAGATAGAGAAAAACTTTTTAAAAAACATTTCCTTTCTGATAATCAGAGGTAACAATTTACTTTTCTTACTTTCCATTTTAAGGCTGGAAGTTTCCATTTACCATATGAAGTTTTTTCCTAAAACAGTTTTATAAGTCTTCCAAGTTTTCTTATGTAATATTTACTGATATGATGTATAGTTAGAGAAGCTGTCTATTTTAACTTGGTATTCACTATGTGAAGATACCAGATCAGGTCCACAGTTCTATTTTGGCTTCCAGAATTTTAATACACTTATAAAAGTATGCCTTATATTATGGCAATTCTCAAGCCATGAACACACATTAATTGACTTTGGTCCAAGCAATTGAAAGAGTGGTGCAATGAACAGTTCATTCTGCAAATATATTCCTTACTACAAGCAGAGCGGAGGGTTTATGAAAATGTTCCCTGTTTAAACATCAGGTCTTTGAAACAAATTGAAGCAGTTTTAATTATTAAAAAAATGAAATGTAAAAACTTTTGGAGTTTATAAGCCTCAGGGTGATTTAATTAAATCTGAAGAGAAATTAAAATTATCAGAATTTAGGGCAACAGGAAGAGAAATGGTCGGTAGGAAATTTCAGGCTATAATAAGAAAAGAAATAACTTCAAGTCGCTTGGTAATTGTAGAGTAAAGCTCCTCTATATGGTGGCTTATTAACTGACCCAAATCTCTCTAAAGCATCTAAGTCTTAACCTAAAAAAAAAAAAAAAAAAATTCTGTATGGATAGTTCTACAATAAAGTAACTTTACATCAGTTATTTATCTTGTTAATAGAAATAAACTACTGATAATTTATAATAAACTCTTATCACTGTAGTCCTTAAAATTAGAGTCCTAAAAAGTAGATCAAACTACTTTTAATTTACAAATGAATCCATAATTTTGATTTAAACTATTTTCAGCATGATGCAAGCATGATTTCTTTCAGTATTCCTGACAACAAGTGGGACCCACTTCTGTAAGAGCTGTTGTAACTATTGTCCACAGCAGCCCATTTGGTCAGGAAGATATTTCAGTTTCCCCAGCACTGAGAATCAAGGGCTTTGTATTGATATTGGATGGTTTGTGTATAGTCACTTCCTATGCTAGATACCTCATGTCATCTTGCAAAACTTAGTGCATCTTCTTAAATCAGGACTTCAAAGTGCTGTTTGCATTTAATTATTGGTTTTGCAAATATTTGTGTAAGGAGTGTTCTGCAGCACAGTGGTTCCATGTCAGGAGTGACGTGTAGCAGAGGAGGCTAAATACTCCAGGGGAACAGAGGTTTTTGCTCATGAAGTTCTTTGTGTAAATAATTGATCTCTTCTGTTGCTGAGGTATTTCCCTTCCTGGAGTCCATGTTGTGTCATGATCTATGTTAAAGCTAAAGATACTCTTTTATCTACAACAAGGTCCACACTATAATTCTTCAATATCTACCTAGACTTGAATATTACAATCTGTTCTTTTTCCATATCTTACACTGTTTTTGATATTTGATCAAAGCAATTAGTTAATTATTATGCTAATACTTAGAGACTAGTGAAAACCAGATTCTAGTTACTAAATTGTATTATTAGCGTCAGATAGAAAAGAATGAAACTCTTTAAGTTTCGAGATGTCATCTTGATTTTTGATTAGAAAACAAATTCAGTAGAGCCGTGTGTTCTAAGTGAAAAACCAAACAGCAATAGCAAATTGAGGCACATCATACCATGGCATCAAGCTGTTATTCAAAGTTCATAATCACAAGAATTGGAAAAACACGGTATAGATGACAGACTGTAGTTCATTGTTGGATCTGGATCACTGTTTGAGTTAACATCTTAGTGTAATAACTTATAATAAAACCACAGCCAATAGGAAATAATTCTATCTGCTGCAGCTGACAATTCAGTGTACAATAGCAGTTTATTATTGTATGAAGAAATTTCTCTAATGTAATTTTTATCAATCAGAACTCTCTGGGAACTTAATTATGTGCTTCCACCTACCTTGTCTTCTTTTTTTATCATAGCTCTCTACCTGTTTTAAGGAATAGTGAGTTGGTCTCCTACCTTTCACAGTAAGGAAGACTTATTGTCAATGTTTAGGTGATGTGATATAAATTCTCTTCCTGCTTAGTTTTACAAAATAAAAGTAGCAATGTTGAGAAAACTACTGCTGAAAGCTCTAGGTGCGATTCTGCTGCCTTTTCAGACTACCTTGTGTTAATTAAATATAATGAATGTATGTGTGTTGCATCTTTTTATCCTAAGTTTACAATTATGTTGCATAACAGATGAATGAACACTGCTGTCCCTGTTTTTACACTAAAACAGGAAAAGCACTCAACTTGAAGTGATTCAGGGACAAGGTTGGAGTAGAATGAAAAATGAGATTTTTACTGATGCTACAGATGTATTTTCTGATATTTCCTCTTTTAACAATGTTGTGGTGATATCCAGCAAAATTTCTAAGTGTGGTGTTTATGCTAGGTCAGAGTTAGGTGGCTGTAGTTAATACAACCCAGTTTGAGATTCAGGCAAGCCTTGGTGGGGGAAAATGGGCAAGAAACTGCAACTGTGAGTCTGACCTTTGGGGCAAGGCTGGTGAGCAGCTCTGTACTATACAGACTGCCTTGCCTTGGTACACATAGGTGGGACTAATCTCTCAAAAGCTTCCTAAAAAAGAGTATCTTCCAGAGCAGCCTTGATTTCAGAAGAGTGCAAAAGTGTTTTTTAACCATTGCTTTCCTCTGGGCTGTGAACTCCGTGCTTCTCCAGGCACTGCCTACAATAGCAGGCTGCAGGATGGACCGTGTCCTGCTCCTTTCTGGCTTTTCATTTCTCAGAGACCAGTTGGGACTTATTATTGTTATTCCTTCTAATTTATGGCATGGTTGTTGCCATCGTTCATTTTTTGGTCCTGTTTTTCTTTTTTAGCTTTTTAAAAAGGGATTTATAGATCAGTAACAGAAGTGTTTTATTGACCCTCAGCAAAAGAGATGGCAATGCTATTTTTACCTGTGCTCTCTCTCAGTAATACCTTATTTCCGAGCTAGGGGATAAAACCAAAAGTTTAGATGCCATTACCGTTTTCTTTAGTCTTTGTTGAGAGTGGAGTTTTTGATCTGGGTTTTCTTGCTTATTGTATGTATTCACTGGTAACCCACTGGTTTTTAATTACCCCAAGGCCTTCCAAGGTCTATTTTATTTAGACAAGTGCACAGCTGTGTATTTTCTCGGGGATTACAATTTGAGCTCTATTCTGAGCATTATTTAGATTATAAAGTATAAATTTAGCACTGGCAGGTTGATGTATTTTTCATAAGGGATATGTGGTGGTTTGTAGGTACTGGGAGTTTCAGAGGAATTAATCTACTGCACAATAGCAGGGCTGATTGTTTGAATCATCCCTGTACATTCAGTTCAGATTCAGGCAAATTACAGTGCCACGCTTACTGCTTTAAATGTTCAGTATTCACACTCTTCACTTATGAAATGTTCACATATTGTGAGGAACCTTTGAAACAAAAAAAAAGTATTTTAAATGCAAGTGGTTTTGTGTAAATTAACTTACATGTCTGTTTCTCGATTAGTAAACACTTCAGTTATGATATGTATATGTATAAATGATTCAAAAAGGCCTTATCTCACAGGATATGCTTTCTGTTGTTACCTCTAAGAAGTAATACAATCAAAATGCACATGTGGCCAAACCTAAAAAGCCTATCTGTCCTGTTGATTAATTTACACAAAGTTATAACCAACATGTTCAGCAAAACACTTGAAATGGAGCGTCTTTGTTGGTTTCAGGAAACCTGTCTGTTCTGTGCAGTTCTAACGATCAAAATATTGAATAATACATTATAATTTTAAATTTTAGAACAAAAATGAATATTGCAGAAGTCTGGTAAAATTACTGAAGCCTGTTCCCTCCCCCTCCCCCCCGGCCTTTTATAGCAAAAGATAATTTTCCTTTTAAAAAATAATTTAAAAAAAAAAAATCTCCACATACTGCTGTTAGTTTCAGACATGTAAAGTAAGCACTAAACTTCTGTTTAACTAACAAAGCATGTTAATTCTTTGTTAAAGCTAAAAAGAATATTCATACAATGGCAGAAAAAAACCAAAAAAACCTAAAAATGCATTTGTTAACATCAAGAGAGAAGATATTGTTAGGGGAGTTAAGCAGGCCCACATAGTTTTAATTTGTTGCAGTGCTTGTAAATAACCACCTTCTCATCCATTGTCCCATCAGAGTGGGTATGGCATGGCCAAGGCCTGTAGAGGAGAGTGATAATATCCCATTTTGTAGCCAAGGAAAGACCTTCAGTGGTAGCCCACTGTCGCAGCCTAGGGATTTTCAGATTTGGCAGTGCTGGGAGCTTGATGGGGACCAGTGCTCCAGCACGGTGCAAGCGAAGGGAAGGAGGCACCAATTTGGGTGCAGTCTGTGGTGCAGCTGCAGCGCTGGAGGAGCAGAAATTAATCCTGGCCATCAGCACTGGTATAGCCATACTGCCCTCCTCTGGTGCAGCGCTTCGGTGGGCGCCTCTGCACGCTGATGATATACCGCAGAGGTGCTTCTCCAGTCCAACAAGACCTGTGGTTTTTTTTCCGCATCTCTGATTCAGAGAATGTTCATGCCTTCTTGCCTCAGATGTGTCCTTGCATCTCCAGGGGCGCTGGTGGCCTGGCAGGTGAACAAATTCACCCATGTCCCTTGCCAGCTGGGTAAATAATAACAGAAATATTGTTTAAATAAGTAATTTCATATCTTGCAAAACCTGTCAATTTTTTGCCTCCATCTTTTTTGCCTTTATCTCATTCTCTGTAAGAGTAGGGTAGAGGAAGGATGGTCTGATGAGTCCTCAAATAATCTTTTCATTTTATAGTAGAGAGAAAAAGCATCTCAAAAGGATACTTTTTCTCTTAAAGATAATAACTTGTGCTTTGCATAAGCCTTTGAATGTTCCAAGTTGCTTAATCATGTGAATGCAAGACTCAGCTGCTGAGCTTTTGTTTTCTGCTATATCTGGTGCCCTGCTTATTTAATTGCTGTGAACATCTTCAGTTTGATGACAAGATACGTAATGAGGCATCCAGCTATCTGGGCATCTGTGTACACAGAAGCCTCAAGAAGGGAGCAAACAATACTACATCTTAATATAAGATATATACTTAACCTAGTTATATGTATCTCTGGGTATTTTCAATTTTTTTTTTTCTTAGTACCATATTATCCTTATTCTCTTTTTCGTCTGAATTTAAAATACTTTTCTGTCTTGCACAGGGTATATTAAATACCAGTGCATTGTGTAAAAAGATGCGTGAAAATGTCATGATAACAAACATAATTCTAACTCGGCAAATTCAATTGTCGTGCTCTTTTCTTTAACGTAGGGCACCTCTTTCTCGTATCTTGTAAAATGCAGTCTTCATGTATCTTGGTAGTTAATAAGAAGTTATGCTGCTAACAACAAACTATTAATATTTTCTTGGAGTTTCATACTCTGGGGTTATTTTTGCAGTTTTTCTGCCTAAAATGGCTTAATATGGCAAAGTGCCCAATGAAATAATATCAACACACATTTTATAGAAAATTCTTTCGTGAAATTATTATGTTTTAAAGATACTTTGTGCAAAAGAGTCTGAGTATTTCTGTCTCTGAATTCTTCTAGCTCTGGAATGATAGATGGAGAAGAGGAACACACAGAGAGAAGTTCTTAATTCTCTTCCTCTTTAGGAAAGTCTTGTCAGAAATGTACCGTATGTAGTCTTAAGCTAACAATTTTAATGTATTCAAGGGAAGTGAAGTGCCTATTTATCTTTGAGAGTTCTGGCTTTAATATTTTTGATGGCTGACTGTTTTTTTTGTAAAGTATTGACAATAAATACCCTCTCTCCTCAGATTATAAACTCTTGAAGGCTGTTATTATTTGCTAGGGCTGAACCTGATGGGACTTCATTATGGGTTTCTGTGCACTGTCATACTACAATTACATACTACATATTACAATAGTAATGATTTTACCTTAAAATTATTTGTTTTGATTCTGGCTTCTTATTTTTTCTATTTAGCATGCACTATTACACCTTTATTCTTCATAAAAGAAAATAAGCAGACTTTTTTTAGTGTACTGCCAAAAAGAAATTAAATCAGTGTTAGATATTCTTTTCCTGTTTTCATTTATTGCAGGATCAAAAATTATCTTTCTAAAAACCAATTTCAAAATATTGTTAATTTTATTGCTATCACTTCTTGCCACCTAGAGTCTGTCACTTCAGTGTTGCAGAAATAATTTATTTCTTTTATCTTATCTTTTTCAGTGTTGTGTACTTGTGAAGAATTAAAATATCTTGCATAATTAAAAGCTCTATGCAATACAAACTAGAATTGATTAGCTAACAACAAAGCCCTGTTTCGTCTGGGTTGGGTTACTGCAGCTGCTATAATTGTTAAAAGCAAAATTACAGAAAAGGGAAGAAAACAGAACCATAATCAGTCTTACAACTACCAGAATAGTAAGAGAGTTTAATTGCCTCGGTTGGCTGCATCACTAATGAGTACAGTTTCATTAGAAGTTCTGTGGGCTATTTAATTACAGCTGGAAACTTACATCTCTCTTCCTTCCAAAAGTCTGCATTTCCTTGATTCACCTTTCTGGTGAAAATCATGTGGTAGACCCAAGGCTACATTATTTAGAAAATGTCAAGAGGTCGGACCCCAATTCCAGTGTCTGCCACTCTGATCCAGTGAACATTTTGTACTGAGTATAGAGAAACAAATTCTCTACCCGTTTTGGTGAGCAGGAGGTTTTATTGCACCGTTTGCAGTAAGAGTTTTGGATTTTAGAGTAAGGTGGGGGGACTTAATGTCTACCCTAAAAGCTAAGTGTTTTGGTTTTTTTTCTCGCTTTGTACTTACCTTCTTCAAAATCTCAGAATTCGTCAGATCTGCACACTTAAAATAGTTCTTGGCTTTTGTTCCAAACTCTTTTTGGATAAAGGGAAAAACAGATTTAGAAAAGATACTGCCTATCAAACTGGATAGATGTACAGCTCCAAAATAGAACTGAAAAGTGAATACATTATAAAGGAGATGTTAGCATATAGGGATCACGAGACCAGAATCATCCAATCATTCAGAAACCAGATTGTTATTTGACAAAACTAAGGAGCCTAATTAAAATATGAATCCTTTTTGATCCTCTCTTAAAATATTTATTTCCTTCACCAAAGCTCCATATAAGGTCATTCTTTTTTTTAAATTATTTTTTATTATTTTTAATTTCCTGTGGCTAAGTGGATTTATGAAATGGATGGGGGACTTTTTAAAAATTATAATTTTAGCTACAGTGTATCTGACATAGCTGTATTTACCAGAAAAAAAACAGTGATATGAGCAAGATTTCAACAGATTGTCACAAAATGTCTAAGCAAATAATCAAAGTAACAGCAGGGCAAATTTTGGGTGCATTCCTCCCCCACACCTTCCCCCACCCTGCCCAGTTGCCTGCCATCATCAACAAGTATCTAAATTTTCTTTGAGTAGCAGCTTCCAAAACTGAGGAATTTAAAGAGAATATGATATTGGGTGTTACTGAATATTTTAACAGAGGTGATTATGAGAACTGTAAAATTGCCTGTGCATCTGCTGTATGCAGTGGCTTTCTGCTGTCGATTATAACTTCTCCCCACCCTGGCAAAGCCTGTAGGCTGTTGAAAGACTGAAGAGCATGAGGTCCCATGGGATTTATGAGAATGGCTGTCTTCTGTGAGCATCAATTGTCCTCATGTCCAGGTGCTTCCATGGAGATGTCAAAACCTTGCTTGCAGGACTTCTATGTTGCTAGTGACCGAAACACTTGGGGAGCCAGTAAGGATGCTTTCAAGGGGGTAGGGCTTGGTGCAAGAGGTGCTCTTTAGCAGCAGATCCAGATTGCAGATGGGCCAGACCAGGAATCTGACATTTGTGCAATGTGTCTGTTGCCATTAAAATCTCGAATTCTGCTGCAGTCCACAGCCCAATCCTCGCTGGGCAGCCCCAGGTGCAAGTCAGGTCTTGCCTGATGGTGATGACCATAGACATTAGGCGACCGCAGATTGAGCTTCTCTCTGTGTGGCAATAAAAACGTCTTTGATTCCATTACATTTTACTCAACAGCTAGCTGTAACCCCTGAGGGCTGCTTCACTCATCTGTGTGTTAAGATCCAGATTCATAAGCCTTTAAAGTTGATAGATCATTTTCTTTTATGTTACATTAAAAGGGTTGTAAGGAACACCCAGTAATAATTTATTGAAAAGACAATTAACAATGAGGTTAATGACAGTGATACACTCGAGCTGTGATTCAACATGCTAAAATAATTAGTGCTTTCAGAAATACACAGGGTCTTTTATTTTAATTTTGGTTTTTTTACACAAAAGAATTAAATACATAACTTTTATTGCAGTCATGTGGATACATAGTTTTTATTTATCATGAGGGTTAAGTTTTTGCCATTTTAAAGTTTTATATATGCATTGCCCATGCACAAACTATCCAACACTATCAGCAGTGCTCTCATGTCTGTGCTACACAAAGAACACAGGTACAGCAATACTTCAGATTAATTCCAGGAGGCTATTTGTATTTCCTCTTGTTTCACGTATCATGAACATCACAGCAGAAGGCATAACTGTGTTAACCCTGCTTTTACAGCTACCTCAACATCATCTTAATACTGTACTCCTCAGGTCAGCTGTTGCCATAACAGGTTAAATCTGTCACTGCTTTGGTGTTTAGGAGGCATTGTTGGCAAAGAGTCTTCAGTGGAATTGATGCTGTCGCCCCAAGATGTATTTGTGGCTATAACTGAGGATGTTTTTTTAACATCCTGCTATAACTTTTTATCTCTTATACCCTTTCTTCAAAACTAAAACTGCACATCTAGGCTTTAAGAGTATTTTGGTGAATGAGTCTTTGTTTAATACAAGATTTAAATTATTTTTGAGAAACAACTAGTGTCTCATTTTGAGTATGAATGTGGCTTGAGTTCTCTTCTGGTGGGGGAAGGCATCTAGTAACAAAGACATCTGGCATTCAGTAATAAGCTCTATGACAGGAAGATATCCATAACTCATACTAAAAAAGTGCAGTAGGTTAATTTTCCAAGCAAAAATGCATTTGCATTACATCACTTCTGTGTGATAAATGTATTAGATTTATCAAAGCATGAATTTTCATTTAAAGTATGTTACATTTTCACTCTGAGTGTATCTTTGAGTTGTTTTGACATTAATAGTGACATGTTTAATAGATAAGAGGTGCATCATTTGTGACAGTTTCATTTCCACTGAACTTTTGAAGAACTCATTTCTTCTTCCTTACACATGTTCAACGTCCCAAGCCATATGTGTTTCTCAAGATATTTTTCATTAAATCACCTATGTGCCTCAAAATATGAGTTATCTCAGACATGAGAAATGATTTAGAGATTGAAGTACGAGGCTACTTTTTTCTCTTACATCTTGTCCCCTGTTTACCCCGTGCAATAGAGTACCTGTCCCTCAGCTCATGTGGCAGATGCAAGTAAGAAGGAAGTACCACAACAGTAATTTACTGCATTGAAAACTATCTCCATATTAAATGTGAAGTATTTCTTTTCTGTTATTCTCTGTAGCTAGACAATGATGATCCTTGTTGGTGTTGGATTGATAGCAAACTCTAAAAACATTGTGGTGCTTTTTCTTGTTGCTGACACTGGGATGAGTTGCAGTATCTAAAAGTGAATTATCTTTTTCTTTTATTTTTTTTATTTTTTTTTTTTGTCCCAGCCTGTATATAATACATTTTCTAGTACCCTTGTGTTTTTTATTTCAGTGCACAGAGGCTTGTCATGTACTGTTAGGATGTGAGTCACTTTCAGTGTAAAAATTCTCAAGTAAAGAAGGTATCACCTTTGTTTTTAGATAGCTTGAAATTTTAGTTAGTTCTGGTAATTCTGCTCTTAAACAGATTATGCTTGAAATGTTAACCTTCCTTCTCAGATAGAAATACTGATACTTCACTTTATTGTCTTGTAGATTAGAATGGTAGTATGTAATCTGGGGATGCTACATTTTCAACCCCCAAAATCTATGAATTTGTGCTATCTAGTATAACCCTGAGAGAACAGGTTTTGTGTTCTGGGAGCTGGAACTGTCCGTTTCCCCATATTTCCTGGATATGTCCACGCAGCATTTTCCTCACAAACATTTCACCTTTGGGGCTATATTTCCAGTTTGTACAAATGCCATGATTCTGTTTCAAAATTTGACTTTTTTTTTTTTTTTTGACTGACTCAAAACCCAATAATTTCTACTGCATGCTGCAAGGCCAAATTGTTGGATTACTTAATTTTGTGTGTCCTGTATTCCTTGCTCCTGTCTTGAATATTTTGCTGATATTTTAAAACCAGATGGTCAGTGATAGTTTCACTTTCCTTTTTCATTCACAAAGGCAGAAGCACTCTCCTCTGTACCAATATAAATGGTACAAGGGCCATTTTCTCATTACCTAATTGTCAGGTTGTACATACTCTCTCAGACGTTCAATGTAGGTGAGGTGAACTTTCAAACTGTTTCCACTGAGTGGTCAGGCGCTGTGAGCCCTCTCTGTCCCTGGATATGAGCAGGCTGCTTAGTCTTTGATTTGACCTTCCGTAGCCTAAACCACATCCCTGTACTGCCTCCGTTGGGTCCAAGCCTGGTTATCTCTGCAAGCATGGGGAAAAAGAGAAACCCCACCAGCATGACTGGTATTTCAAACAAGCAACTTTGTAAAGAGGTCCCAAAGTCTCATTTCTGCTGCTGCCTTGACATCTTTTGATGATCTCTCCAGCAGAGGAAAGGAGGCTGGCTAGTGTACATAGAACTGCAAGGAAGTTTGTTACATAAAATCTCCTAAATTTCTGTATTAAGCACAAGCAGCAAGCACTATCTCCTTATGTTGTTCCCATTTCTTCTGTTTTGCAAGCAGTGGGTGCAATCCTCACATAATGATTGTCCAGCACATCCCTTCCAAAGGCTTTTATATTTTTCCTTCCCACCCTATTTGGCCATTACCAAAGCAGTGCTGTTCTCAGGGCAATGCTACAATTGGGAATACTCCTGGCTTAAAATGATGTCAATACAGACACCAGCAATTTTCCTGCATGAACCAAAGCTTCCAAATGTCTCTTTTAGAAGTTCTTCCTTGTACCATTTGAAAGGATTGTGTGATCACATTTTTGGATCCTGGGATTTCTTATTCTATTTTCTTTATCATCTTGATATACTTACTAAGATACTTTTTCTTGAAGCAAGCTGCTGCAAGGTGTGCTCGATTAATCAGTAGGAATGTATGTTATTAAAGAGGGCAACTTTTTCTGGAGCAAAGGGGGTGTGGGGTGGAAGTGACTCCTCCTTATTATTCAAATGTATTCATAATTTATTTTTTATTCAGCATGCATGTCATGCACAGGCTGTTCATTTTAAATGCCACATACAATGTCTGTCATGCTTGCTTACTTAACCTCAGGATGGAAAGACATGACAAAAACTGTGATGTTTTTGAATAGAATAGTCTCAGTTGCATAATTTTACCTCTAATGTTTATATCATGATGCTGTGAAGGGTTTTTTTTGGCATTTTACTTCTAGCCCAGAAGATTCCCAGCCTATTATCAAACATTTATATCATGTACCTGCTAAAACTTAATCTGGCTTGATTGACAATTGTATAATCATAGCAGGAAGTGATAAGACACATCCTTTGTTTGGGATGTTTACTTTTTCACAAAAAAACAGTAAAGATTTCTGTAAAACTTTAGGTGTTTTGTTGTTACTGGTGGGTTTCCTTTTTTTTTTTTTTCCTTTTTTTTTTTTTTTTCCCCTGTTAGGAATTCTGTATCCCCAAAGCAATGACACAGTACAGGCATGCTGTGATGAGCTATACCTGAACTGCAGGGCAAGTGGGTCTGCCCTAGGTTGCTTTCTTCTCTTTGTTCAGATTGAAGTCCTGCTGGAAATGTCTGAGTTTTCTCTCCAAGGAGAGTGCAGTGTGGTCTCCATGCCCGTTTGTGAGGGTGGAGAGAAAGACGAATAAAAGTCTTGTCTTGTAGAGCTTTCACTGTTATAGAAAGGATTTGGCCATGGAAAGCACCTAGGCTGTTCCAGATTCTGGTAACATAGATATAACCAATGGGAATACGACTCAAGTATGTACTTGATATTATGATTTTGATCACTTTGCAGAGTCAGAATCAAGACTGCTTGTAGTGGAAAGGAAAAATGCAGATTTCAGGCAGAGGTGGCAAAAGGTAACAAGCTACCCAAGGATCATGCTGGCTATGTGGTTGCATAGGAACCTGGGAGAAAACAAGGAATGTGCTTCTCGACAGCCATAGAAGACAACACCCTCAGGTGGTGTAAACTGGTTTCCCATCAGAAAAACTTCTGAGGATGAGTCAAGCAGTGTTTGACAGGAAGTTTGCTTTTTAAAGGCCATTCTGTGCAGAAGCAGATGGCTCACTGCGCTCTTAAGTTTGCCTTGTGCAAGTGAGAAGGCCTAAATATGTCCTAAACTGCTGCTGCTATTAAGCTTCACAGATAATGCTTCCTACCTCTTGCAAACGCTTCTGTCAAACTTAGGTTAACATCTTTCCTTCAGTGTAGACGAGGGCACTACTGAACTGTACTGAGAAGGAGAACATTTTACATAACATGCAGAACACAGCAATTTTGTGTTTGTTTTCCTATCAAAGTGACTCTATATGACAATGTGTAAAGCACGTACAGATGGCAAGAACAGTTACGTTAGCAAGTTTGTTTCCTCTGCAGATGCTTGCAGAAAAATAACTCTAGCTCCCCATCTAAAAGTATAAATAAACGATGAAACAAAATAGCTTTTCGTTCCACCAGCAGAATAGACACTTCAAAGTTTTTTCCCAGAGTACAGTTACACATGACTAAATGGGACAAGGAGTCTTCTGAAGATCACTGTATTCTCAGTCATATGCCTTTCAAATTACATCATCCATTTAGCCCCTCTTTTTTTTTTTTTTTTTTTTTTTTATTTTTGAGTTAGGCGTCCTATTACGTTCATTGTTAGAAAGTTGTTTGCATAGCCTGTCACCTAACAGAGATGCACAAAATAAGTTGATTAATGAAGGGAAGCACTGCACATCTGTGTCTAACGGTGGATCCTTAGGACATTTGGCTTTGTCAGAACCGGTTAGGAAACCCTGTTTTTCCAGAAAATGTTTTGAGATTTGCACAGCTAGGAATGCTTGGTTTGTACTGAAAGAACCTGAAAAGGCCCAGATGCAAGAATCCTTTCCAATTAAAAACCCTAACCCCTTCCTGTTGTTTAATTTTATACCCCTTTAAATAGTTATATCAAATTTCACTTCCACCATGGTGTAAGTACAACTATATTGGAGAGTTTTCAAAAAGAGAAAAAAGATAAAAGTTTAAAGTACAGTTAAAGCTATGAAACATTACAGAGAGAAAAAGAACAGAAAAAGGGAAAGTATGTAGTATCCATGGACTCTATTCTGAATACTCCTTGAAAAGAAAGTATTATTTCTCATGTTTTTAAATGTTTCAAGAGACAGTGCTGTTGTGCAGGGCTTTTCTGTGAGGGATTTTTTCTTTTTATTAGTGTCTTCCTATTCATGCTGTCCTGGCTGGAAAATAATTTGTGTACAAAATGAAGATACAGAATAGTAAAATAAAGCTGTACAAAATCTCTACAAGTTAACAAAGCTTTTTTTTTCTGTTTTTGGGGTGTTGCAGTAAAGAATGCATAAACAAAATTTCTAAATTCCTTCATCTGTAGCGCTCTTATTGCTTTTACCTCCTTCAGCATATAAAATGTTCATTTGCTTTTTATTCAAGTTGGTACTTATCAGGTTGGGTTTTTTTTGTGTGACAATTAAATATTTCTTTTAAATTCTGTTCTTACAGACAAGCACTGAGAAATTAATAATTTTTGTATGTTTGTTTCTTGTGAGATACTGAACAGGAGAGATGAAAATGTTCATCTTCTGTGGTGAGACACCAGTGAGATTCAGTAAACACCTGCAGTCTTTTCCAAGTACTTCATAAAACAAAAACATTTAATTTACTTAAGACATGATGAAAGTGAATTCTCTTGGCTTGATATAGATGTTAAAAAATATCAAATTAATTAATCAGATATTTTTTTAAGCGATAATATTACTGCCATTTTAAAAATAATTCAGTTAATCCAGGAGCTTCCATCAAGTTCTTCACTGGTCTATTATTGGCACCACTTCAGCACATTTAATTTTTACAATTTATTTTTGACCTTTTATACCAGGTTAAATGCTTGAGATAAGATCCTTGCAGTCAGGTGATGCAATAAAAAATAAAGATGTAGGATGCTGTTGACTTGTCAAGCCCTGTAGCCATCTCACAGAGGTGAAGCATTAATTTCTGTCTTCTGGTGGGGAATTCTCTCTCTAGATGTTACCTGCCAGTGGAAGGATCAGGAGGTCTCCAAGGTATGAGGGGAAGTATGCAACACGTGTGCGCTGCTGCCCAGACAACCAATGAAGACTATGAATAACTTTGTGAACTAGGGAAACTTCTGTGAAAATTTATTTTTATCAGATTATATACTAGATTTCTATGGTTGCCTTCCAGTGTAATCCCCAAGTGAGCTGCAGTGTGGGACACCCTGTACTGTTGGCCAATGTAGTCTTTCTACAGAGAGAACCCTATAGCAGACCTTCTTGCTGTTAGCAGTGGACTTGGGCTCTTTTGACCAAAAAGGAGATTTAGGAGCATTCAATATGATAAGATCATTATGATATGCTCAGTATCATCATTCTATGATATAGCATGTGGTGTTCAAATGCATATATAGAGTGTTATAGATATCTGTCTGTAGTACAGTGTCTGACAGTAACAGAAAAAGCAAGATCAGAGGCAATGTGGGTTGATTCTGATATCCTTTAGCCCTTGACAGTAATACTAATTTTTTTTTTCTTCCAGAACTTCTAACTATTGCAAAATTTAAATTCTGATTTTTGTGCTTGTTCTGATAATAACACATACCTGAAAGATATTTAAGCAGTGTAAATCAAGTGAATCTCATTGGAGAAAATCCATGTTTGAAATATTAACACTACAAGTTGAAAACTGGAAGAGAGAGAATCCAATATGATTGGTGTAAAGCAGAACTTTCCTTTTCTCATCTACATGTACATTTCAGAAGCAGGAGTTCCAATAACACTTAAAACTGCCAGTGGTAATAATTTGAAAACCTGTTCATGGTAATGCATTTCTTGGAAATTGCACACTGTGCCCTATACATCAGCAAGGTTGCATTAGTTTGATCTCCTGGATGGAGAAAATCACTGATCAAACAGCCATCAGGGACTATAAATAAGCAATATGAGTGTTCAGTCTTTAATATAAATTGTATAAAGATGTTGAAGTTTAGGACAAAGTGAAATTGTGAGACTGCCTCTAGGGATTGCTTTTTCATTTATAACAAGTAGCTCACAGGAAAGAGGCACTAAATTTAGTTGAACAAGGGCCACTTCCCCAAAACACACAAATATGCACACAAACCTTCTATCACTTCACTGCAAGAGAGACCAGTGTGTATTTTCCATCATTTTCCATGACAGTGTAAAATGACCCGTTCTTCCTAAGGACTGTTTTAAATACCACTTTTGATCTCGTGAGTACCTCTGTGCTCTATAACACTTGAGTGGGATTTTTGCAATTGCTTTGAATATTACTAATTTGATTTTCATAGTCACAGAATGGTTTGGGTTGGAACAAACCTTTAAAGGTCTGGATTCAAGTGCTGAATGATTAAAGTGAAACTTCTAGATTTGTCCCCTCCCCAAGCTAAATTTCTCCCTATGTGAAAGGTTACATGACTTTATATAGAGAGCATAAAAATATGCTACCTAATTCTGTCTTGAGATGCTTGATTTTCCAGCATCACTATTGATATTTTCTACTTGCTTTGTATCATCCATATTTTCCTGTCGTATCATATAGAAAGATGAGGTTATTTGATATTTGTAACCAATTAAATTGTTCTCAGCCATAATTACAGAAACTTGATTATACTTTATGAGGTTTTAAGTAGATGAATAGCATATTCTGGTTTTGATGAAATTTCTCTTCTCCATCCCATAGGCATTTAAGATGAAATTCTATATTACTGAGGCCACTAGAGCCCTCCTAAGGCCCTTCCAGCCTTTGGTAATCTGTGATTTCTTAGTCCTACCTGTATAAAAAAACCTCCGTAATTTTATTGATGTCATTGAAATTGTCCTAAAAAAAAAAAAAAAAAACAAACCCCAAAACAAAACAAAAAAAAACCCACAGAAAACAACAAACACAGAAAAACCCAAACAAATAAAAAACCAAAACAAAGACCCCAACAACAAACCCCCACCCTGAAATTTTTATAGAATATTTCATTTACTGTGGGTTTTGAATTTACTGTGTAGAAGGAAAGGATGAAAGAAATGTAGTTACTTTTTTTTTTTGTTTAAATAGTAATAGGATCAAGCTGATAATGGTTTTCTTTATTCTCCACTTGCTTGTCAGCTTTGACTCAGGTTTCACAATGAACACACTAACAGGACTTTATTCCATTGTTTTCTGTAACTGATGCTAATGGATACAGGATTGCAGACATATTATTCAGAGGTGTTTCTGTGCATTTACACTGTGATTTATTGGTGTTTAGACTTTGGTTATAAACTAATATTCAAGCACTATTTTTGTCTAGATTTAGTAAAGAGGAATGTAATGTAACAGCAGAGTAATTTGACAAATAGAATTTAAAATGAAGTTTAATAAACAGGAAAATAATTGAATTTGCTATGTGAGCTGTATTACTGTGGAAGAAAATTCATCCAAGGTTAAGTAAAAAATCCTACTGCAATGCAAAAAATTTATATTTTGTTCAAATTAGAAATTTAATCTTAAGGAGAAATCAAAAATTGCAAAGAATCCATAGATGTAATTGGGTAAGACAAGTTAATCTAAAATAGAAATGGTTGAAGAACTGCTTGTTATCCAAACTCGTGATAATATGCATTAAATCAATGTTATATGTGCTTTAACACAATTCTCTTCTAATGGATAAGCAGACTCTTAATATAATATTGTTGAATCAGTTGGTCAAAGTGGTTGTATTTCCCTTAGAAAAGCAAACAGTTTGGCATATGTTCAGAATTGGAACAGCTAAATAAAAATTGAAAGAACTCTGTACCCACAGATATCCTCCTTGAAAAAAAGTTTTATTTAAACTATTAGCAAAATGATCCCTGTGTTAGTTTGTTTTTTCTTCTTCAGCAGAATACTTGAAGATGCTCTTTGCCTCCATGGACTATTTTGCTCTAATTCACCATATCACCCCTCTTGCTTGTTTCCCTAGAATGAGGTAGGTTTTGCACATTTGTTTCAGGTTGCAGGCCAGCAGTGCAGCTGCAACAGGCTCAGAGCTGGCTGGGTAATCGTTCTTCAGCAACCTTGGCAGGGGACGCCCTAAGGAATGGTGCATGTAGGCAACTTTGGCCTGGCCTTCTTTTGATGGCTGGTGTAGAGAGTCCCTAGTTATGGTACGGTACAACCTACAATATTGAAAATTGCTTTCCTGGTTGAGACAAAGTTGGCAATTCTGTGTAGGTTTATGACGAGAGGGCGCTTGGTGTCTAAAGGTAATGAGAGTTCTCTGAAAGAACTTGATGTGGCATCATTTTAGAGGTTAAGAACCTGCTGGCGTAAATTATACTTTCTCTTTGCAGTTCCAGTTGTGTAGTTTGATAAACAGGTGGGAATAAAGAACTTGAAATGCATTAGTCAGCTTTGGACTTGGAAACAACCTCACGTGAGAAAGCGAGGAAGGTGGTCTAGGATATTTGCTAGAATGGCTGAGTCTGTCTTAGGGTAGCTGTTTTTAGTGTATTTGTTACTGCTAATTGCTTGAAAATATCTTGGTGTTATGTGGTGCATATTGCACAGTATTCAATCCCTTCCTTGCTCCATTTTTCTCTTAAAAATATGTATTTTTAAAAAAAAATAGGGTAATCTGAGAATTGCTCTGAGCCGGTCAGAAGTTATAGTCAAGTGGTCAAGATAATGTTTATGCATTAACTCAATAATGATATGACATCTTAGTATAATGCATATTTAACTTATATTTAATATATGTTAAATAGTTTGTGTAAGACTAAATAAAATACAGATTGAAGAAAAGCAGAAATTGAAGCTTCCTGTCTAAATTATGACTGTTTCAATGTATGAATCCTTTAAAATTTTCTCCTATTCACCGTTAAATCTCTTCAGACAGGACATGCAGAGAATACTGCAAAGCAATGATAATTATGTGAGATTAAAAACTACCACCAGAGAATTGAAACAAAGGTTGACTTACCAGATCGAACCCACCAACCTTTATTGTAGAAAATAATGTAGTCCTCTGTCTTTGTCTTACAGCTCACTTTTCTTTCAAGCAGATCAGACAATTCCTTCTCATTTCCTCTAAATTCTAATTACACTCTTTTTACATTTATCTTTTTTCCCATGCTCTTTCTGAGAAAACTGACTATAAATGATCTGACTTATCCTAGCCCTTGGCTTACCTTCCCTTCTCCCTTCACAACTCTGCCTTTTTATCTCTTGGCACTGGACATAGAAGTTTCTTGCATACACTGTGTCAGATCTTATCCTCACCTATATGCCAGTGACCTTCACTTAATTCATCTCCAGATCTCTCTTGTGCCCCTGACTTTCCCTCCCTTACCATTCTTCTGAAGCTGTCTGTTGGATGTTTTTTTTTTTTTTTTTTTTTTTTTTTTTTTGCCACCCACAGGGCAATGAGGATGGTGTGCAGTAAATCCTTGTGACCCATATGAGTACCCAAAATTCATTTTCTCCTATCACTAAGCTCATCCAATGTGCCCATTTACTATTGTTGTTTGGAGACAGTGAAGTCAGCTCCTGCATCTTGTTTTCACCAAATTCTATTAAGAGAACTACTTACAAAGTCTGATTCATGCAGATCTGAATTGTTTTCTGACTGCTTTTCTTCTTTTACATATCATTTCTAGTAGAGTCATCTCAAAGCACAAGGTCAGCTACTGTCCTTATCTGAGTTGTTGGCAGACTCACTCTTTTATGTGATTGTATTCATCTGTCCAAACCAAATCAATCAGCTTGTATTCCATATAACCAACCAGAATTCTTATCCTTTATCCTCAGACTTTAATTTTTATGATTTTTCTCTCTCAGTTGTTAAGAAAATACTGCCATCTGTTTGCTATTTAGGCTGTATTATGCATATCTTTCTCTTTTCTGGCTTGCAATATCCAGACCCTACACACATGGCATCTCCAATGCTGTATCTTTTCTTTCTGTGACTTCTAACAGAAATCTGTCTACTGAATCCATCCCTTGGGTGTGACAAATACTAAATGCTTTCCTTCTCTTCACTTTCAGAACCACTTTCAGATACAGAGATGTTTCTCCTGGCTTGTTCCTGCTAGTCTGTATTAGCCCCTCTCTATGTATTTCATAGAATCATAGAATGGCTAGAGCTGGAAAGCACATTAAAGATCATCAAGTTCCAATACCCCTGCTGTAGGCAGGGACATCTCCCACAAGAGTAGGTTGCTCAAAGCCCTATCCAGCCTGGCCTTGACTGCTTCCAGGGATGGGGCATCCACAACTTCTCTGCACAGTCTGTTCCAGCATCTCACCACTCTCAGAGTAAAGAATTTCTTTCTAGTATCTAGTATAAATCTCCCCTCTTTCAATTTAAAACCATCACCCCTCGTCCTATCGTTACAATCCCTGACAGTCTGTCTCCAGCAATTCTGTAGGATCCCTTCAGATGCTGGAAGGCTGCTAAAAGGTCTCCCTGAAGCCTTCTCTTCTTCAGGCTGAACAACCCTAACTCTCTTAGCCTGTCTTCATAGGAGAGGTGCTCCAGCCCTCTGATTATCTTCATGGTTCTCTCCTGGACTCATTTCAACATGTTCAAGTCCTTCCTTTGCTGAGGTCTCCAAATCTGGACACAGTACTCTGGGTGGGGTCTCACAAGAGCAGGGTACAGGGGTAGAGTCACCTCCTTTGACCTGCTGGCCATAATTCTTTTGATGCAGCCCAGGATGTGGTTGGCTTTCTGGCTGCCATTGCATACTGCTGGATCGTGCGGAGCTTCTCATCCACCATCACTCCCAAGTCCTTCTCCTCAGGGCTGCTCTCCAAACATTCTCTGTCCAACCTGTATTTGTCCTTGGGACCCTGCACTTGGCTTGGTTGACCTTCATGAGGTTTGTACAGGCCTACTTCTCAAGCCTGTCCAGGTCCCTCTGGATGGCATCCCTTCCCTCCAGTGTGTTGACCACACCACACAACTTGGTGTTGTTGGCAAACTTGCCTGAGGGTGCATTCTATCCCACTGTCCATGTCTCCAACAATGATGTTAAACAGCACTGGTCCCAGTACTGGGCCCTGAGGAACACCACTCGTCACTGGCTGCCACTTTGACATTGAACTGTTGACCACAACCCTTTGCATCCATCCATCCATCCAGTTCCTTATCCACTGAGTGGTCCATCCATCAAATCCATGACCTTGCAATTTTAAGACCAGGATGTTGTGTGGGATAGTGTCGAAAACTTTGCATAAATCCAGGTAGATTTCATCCCAAACAAGCTACTTCTTTCCAGTGTAGTCACTTGTATTCATAGATGTTTTTGAAATATCAACCCTTATTTCCAGTTAGCCCAAGTTATTAGCCTTCTTTCCTTTTTAAAACTCCCATATGCATTTTTTTGCTTTTGCCATGTTTCCTCAGACTCTTGGAATATTAACGTACCAAAATACCTCATTAACTGCTTTCAGATACTAAGATAAAACTACATGCTTTTACTGTCCCGATTAAAATAGTTTTGACAGCGTTAAATGCAGAAGTGTGCTAAGATTGCTTCTATCACCAACCAGTTTTCTGTCTTTGCCTTTTTCATTTGCTTTCTCTTAAATTTGAACTCAAAGTTGTTTAAGAACAGACCTCCGTTTTTAGTGAACTGATTCATAGCAGAAGTTGTTTTCGTTGTGCTTTTGCACTTGGAAAGCACACACTTTGTAGGAGAATTTCTTACTGTCATTTCACAAGAGCACTCTCTTTTTTCCTGCTCCTACATTTCCCCTCCCCTCCCCTGCTCTTTAACAAGAGCTTAACTTTCACATGTGCATTTCTCATTAAGGTTTGCCTGTTCCCATGAGAAGAATCTCACAATTTCTGCTAGATTAGAAATCTAGACAGATGCAGTTAGAGAGCAGATGATAATAAACTGTTGGATGTCATAGCTTTTAAATTTGTTAAAATTTTAAATTTGTTTTAATTCCAGCTGTCCTTAAATTCAGTTTCTTATTCCTAAAGTGCTTTTTTTTTGAAATAAGGATATTTTTTGTCACTGTAAGGCAGATACACAGAAGTTGAGCATAATGTATTTATCTTTCTCTGAGTTTCACTAGGCTGTGGTTTTAAAAAAATCAAATTTGAAGTCTGTAATTTCTCAGAGGTCTTTAATTTTGTTTTTAACAGTCTGCTCAATTTCTAATTTTCATTATTATTTCCCTCTTGTGGCACCTCCATAGACCTACAAAAGCAGAAAATTAGATATGAGTTGAATATGGAAGATCTCCAGGGTCTTTGGAAAAACAAGCCTAACTGTCTCCAACAGCCCCAAACAAAGAGTAACATTGTTTAGGCATGCTTAGTTATAGCTTCAAAGTATTTCTGTGTGAACGAAAATAGCTAAAAAAGAAATATAATCAGTTTTGATTAGTTATAGTTCAGTTTTTATGTTTGTGTGCTCTAAAATCAAATATACTGGTCTTCTGAAGTCTCTTAACTCCTATTTCTGGTACATTGTAAGAAGCTAGTGCTGTGTACGATATCCTAGAAATAAATTTATGAAGCTCTGAATAACTGCCTTGTTCTAGCTCATCTGAAGTGATTTTTTCTTTGTTCATGATGGGGAAAAAAATGATGCCTGGCCTTTAGTAACTATGTTTTGTAACCTTGGAATTGTGTAGAGTTCATTTCAGCACAAAGTCATATTGAAAGAGAACCCACGGGATGAAATTTCAGGATGGTTTTTTACCACAGTGGTTTAAGAATATCCAATATCTGCACTTAAATGTTAAGAGAGAAAGTGAACTCCCTAATAAAATGATAACAAGAAATCCATAATTGCCTAGGTCCAGAACTTGTACGTTTAGAAATTGAATTCAGCTTCTTATTGGTTTTAAAGCCCTTGATTTCAGTACTTCACCAAAAGGGTTTTTTAGGTACAGCCAGGACTGTATATGTCCTACATGTGCTTGAACACACAGGTACCCAAAGTTCGTTTCATGAGAGTTTGGGGTCTCCATCTCTGTTTTCATGGGTATACACTTTCAGTTATTGGATAAAAGAGGGAGAATGATAATGTCTATATATCAGGCTTGCGCAAATATGGTTTCAGACTGCATAAGACTTGTGACAGAAATCAATGAAGGCAGCAGAATTTTCTCCTCATACTTGGGTAATTTCCCATTCAGAAGAGCTGCCCACTCAGCACATATATTCCTAAAGTGCCCTGTTTATTCTCTGTATTCTGTATATTCTCTGTAACTCAGCTAGCACTGGTACTATGCAATTCCCCCTGCTAATGTTCTCCCAAATATCCACTGGCTTTTCACTGGTACTTCAACTGCTAAATTCAGCCCCATAGTTTACAGTTGATGTTTAGTTTAGAAGATTATTGATTCTGTTTCAGAAAAGTTTTTATGCCTAAAAGGTGTTTTTTACCCGTTGCGATGTCTGTTGACATAATGAAGATATAACCTCTGCCCCATAAGTTTGCCTTATTAAAGCACATGTACTTAGAGTATTACAACTATGGCAACATTCCTGCTAATGCTGCATAGTTGTTGTATATGGAGCATGTAATTAGAAGATGTGAGTTTACTGTAAAGCAAAACATGTGTGAGTGAAGTACTTTGACTCTTGCAGAGACTGTTGTACAAGATAGTTTCAAGTCAGCTGCAAACAACCCAGTTCAGTTTAGCGTCTGCAAAGCCGGTTTTCTCCATTAACTCAACAATTTGGCCATATGAAGAGTCAGTGGAGGCCTTGTAGTGCCTTATCAGGGAAAAACTCTCAGAATGTGCATATACTAACAAAGACCTCAGAATTTAAGGGAAGACTTTGAGCAGCCCATGGTCTGATTTGAGTGTTGTGGCTTAGGCCTGGATACCACACAGCCTTTTACTTAGCCTGGTGGGATGGGAGAGAGAATCAGAAAAAAAGGTAAAACTCATGGGTTGAGATAAAGACAGTTTAACAGGACAGAAAGGAAGGGGAAAATAATAATAATACTGATAAAAAAATACAGAAAGCAAGTGATAAAAATGCAGTTGCTCAACACCCACCAACCGATGCATGGCCAGTCTCCAAGTGGTAGACACCTCATGCTCCCCAGCTTTATATATTGAGCATGACATTCTATGGTAGGAAATATCCCTTTGGCCAGTTGGGGTCAGCTGTCCTGACTGTGTCCCCTCCCAAATTCTTGTGTACCTCCAGCCTACTCCCTGGGAGAGCAGTATGAGAAGCTGAAAAGTCCTTGACTTAGTGTAAATGCTTCTCAGCAGCAGTTAAAACAGTATGTTATCAACATTGTTCTTACTCTAAATTCAAAACACAGCACTGTACCACCTACTAGGAAGAAAATTAACTCTACCCTAGCCAAGACCAGGGCAATGAATTAAATATTTATGCACAAATAATTCAGGCATGAATAATTTTCTAACAATTTTGAGAACTCCAAATGCTTATAAACAGTGCAATAAAAGTATGTGCGTCTTGCCCAAATTATCTTAAATATGCTTGACGTCAATGCTTGTCCACCTCTTGACTATGAAAGTTGCTTCTTATATGTATATTGGGAATATTTATTTCCATATATGTGCTATATGGTCCATAGAACAACATCTCAAATACCGATTATCTGAAATAGACTCATGTATATTCTTTTGTTGCTGGTCTAAAATGCTGCCTCACTTCACCTTTCCATAAAGATCTGATATTTATTCATTCTATAATGGCCTGTGATATCTCTTTAATTTTAAATGGGGTGTATATTATTTCTTTAAAGGGGAAAAAATGTTACTTGCAAAAATTGTTTTTACTGTGACTTGGCTAAGCTACAGACTGAATCTATTAACATATCTGTCAAAATTTAGTCTAAGTGCAAGATTTAATTTTGGGTGATTGCATTGACCTAAGAGGATTTTATGTCTAATTTGACTTCCCTGGGGTTTTGACATTATTGCCTGAGCTGTTAAAAATATAAAAAAATAGCCTGGACTTTTGATACCCCTGCTAATTAAATTTCAGTGACATTCGTAATGTGATGCGATTGTTAATATGGGTCCAGGACACGAAGGCCTGAGGCCATGTCTCCACAGAATCAATCCGCGGCCTTTTGTCCATTTGTTGAGGGGCTTGGTGGACACAACAGTAGCAACACAGACCTTTGCCCTCAAAGGATTTGGCTTCAAGAGCTCTGGCTGCTGCTTAATGCTGCCTGAGCCATGTTAGCACCAGAGAGTTAAGTCTTCTGCCATTCCTACTTACACATTCCTATTTATGTAGATTTGGCCGGGGCTGAAAGATAAAATGCCAACATCTGTCACCACTTCAGTTTCTCATGATTTTGAGCTCCACTTTTGGAAACAACAAGATTCAGATGATTTGGAATTTTGTTGAAACATCTACACTCTTAGATTGAAACATGAATTAAAACAGTGAAGAAATATTTTTTTTCTCTGATAGCTTCTGGTGGCACCAAGTTGCTTTTTTGAGTGCTTATCTTTAAGATCTTGAAAGGCACAGTCACCTGACTCAGAAGGGTCAAGAAACACTTGTCTATCAATGAAGCAGTCACAGGCACAGAACTTCCTTTACCCTGCTCTTGCCATTGAGTATATTATAGTGCATCCAGGTAAATAAGCAGAGGGGAAATCTTTGCACATTTTATATTGGGATTATAGCTCTCCTTTGGGAATATATTGCAAAATTCATGATAAGGCAATCTGAAATATTTATGTACGGAATATATATAAAATAGCTGCATAAATTCCTGTGTTTCTCTGGTCTGTCATCTGTGAGCTTTCCTTACCTGGTGGGATTCATTCACTTACTGCCTATATTGCAAACAAGCAAAAGTGTTTTCTGCATTAGCCTCATTAGTAAATGCTAAGCACTTGCCTAAAGGAAGAGAGCTCTTGAAAGCCACCCAAAAGAAAACAGAAGGGCCACAACAGAGTTCAAACACACTAGCAGGCTTTTAAAGCCACATGCTGGTGATACTGGTTGGTAGCATATTCTGGATGGTAGCACAACTATGGGGACTTTGAAGAAAACAGTATTTTTTCCAGTATGTTTATAATCTGTTCTGTAAGAAACGGCATGTTGTCATGTCATAGCACCAAGTGAGATTTTGGCTGCTCTTTAGGTAGATGCTGATCTTTTATACACAACCTCAGCAGAGTGAAATACGTCCTTTTCCAAAGGCCGGTGGTCAGATGATATTCTGAAGTCTGTGTCATAATCCTCAGCTGGCCGGGTGTTTTGGTTACTGACAGTTCAAGCCAGAGGCTTTTGCATTTGACTGTTCAGGGATGAAGTTTTTGGAACATATGAAAATTTTGAATGCAGACTACTATTTTTCTCATTCAGAAACTGTAACAAGAAGTGCTTATATTTGAATAACAGCTAGCCTATAAAGCTTTTTCTTCAAGTGAGGGCAAAATTTATAACTAAGTTTTTCTTGTGTAGCTATATTGGTTTTGGTTGATTATTTTTAATTTAACTTGATTGTACCTGTTTACAGGTGTATGTGTTCTGAAGAAATAAGTGGTCAGATATCTTAGTTTCTGGTGTTGGTCTTATTCGGGGAAAGGTATAATGGTTATTGCATAACTGTCAAATCTACATCCCTGGACAAATTCTGAGAAAACTTTCAGTATATAGATCCTTTCATAATGAGGAGAAAGTATACAGTTATTTCTTTTTTCTTGTTCCTGAAGACTTTTCTTTTTCTTGAAGACTTGTACATTATGCTTATGTTGTAAGGGGGAAAGTTCCTTATTTATTAAAATATCAGGAGAATCATCTGTGTTATGACAAAATAATTTTCTCTTAAGTATATTTAAGAGAGAAAATATATTTTTATTATATTAATTTTATTTTGCCTTTGTTCTCTTTGTATGAGTTCCATATTTATTCAAATACTGAATGTTTACTGATTGGCAAACTTTGTTCTGCTCCCCTGCAATATTACTACAGCTGAAATGGAGACGTGAAATTTGGATTCAGTGTTTCTCAATGCGGCGGATTGGGTTTTGCTCACATTTTTCAATTTCTGGTTCAAATTTATTTCTTAGTAAGGTATTATTTAAATTATTATTTTAAAAGTGATAGGTGGAATGGGGTCTTTTTTGCTACCAGCTTTATGGACATGAAATGTAATAGTTTAGGACTGGAAACTTTTTACTATGTATAGCCCAATGCTGAAGACTAATTAAATTAATGCTTGTGAGAATTTTTGGCTAAACAGATCCATTTACTGAATCCAAGTTAAATCAACAACAACTGTCCACAGTGAGGATTTCATTTATATTAATACATTTTAAAATAATAGTGTATAAGCAGGTGATAGTTTCAACTGTGTGCATAAAATTAAAATTCCTTACTTGTTTATTCTCCTGTTCCTAATCATGTTATGAATGTGACACATTTGCTGTTATTCAGGCAAAGTTTAATGGGAATTTTGTTGGAAATTTTTTCTCTATTTTTCACCGTGGCTAGGTACACAAGAGAAAGCATTGACTTTTTCTACAGTGCTGACACCTTGTTAATGTGGCATCAGATATTTGAATTTTAAATCAGATGTTTAGCTTGCCATCTAGCCATGTATTTGATCTATTAATTTAAAAATAAATTAAATTAAGGGAATATATAAAAAAAACATGAAAGTAAGAATTATCAACTTATTTTTTGTTTTTTTTTTTTTTTTAGGAGGGTTTATATCTGTGATGGTCATGTACTTGGTTTTCAGTACAGAATGAGCTTAAACATGTTATTTTTTCAGAGTATTAATGTTGTTTCTTCTAGCAAAATAAGTATATAAATTATTCAAGTGAGATAAGATAGGGCTACCCCATCACCCACATATTATCATCTATGTGTTGTTTTAAAATTAACTTTAAATAGGCTCTGTCACATGGTTCATAAATTTAACCGTAAAATTATTGAAAAGTGGGAAATTTTTGAAGAAGCAGTTTTAAAATGAAATTACCATCTCTTGCATTCTTACTGACCCTGTAAGCAGAAGGATGCTTTTGATTTTCCCTTCCTACAGAGCTGAGCAGACAAGATGCCTTGGCTGCTGCAGAAAACCATACCTAAGCCTTTACCTCTTGATTCATCTTCTGTGAGACTCAAAAAGTCTTCTCCTTTAGCCTCCTTTAGTTGAAGGAAGTGATGTGTCATGAGAAATGGCACTTGATGCAAAAAAACTTTGTTTATTTTATCATCTATAATGTCAACTTACCTAAACTGGAACTGATCAGAAACTGTTCCAATTAAACAGATATTTTGCCAGGAAAACATTCATTAGTGAAACATAAGCTTGCCTCAGGCGCATGCCAGTTTTGAAAACTTTTTGGTTTAGCCTCATCTCCATAATGAAGTTATGTTTTAAATTCAGTATAATGTCTGTCTTAATTAAATTTTTGTTGAGAAGTGTTGTCTGATGCTTCAAAATTTTTCAGTATGTATCTTATGTTAACGTGCCAGCCATCAGGCTCATTAATGTGGTCAATTGCTCTTTCCCATTGGGTGAATTAGATTTTCCAGTACAAGGCTGGGCTCCGTAGCTAGCATTCATAGGAGATGTAACAAATGTTGATTCAGCACATGTTCCTTTTCTTACCTCTCTATATGCAGCAAAGCAACTCAATGGAAATTATTCATATCTGGAAAAACAAAGGCATGGGAGTTAATACCCTTGTTTCAGATATTGGGGGACAGTAGTATAAGGATTTCATTTTGGGCTTTAAACTTTGTGTTGAAGCCCAGAATAGATCCTTTTCCTGTGTAGAATCTGGAAGTATCTTGCTTTCATGGTAACACAGAGTGGTGAGACTTTTTTTTAATACATAATGATATTTTTTAACATGGGAAATTATTTTCTCATTCAACATTATTTTCAGCTCCTAGTAGTTGTCTATGTGTCTGGGATTCTAGAACAAATGTTTTTATTACATTCTGTGACCTTCAGTTTCTGACATGGGAAAGAATTTATAAATAAATTGTTACAGGTTATGATGCATTCATTTTTGCATGAAAAACTTACATTAATGTGTTTTTTGTATCAGCATCAATGTAGAAGTTACCCCTTTAAGATGGTCTGCTAATACTTCAAAGGAAAGATAATTTTTGGGAAGCAGTAGGTTACTTTGCTAAATCTCATTTAAGCACAATTGGGTTTTCTTTGTGCTTTGATAAAACACCATAAACTTTTATATCTTCCACGTTATGATCTTGCCCTCTCTGCAGAGTTAATTAAACCTGTCGAATGGTGTACTCAATAACACGAGCATGGAAAAGAATAAGGAGCAATACCCATCTAGCACTAACTCATCTTGCAATCAATGGACACGTTTATAGTTTTATTCAGCAACAGACCTGCTTTATTAAAAATACACATATTGGTTACCAGTAAAACTGGGTATTTGATGGAAATTGAAAGCAGAGTAACAGAAAATTTGTCTAGCAGCAGCTAGTAAAACTTTGATACATACATAAATGCCTTAATCTTATATCTGGCATTTACAGCCTTGTCTTACTCAGAACTAATTTTATCTTATTTGCAGCTAAATATAGAAGTCTGATAATGTTAACTTGGTATTGTTAGCTAATTTGATTCTTTTTCCATCTTCTTTCAAATAAGGAAGGAAATAGATAGATGCTTTTTTTCACAGCATATACAGAAACTGATCATGTCTCTAAAGAATGTCTTCCATCATCAGCAGCCAAAATGCTTTATTGGCAATGGCTCCTCATTCATGTCAAAAAGTTCATTAATGAATAGCAATTTAATGGAGACTCTCCACTCTATCTGATCACACAGAAACCTTTTTAGTAGCGGGAAAATCAGGCAGCTTGTTTTAGTCTGTGAAAATGCTTTAACAACTTAAATGTTACCAAACAGTTTTTCTCAAAAAAACATAAGGCAACTTCTGGAATAATTTAGTACATGCAGAATAAAATTGTGTACTTTGGCATTGTCAAGGGTATAGTTAATAACAGTGTAGAATTCTTTATTCAGTTCCTTCCCTGCTTCATTTTTTACTGCATTTGTGCTTAATTTTAAACAGGTTTGCTCTTATAGTCCCCAAACCATACCTTTAATATCTTGGTGAAAAATGTTATTTATCAGACTTCTGAGGTTACTTTCCTTAGGTCCCTGTATTGCTTTTGAAGACTTTGAGTTGAAGTATCACCTTATCCTGATTATTTATCTCATAAAACTTGTTGAAATAACACACAAAACTGTCTGGGTACCACAAGAAAATACCATGTTGAGAGACTTCAAGTTCTCTTTGCTGCTGCTGCTGATGTCACTCCTAGTATATAGATTGCACTGCTGAGCTTTAAAATAAGAATAGAGCTTAGGGAATAGGGGTATGCAAATATGGCTGTCTTTTCAAACTGCCTTGTTGGGTGACCAGGTTAAATCTATGAAATCATAAGCCTGTAAACTTTCCATACAGAATGCTGAAGAAAATGCAAATATGTGCAAAGTCAGTGCATTTTACAAGGAATATGTGATCATACAGACTAACCATGTAATTACAAGTCATCAAAAAGATTAATAGAATCTGAAAACTAGCTGTTGGAGATCCTAAAGGTAGTCATAAACAAAACCCACTAAATCATAGGAAAATGATAAATGATTTTCACTTTTAGAATGATAATAAGCTTTTAAAAGATCTGAATTGTCACGTCAGGTCCAGAGCTTTCAGCAAGGCCCATTGCCTGTTACTGATGCAGAGCTTGAACACGATTGTGCTAAATGATGGATATCTGTCTACAAAAAGGATGCCAAATTTAAAGTAATCTTTGAAGTCCAGTGATGAAGCTGATATTGCTTTGAATAAAATTATCATTTAAAAGAGAATAGTAATAGACAGGATCTTAAATGAGTAAGTTCTGCCAAATGACTTACTTGTGTATTGGATGCATATATTTAAGCAGTTATCATTATTATTTTACATGAAGCAAACTAATAAGACAGATGTCAAAGATGCCCTTAAATATACATGTCAATATATCATAATTAATCTTTATTTATTTTTTTTTTAAATGCAAGTTCATCTAAACAAAGATGAGGGAAATGAAAGGAAATGTCAACAGTAATCTGTAATTTGCTAGCATGAAATCCAAGTACAGAAGCTACAACAACCATCAGAAAGCAGGCTGCATTTTCTACGCAGGAAAGTGAATGAAAAATAATTCATACTGAGGATACAACACCCTTCTCTCTTCTCCCCCTGTATTTTGCTATCTTAGCAGTTCAAATGAAAAACTGCTTTTCATGGATTAAGGACCCTGGAGATAGCACAGGTACCAGAATTTATGCTACAAGCTTTTTATCCCTTATGTACTTTTCTCTATATATATAATAAACCATGTAATAACGCTTTAACCTGTAAAACATCAAAACCCTTTGGGCTCCACTGTGTGCAGTTAACCAGCGTTGACTTAATTCAGTAACGTTTCTGTCCTTTTTAAATGGCTATGTTTTCTTTCTTATCCCTAGTTAAAGCTAAATTTTTGTATCTCTAAGAGGATTTGAAGCAGGTTATGTCTGTTTCATGTCACATTATAGCAAGTGGTCCTTTATCCTGATTACTAAATTACACATTCAAATAATATAGAGACAAAATTTTTATAGCCTATGGCATTTATATTTACCTGTATTTATTCCATTGTTAAAAAATAACAGAAAATAAGTTATTAATTATATAAACGAAGTATCAGTGAAACAGAAGAATATTCACTGTCTTTAAATATTTCATTACACTATTCAGGACAATGAATTCATTAAGCTGTGTATTAGGGCATACTTAATATTGTAAAACTAGAACTCTATTTCATAAATCTTAAAAAATTCTTGGCCAATATAATATTTAATTGGTGAGTATAATCAAGTAGATCAGCTAAAAGAAAGCCTAGAGTTAAGTGTGTTGTTTTAGCTGTGATATTTGGTATAGAACATTAACTGAAAATCTCTTCTTGTTGGGATTACACAGTACCGAAGACTGCATCTCCAGGTTTATTCACCGTCTGGCTACTGAGCTAGTAAGGTTTTTCCTTTATTGTTCTTTCAGGAAATCAGGAAGATCTTTGAATTTGCATTTCCTAATGCCTTCCTGTTTTAGTAACCTGTTTGGTTTTTGGAGGGTTTATGCAAATCCTAAAGTGACTAAAGTGAGTATCTGTCTTGTTTCTGATCTTTTTGCCCTTGCTTTTGTCTCGGGGAATTTGAGCTTCACATGCCTGAATAGTATTGAAAGAAAAGTTAAGAAATGTTTGTGTAATCACTGAAAATGAATTCTTAGTTACATGCCCAGCTATAAAATCTGTGGTTGCACAGAGTAATTGCATATGCTGTTTAGTTCAAACCACATAATGTGATTTGCAAATATTACATATGGCTAAGGAGTTCTTATTAAGTAGCGGATGACAAACAGATTATCACCAATATGGAGAGTTCTATTCCATGAGCTGATATCTCACATCTAAGCTATGAAGCCTAGTTTACAACTAATTGCTGTGTGAACCATCTGAGAATAGGCAGCTGTAAAATCTGAATTCCATCTGAAAGTTTTCCAGTGTTGTTATCAATATCTTCTACAGAGGGGAAAATATTGCCACCTGTTGTCAGTAAGGAGGTTAGAGTCTTTGTAGGACCTGCCAAAGTCCCAACCTGGGAGCAACTTGGGGAAGGAATTTACATTCCTGGACAAAGATCTGCAATACATCTTGTTGAAAAATTTGTGTCTTCAATGTGTTCAAAGCACCCATATATTTACTATTATATATTGTATCTTTACATTTAAATTTGAATACAATTAATTATAGTTAATGATGATGTCTAATATTCCAGATTACTGATAAAATTATCAATATTAAAAACATTAAAATAATGACTTGAACTTTCTATGTTACTTGATCCCTAGATTGAGTCCCTCTTTATCCGAATAGGTGTGCAGATGCCTTTGGTCTGGTAAAGTCTGTTTGCCAAGATATCTTAATGGCCAAGTGTACATGAAAGTGTGTAAGGAAGTAAGAAATCACCTAATGCTGTTGTTAGTGTGTGCTGAAAACTAGGCACCCATATTTAATCACTGAATTCCCTGAATCTGCACCTATTTTTCTCTATACTGGTAGACTTGCACAGTACCGTGCAATTGCAGGGTCTTGTTTCCCTACCCAGCAGTTTCTGGGAATCAGGGCATTGCAATTGCTGGATACTGTGCAATTGTGCTAGAATAGGACTTCCAGAAACTCAAAAAGGGTATTTCTGAAAACTTGTGGCTGTTTGCTTAGAACATGTTCTGAACATGGTACTTGCTGATTACTCAGCGATGCAGATTTCTGTTGCGTATTTTGAAAAGCTATCTGAAACATCTGGAGGAGAGGAGCAGAGTAGAAAGTCAGACATTGACAGTGGTGGTGTAATTTTTGCTGTAGTGTTGATCCTGCTCTGTTTCATCCTTGTCAAGGAAGTTCAAAACCTCTGTGCAACAGTACACTGCAGTAGAGTTGCTGTCCCATTTTTTGCCACTGAGACAGTTCTGTTCCCTTGCAGTTTGCAAACATTGAAAGTGTTCTTTGGAGATCTCCTTCTTCTACCTGATTTTTAGAAATAATCCCTTAGAGATATCTTTTTAGCTAGATTTCCCCTGTCCTTCAGATCAGTGTTGCATTCAAAAAATTCTTTCCTTTTCTGTGCCTCAGGTTTGTCAGAGTTCCACTGCCTGTGGGTACAGAAAGCCATGATGAAAACCACAATGAGAGGAATATATGCATTGCATTACTTGAATTGATAAGATTATTAGATCTTAGTGTATGATGTAATTACCATGGGAGGAAAAATAAAAGAATATAAATTTCTTTTTCTTGTCAAAGGCTTGTTCTTGCAAATTCTTCAATCTGAAATGTAGTTTTTCATGCTGGAGCTGCACTGATGCGGGAAATCTGTCAAAAGAGAATGATAAAGGAATTGTATGACCTAGAATTAATCTCTGTTAAAGCCAGATTGGGCCAGATGGTGGTCAAAATGCCAAAGCTGTTTGGGTAGCACTGTTCTATGTAGATGTGCGTTGTACTTGAATTATCCTTTGAAAATGGGTTGTGGTGAATGAGGTTAGCAGTATGAATGTGTTTCTCGTATGACTGTAACAAGGTGGTAAAAAGTAACCATATCCTATGGGGAATACATATTAATATATACTCCACAGTTAAATTCACTTGGAATTTAATTAGTCTCAAATTATCCTTCTTGCTTTGTAGATATCATTTTGATTAGATAGAAGATTGATTTTACGTGGGATACTTCCTGGCTCCTAATACAGTTATGCTCCCAGGACTATTGTCTGAACTTTTAGAGAAAGTATCATTCAGTTTTCCCATACTAATTTCAATATCCCACTCAAATGCATAGATAAAATATAGTCTTGAGATGAGACATCTTACAAGCATCATCACAATATCTCTAATTTTGTCTGATAGAGAGAGGAATGGTTCTCCAGAAGTTGGTTAAAAGTAACATGTATGAGCCATAGAATAACAAGATTTTGTTTGCTTTACAAATGAAGAAACATAAGCTTGTACAGGATTAATTGTAAATCAAATCCATAGAAATATAAGTGTATGTGTCTCATTCTTCTCCAAAATCACCTCACGTCTTCACTGGGAACTATGCATAAAAGGGTAGCAGCCATATAATTACCCAGTTTTCCAAACTGAAACAGTATTAACTTATAGCAGTTTTTGGAAAATAATTTTTAACTTTTTTTTTTTCCTCCCTCATTATTATATTTTAATAAGTAGATTTTTGTTTTCAGAAGGTTAGATTATTTTTTCATGTTCTTTGAATCTTGTCTCATCTAATCAACAGAATTGATTAGCTGACAAATAGAATGCATAAAGTCAAATTCAGGATAATCAAATAGATCAATAACTGAATAGAAAAAAATATCTTTTTTTTTTTTTTCCTGAGTTAGGACAGATTGTATCCTTACATCAGACCTTACTTACCTAAAAATGCATTTTACATTCACAAGTGGACTAATGAAAGTAGAGATCAAGTAAGGTTGTACATAATAGGCACATCTTTTATTAACTCCACAAAATTCAGTAGGTTAGAGATCCTCTAATTTTCTCTATTTCTGTTTTAAAGTTTCCATCTCTCTGAAAAATTGCTGTGAGACATAGAACTAGAGAAAATAATTCACATTTTTGGGTGGCCAGGGAATATGAGTAAGTCTCAGAAAGTTACTCCTCAATATCACTGCCCAATAACCACCATGCTTTGTACAGTTAAAAAAAAAAAAAATCTGTCTCTGTAATGAATATTTATTTTAATGTTCTTCCTGATGCTTGTCTTCCTGTGGGATAAGGTGTGTAACCCCCAACTCTACTTGCTTAATCTTGCCCTTTCAGTCTTGAGTTCTGTGCAGTGACAAAAAAGGGTAGATACCAGATGGATAATACCATCCAGATTATGGATACCAGACCTGCATTCTGCTATTGAATACAATGTCCATTGGAGGTGCAAATAGATAAAAGAAATATGAGTACTTTTAAAAGCAACCACTTTATGAGACCAGCTAGCTTGGAAATTTTCCACAAAAGAAAATTTCCAAACTGGAATGATGTTAATGGTCTCTATTGCTTACAAGAGCTCTCACAATAGAAAAAACTAGAAAAACCAATACCCTTTTCAGTACAGTAAAAGCTTGAGATACTTAATTTCAGTGAACAATAGTAGATTTTTATTTAAAGAAAGCAAATGATTTCTCATGCCAGGACTAAATAAGTCTTTTTTGTTTGTATGTTTTTGTCTCACGAAAAAGATTAAGCACCCTGAACTGGGTAATTTAATGCAGGTGTGAGTGGTAGAAACATAGAAAGGAGCCAAAAATTTGGTTTAATGTTGCGTATGAGTCCAGAATAGGTTTCAAAGCTTCCATGTGGCTGAAGAAAGTGTAGACCCACAGATAAAGAATAATAAGAATAATATTCAATGACAATGAATAACATACTGATTCTTAGTTTTTAAATGTGATCTGATTCTTAGTTTGTAAATGCGATGTGTACCTTAAAAATGCTACAGTTCATTACAGCACGTTTCTACAACCTTAATGTGTATCAGCCAGGAGAGGATATTGAATTGGAAAGGCATATGAAAAAATAAATGACCAAGAATTGGTTTGACATTTATTTATATTTAATTATTCATTATGGTTCTATTTTTTCTTCTGTTTTCATCCTTATTAAAAAGCAGCTTAAATGTAAGCTCTTAAACAAAGCTCTTTGTTTCCCCAGTGAGATCTCAATTGTGGACTAGACACGTTGGTATTGTACATTTCAATTTTACACACTCATAATCGAATTCTGTCAAAGTGTGTGCACTTGCAGATTTGTGAGGCCAGAAGGGTTGCCATTTTATTGTTTAAGAAAAAAGAAGAGATGAGAGACCTACAGCCCTCTGCTGTGTGAAAATTTTCTATTAAAAAATAATCAAAAAAATCTTTTTACTGTCCGTCTTCCTGTCACCCAATAAAGTCTCTGTATGTTCATAACAATTTTACATATTTTTCTTAGATAGTGAGAGGTGATGAGTCATTGCAGAGTTACTCCTTAAGAGAGGAAGCCCAGCAATGCTGCCAGGACACGAGTTGATCTGAGATATAGTTATGCTCTAACTATTGAATTGCCATGCTCTGCTAGAGTATTTGCTGAATCCTTCTTTCCAGCCCCTTCTCTCACCTACACAAGGACATGTAATTTGAAGAAGGTTAAGAGCTAACAGTCTCAGCATAGTCTGTAATAGGAAATCTTCAATATACAATAGGGAAACTTGGTTAAAGAGGTTTTAGAAATAGGCCAAGTTCTTCACTGAAACACAATGTATAACAGATTCGCCTTGGCCTTAGTGAAGGGAAAAAGCTGTCTGTGCTTACACTTACGCATTCCTGCTCTGAGCTAGCACAGCAAGTTTGAGAAGGAGAGCTCAGCTGGTTGCTGTAGCCACACCACTCTGTTGTAGCTCTGCATCTGCTTTTGCAGCCAAACAGGACACACCTCTTTGTCTTTCCATGTGTCAAATTCTGTCCTGCCTAGATAGCCATGGTGTGCACGTATATAATAGTGATTTTATGTTACCCATTGACCTTGGGTTTGTCAGTGAATGTCTCCATATTTAGGTCATTCTGTCCTCAGGGCTGCGGTCTGCAGTTCTGACATTTACTGCATGGAGCAAGTAATTAGAAAGTCTGGAGGAATATCTGGGTAGGGAGGAAATATGACACTGAAGTCTGAAAGGACTAAAAAATGTCAGCATTCATCTGTGATGAAAGAAAATGTGCCAGAGTCACCTTCAGAAATCTTGGAAATTCTGAAGGCTCTGGCCAACTTGTCCAGGAGGATGTTAGAAAGAAATTCAGGAACTAGGATCAGTAAACTTGGAGAGCTGAATTGGTTTAACAGGAAAATAACAGTCGAAAATGTTAAAAAAAATATCAATAAAATTTAGCCAGTGAATCTCAAACTTTCCTGACTACTTGTATTCTCTCGTTGGACATGTTCTCGTAAAGCGGGTTTAAAGGTCAGATCTATTGTGCTAATGTATCTGATACAACCAGCAAAGCACTATAATAGTTGATCATTTATTGTTAAAAAGCTTGTACATATAAAATGAAACCTCTTAATTTATTTAGAAGCTATTGGTCTACTCAACTGACAGTTTTAACATCTTGTGATGTGGTAGATGAAAATATAGGGCATACGTGCCAAACAGTCTAAAAATAGATATTTTCTTTTTTCATGGCAATTGCAATATCAATGTGGGATTAAGGGAACAGAACTACAGTACAAATTTACTCAGCACAGTTGTAGATGGAAAGAGTGTTTCATAGGCATTTTATGAAAAAGACGTGTTTATTTTCAATGTTGAGGAAGAATTTTACCCCCAGGAAATAAAGAAGACATGTATTTAATGATATTGTTTGTAAAAGTAAAGATTCCAGAAATGTTAGAGCAAACCACAGAGATGTAGTGGAGGAGCTTTCGTTATTTTTACTTTTTTTAAAGGGTATTTTAATTAACTCAGGATTATGAAGAAGCGGGACTGCCACCAGGTGAATGGGCTGGCCTGACCTCTGGACAGGAAAGGCAGTACTTGCTGGTGGAGTTTAGGTAGTGGAAGGAGACTAAGGAATGACCGGAAAGTATGAAGCATGAAACAACCCTGCAGTGCACTAAGTGAGTTAAAGAGACGCCCCTTCCTCTGCAGAGCTTGTTGTCTTAACAGGTAAGACAAACTTTCTGTCTGAGAGGAGCATTTGATACTCCCACTTCAGTGGAGGGAACTGAAACAGAGCTCTGTTTTAGATCTGCTGTGGTTGGGACATGGTTAAACATCAAAATAAGTGAACTCTCTCCATTGCTCTGTTTCTTTGTTGGTACTATTTGGCAGATGAAAAACACATTCAAATCTTCCAGACAGAGAAGTGAGATAAAGAATGAGTTTGGAAATGGTGTAATTCTCCAATGGTGCAGACAAGTTACAGAAAGAGATGCTGATTTGAAAGACAGCTATGAAAATGCTTAAAAAATTGTCCTGATGTGAGACAGAAAAGATCCGATATTATTTTCAGTAATTTTACTTGCCAGTCAAGTCCCTTCTTACTAATTATATTCTCTGAAAATCTTCGCATATTTTTTGTGTTTCATGTTCAGTTGTTTTATTCTGGTGTCAAGTGAGTTGTGAATTTGTGCAGCTCACAAAAAAAGACTAAGACATTATTTTAAAATTGAAGGAGGTCTATCCAACATGCCATCCCAGAGCTTTGGCCATTTGGTCATCTTCCCTGCTTTTCTGCTGTAAAAAAACAAGTATTTAAATATATTCTATTATGTTAACAGAAGAAATTACAAATTCTTCTGATATAAATTACATTATTTATTTCTTTCATTAATTAGAATATCTGTTATTTGAAGTGAAAACATGGCTATGTTTTTATAAAAAGTTTTCTGTATTGTTTATATGATGCAAATCACAGTACATCAGTGATTGTTTTATTTGTAGGAAAGTCCAAAATTTTTTTGATGTGATATTAGAATATTACAAAAACAGGGAAAAAAAGTTTTCAAAAATCAAATCAAAAGCTTTGATTTGAGCATCTACATCAATGTTAAGCATTTAAATAAATGTCCTTATTTACCTGCAGGTCAGTTATTCTGATGTGCAATTGTGCAATGCATGGAAATTTAGTGATTTTTTGTGAGAACTAGTTAAGTGAAAAGCAAATATCCAAAATCACATGAGATGTTTTTCCTTTTTTTTTTTAAGATGGCAGTTTCTCTGTAATCCCAGACAGCGCTCTTCATTCTTATTTTCCCAGCTCTTATTTGGCCAAGATGGAAAATATGTCCCACATTCTATGTATGGAATATTAAGCACTGTGTGAGAATGTGTCTCATATTCGTGAGCAAAATGATGACTATGGGTAGATGATTCTCTGCCACTTCTGAAATGTCACAAAACGATTCATCAGGCTCAGCTATAAGGAAATGTGTTTTGGTATATACTGAAGTAAACAGGACTAGGAGTTAACTATTAAATACATTTAATGACATGATTTTCCTTCTCTTTTATGTGTGAAATTTCTTCCTACTGCTTTAACAATTAAGTTTGAAGGTTTAGTATTTTTGGTTTATTGCTCTCTGTGCCATCTATTCTCTTTAAATTTGGCCAAGTTCTTTATTCCCTCAGGGGTCCTGAAGATGAATTAATTAGCACTGGTTAAGCAGTCTGAGATATCAGCATAAAAGGCACTGTAAAACTGAAGTTATACATATTACTGTAAAATTACATAGCCTGTAAGGTGAAAAATTTATTGGACAGTATATTGCCCCATGAACTTTTCATTTTAGCTGTCACTAAGGAGTTGTTTTCAGTAGGTCATTATACACTAACATGTGTGAGCTCTGAGGAAAGCATAAAAGCACATCTTTGCAATTCAAATGAAGAGTAACCTATTTATAATTTCATTATTATTTTATTACTGTATGACTTCTGCTATTTGTAAATGTCAAATACAAAAAAGAGTGCTTCAATTTAACCTTCTCTGTCATAAAATAGAAGCTTTATTTTCACTGTCTTTAAGGAAGTGCTTCATGTCTCAGAATAAAATATATTAGACTTAGCTCAATAGAGAACCATTTTGATGTAAATGGGGATGGAGAAGAATGACATTTTTCTTTTAAAGCTTATTTTATGCACACAGGACGTACAAGCACATAGCATTTCCAACTGAGCTTAATCAAACATCCAATGGTCTTATTCTCCATCTTTCATTTTCTCCTCTCTTTTGAAAGGAGACAATTCATGCAACATAGACTATATATATCTCAAAAGAAGAAAAACAAACTTATGTAACTCAACCTGTTATATACCTCCCATCATCACTGTTAATTTTTTTGAAGATCATTAAAAGCAATTGAAAAAAATGAGGGAATTGTCATAGAGCCATCACCAATGTCAGGAAGAATGTTGTAATAATGGAGAGAACGCTTCTTATGCTAGATATATTGTGAATATACCTTTTTCTACATTTGTGCATTTAACTCAAACGTCAAACAAAAATTAATGGACATAGAATGTGCTTAATTTTATTTTTTTTTTTTTTTAGGCATTTATTGGATCCTATTCTTGATTTACTAGAAATACTCAGTTTTGTTCTGCCCTACTTCTGTATATGCAGAGACTGTCAGTCTTTTCAGAGACTGAAATAATATTTTACAACTGATATCCATTATTTACTTATCTTTTCATAGTTACCTTCACTTTTCCTAGAAATATATTTTTTTCTGGATTGCTGGAAATTATCATAATGTTTGAAAGGTGTTCAAGAAAAATAATACAGAGCTATCATAGAAGGAAATAAATACAAGACCATAATTATGAGGCAACCCCCCCTGTTTCAGATGTTTCCTCTTTTTTCATGGAGTCTGGGAAACTTCATGGAAATAGTTGATCATGCTGACATTCACTGGGTGAATATAATGTTTGAGTACCTTTAAAATATGGATGAAATGTTATTTCTTCTAGATAGCAATAATAAGAAAATTAACTAGAAGAACTGAGCTGTAGAGGAAAGTGGATGGAAACACTCTCTTTTGATGTGTGATTCTATCCCTGAGAGAGCTGTGACTAGAATTTTTATGCAGACTTTACCAGTGGGTGGTGGAGACAGATGTTTACTGCAGTAAAATTCTTTTAAGTTTAAGCACAGTCTTTTGATTTCTATAGATTTAGTAGGGATTTTCACCAAAATATTTTCTTTCTCACTGTTTTGGCAATA
>VZRU01007222.1:297472-324411 GCA_013398155.1 Pedionomus torquatus | reverse complement strand
AAGCACATAATAGTTCTTTAAGGAAACAATCCCTTGGTTGTTTTTTTTTGCAGCTCTGCTATTCACTGAAAAATTAACAGTCTTACCAGATGGGCAGAAATCAGCAGAAGGTAACATAAGCCATCCTCTCTAGGCATTCATGTGAGATGAGAGCTGGAATTAGGACATATGAAAGTGATGTAGTAAAAGCATTTTCCTCCTATAAGGTCTTTGTGGTAAATGAAACTCATTGGCATAATGACCTAGGTTACTATGTGGAAGTACTTTTCTTGTTAAGATGGTTGTATTGTCCACAGGTTTGTCTAGACTTTTCAGGCCTGGATGCACCAGCAGTGCTTCTAGTAGTTTAGTACCTTCTTTTACTTTGGGGTGGAGGGAATCCTACATTGCTCCTTGCAGCTGTGACTGCACTGGGTTAGAAAGGGCTGTATACATCCTGCTGTCTGCTTTTCCTAAATAACATGTTCTTCATTATTTAATGCTTAAACATTTCCATAAGGACGAACAGTCTCCTTAAGGGTATATTTGGCTCTACATACTTTAACCAAGAGTTCAGGGGAGGATACGTGGTAATTTTAAACAGATTTCTCACTATTTCAACTGGTTCTTATTGTTTGTGACTATACTTGACAAAAAGTATTCCCTGAAGAGCTTTTCACACTAGAGAGAAATGTTTTCTATCAGAGAGTGCTAACTGTATGAAATTGAACTGTTTTGAGGGATCATGGTTTTTTTTTTTTTTTTTTCATGAAGTTCCACTGAAACATGGGAGGTGACTAAACTAAATTTTCACTTCAACCCATTGTGTATGTGGAGGGGAAAAAAAAGAGGGCAGATGTGTTTTAAACTTGCCAGAGTAAAGCATATTATCAAGGTCATTTCTATGTTCTCTGAAAAATGTTGCTTGGAATTTTCATTTTTATTTCAACCTATTCCATTTGGGAAAAAAGAAAATCAAAATGAGGAAATTCAGCATCACAGGGGAATACTAAATCTTTACCAGTTGTTAAACTGCATTTATTCTACCAGGTATTTCAGCAGTTCAGTAGAATCCACTTCACTACCCTAAAGTTATTACAAGCAGCTTGCATCTGGTCAGGTAACATGGACATCTGATAAACTCAAGCTTTTCCATATAAACTTCTAAATTTACAGTAGTGAGAACTTACCTGTGAAAGAGTAAAATCTTTGCTATTTCCATGTAGGTGTCACTCACAATACATGTCAGAGAAATATTTCGCAGTTGATAATGAGATTTTAAGACAGCTTACCTGGACACAAATCGTTATCTACCAGTATATTCTGAAGTATTTCTAAAGTATTATCTATCAGTATTTCTAAAGCTTGATTCAATAGTTGTTTGGTTTTATATCTTTTTTTTTTTTTTCCTCAAAGTAATACTGAGACTACAGAGTAAACATAAGATGAAAAATGCAAAGGAAACCAGCATTTAGAGGAGGGTTGAATCTTGAAATAATAGGCATTAATTGGTTAATTATTTTCTGCCAATGTTGTATTTTTTACTTTTTATGTACTTCAGTATGTTTTAGGGTAGTTGTGTAGTCAGTCACAGCAGACTGTTTAGTATTCATCAGCACTGCCCAGTCTGCCACCTCAGCTCCTAACTGAAAATGAAAGCTAGAATTGTCCTGTATAATCAATTATGTTTTCAAGGTTTATTTTTGGAGGGGAGTTATACTGCATAGGGAGTTAGAGACAGAGGAGGTTGTAATATAATCTGACTTCAATCATCTTAAATAGGCAACAAGCAAAATTGTCAGTGTTTCTTTTAAAGGCAGCAGTCTGCTGGAATAACAGCAACAGTTCTTTTGCTACTACTAGAGGAATGACAGTGTTTTGATTTTACATTTTTTGCATGCTACATTTCTGCAATTGATGCTTGCTTACAGCTATAACAAGAGCAGTAAATAATCGTCTGGCTAAAACCAATTTATTTTGCTCAGCCAGGCTCTAGGAGGTTCTAAAGACCAGGTCAGTCATTTCCATTGGGCTGAACAGCCCTGAAGGAAGACTTTCTGCACAATTACAAGGCTGTTTATCGGTTACTTTCCTAACTAGTTCTGAATCCTAAATGTGAATTTCTAGTAAGCTTTTAATGTACTCACATTTGTATCATCTGTCAACATAAACTAGTGATGCAAATTGTATAGGAAGTATATTAACTTGCTACATTAAGGAGCTAATCTTCTAAATTAACTGGGCTCCCTAGTTCAAGAAGAATGGGGAACTGCTGGAGAGGGTACAGCATAGGGCTACAAAGATGATTAGGGAACTTATGAAGAAAGGCTGAGGGACCTGGGTCTTTTTAGTCTGGAGAAGACTGAGGGGGGATCTGATCAGTACCTATGAATACTTAAATGTGGGTGTCAAGAAGATGGGGCCAGTCTTTTTTTCAGTGGTGCCCAGTGACAGGACAAGAGGTAACAGGCACAAACTTGAACTTACGAAGTTCCATCTAAATATGAGGAGGAACCTTGAGGGTGGCAGAGCCCTGAAATAGACTTCCCAGAGAGGTGGTGAAGTCTGTCTCTGGAAACATTCCAAACCCACCCAGATATGTTTCTGTTCGACCTGCTCTGGCAGGGGGGGTTGAACTAGGTGGTCTCCAGAGGTCCCTTCCAACCCCATATCATTCTGTGATTCTGTAAAACATTATGAAGCATACCTCAGCAGGACTGGACCATTTTGAAATCACCGTACTGAGAGGGTTAGTGTACCACAAGTCTAAAGTAGGAGGCCTGAAGAGGGTCCTCACACAGCAGCTTGTACAGCTTGTGCCTGGGGAAATAAGGAAGCAAGCAAAGGGGGCTGTTCAGAAATAAAGATTTCAGAAACAGTGTATGTGATTAGAGACCAGAACAACTTCTGCTACATGAATGTGCAAGTGTTTTTTCCATTGATCAAATAGTAATTTCTAATCTGAAACTTGCCAAATGGAATGGAATTCTGCAAGGTACATCTGAGAACCAGATCTGAAATTTCTTCTCTTGGCTAGGTTATTTGTAGGTTTCAGTTGAGGAACACTTTGTCTGAAGGTATTTAACCTAGCATTCTTAGTCACATCAAAAATCCTCTAATCTAAAATTTCAGTTTTTATGGACTCCCTGGGCCTAGTTCTGATTTTATTTGAACTTGCGCCAGTCATAACTAACTAATGAAGGTCAGATATTTCAAAATTCTCTCTTTCTTTTTGGATATAACACTGAGTAGAAGCGCCACCATTCAGATCAATGAAAATATTAATTTAACTATGATATGTTGGTTCCAGCCCTTTGATCAAACAGAACATTTAAAGGAGATTTATTCTAAAACAGAGTAGATGCAGGAGGTTGGAATTCTGGAACAATTAATTTCTTTGTGTTTCAAGCGTGGAAATGTAACTTTGTTTCAGTATAATCTGATATCAGTGTAATGACCATCATTAATAGTGTAAGAAGCCCTTGGTATAAGCAAAAGCTACATCACATTTGAATCAGCTTTGTTTTAAGCATCGTTGTCTGTTTTCCTATCTATAAAAATATAGGTGTAGAGAAGAAAAAAAGGATGTTGTTAGTTTAGCAATAAATTGCTTTCAATGCATATCCATGATATTAGGGAAGTGACTTCCTAGATGAAGGGAGCTAAGTGAAAGAACCTATGTGCAGTTTTATTTTTCTGCTGAAATGGAAGATAAACTCGTCTAAATAAATATGGACCTTTCTTTAAATTTTTGTTGGCACTGAATCTGGTCCTGGAAGCAGATGTAGAGCACAGAGCTGGAAGCTATTCTTGTGGAAATAAATGCTAATTAGTCAAATCACTTACAATACTGTGAATTATGTTGACATCAATAATTGCTTTTCCAAAATTTAGTATGCTTCTACTTTCTGTCACTATAAGTCTCTAATAAGAAGAATGCTTTTTCTTTCTTATTTTGGGAATATCCCATTCTATATTCCATAGACCTTTATTTCTCCATAAACATGTTTCACCACAAACAGTGAATTAAGCTTTAGTGATTCACATCAGATATATTTGCTAGTTAGTGATATATCATATTTTAAAATTATTAATAGAAAACTCTCTTTCAGGACAAATAATATTTCTAGTAAGATTTTGGATTTTTTTTTTTTTTTTAAGAAAGAAAGCCTTAGATACTATCATCTATGCCACTTGCTGTCAGAAGCAATTATTTCTTATCAAATCAAGCAGGCATGGGAAACAAACTGATTAAGTTTGGCATGTTGCCCACAAAGAAAAAACCACCCAAAACCATTACAGCTTAAATCCCTCTATTGCATTTATCCTTTTCAATGTATACATAGTTTCATGAAAAAGCTTTGCCTCAAGGGTTTTGACACTGGATTTTGGATGCAAAATACAAAGCAACAACAAAAGAAGCAGCTGAGATGCTACTAGAACTTTCCGTTGATGACTGAATATTATTCTAGTTAGCTTCTGGGGTGATGCTTGACGTTTTTTAAACTCATCTTTTGATTTTGCAAGGGCACTGACTTCTAGAGCTCAGAAGGGTCTCCAGAATTAAAATTTATCAAGATTTTCTCTATCAGAATGTCTTTGTGAGAACTTGTACTCATCTTGCATATGAATTGTCCCATTGATTTCAGAGGATTGGGTTGCATGGGTAGGTTCAGCAGAGTGACCTTGTATGTAAAAGGCTTAGGAAACAAAGTGAAGAAAAAAAAGAGCGTGCCTCTGTAACACAATGTGATTCTAACTTACTGAAAAAATAATTTGTTAATTGTCACCTTCTATAAATGCAGCTAAATTTTAGAAGGGAGAAAGGTGGCATTATTGGATATTTAATAAAACAGAAAGTTCAACTTTCTTTTTCCCTGTTGACATCAGTGACGCCACTAAAGATGCCTTTCTCAGTAACTTGTTATAGTGTATAACTGAACAAATAAAATTAGTAGGTTGCCATGTAAAGAAGCAGGACAAATAAGTTTTTAATGACATACTGAATGTCTGAGTTCCCTTTTGAGGTTAAATAATTAAAATACCAATGTAGCTATCTCCTTAGCACAAAAGCAGTTGAGGTGTGGCAACAGTGATAACAGGACTGAGGAAAGAAAACATTTAAAATAGAACATCTGTAGAGAAGAGGCCAGGATGCAGAGCATCCTATTTCTTGCAGATAATTAAATCTTTCAGATAAACTTGAGTATTTCCTTAACTATAAAACTATTTAGTAATGAGAGAAACCTGCTATGCTAAGATGAATGACCAAAGTAGGAGATAATGTAACTTTTTGTCCTGTAACATCTAAAAGCTGGATGTAGCTGTGTTATTAGTTTATTTTTGAAATATAATTTACATAAATAATTAACTTTAGGTGGCTTTGATATGTTAATGTCAGCTCTGAAGAAGACCCTGCAGAAATTAGGTAGTGCAATTGGATACGCTTAGACACAGCCCTGGTATAGTCTTTGGCGGAAAAAAAACCACATGCAAAGTGATTTCATTCTTGAGGGGATAAGAATATGCTCATAATGAGAAATAACTTATGATTAAGGCAGTGTAGCGTTGTATATTCAGTGCATAATATCTGTGTCTGGACAGCTTATGAGAATGCATACCCCTATTTGGGCCCCTATGTGACTGATTTACAATGTTAGTGTGGAACTGGAAGTAAAACATGCCGCTGATTTTCTTCCAAGCTGTAGATATTATCACATTAGCAACAACATATATTCAACAATATTTTTGTTCCCAGTCACATTTAACAGAATTATTCTGTCAGCCTCAGTTTGCTGGAGAAGTTACTCCTCATGGTTTATTTTCAAAATTGTTCAAGCTTATAATGACTTTTGTAAAATTATGGATAACATTACTTTTCTCTGTCTCTCTGAGGAGAAAGGAAAAGACACATTGTTAGAGATACTGTTATGTACCTGCTCAGAAAATAAGTATTCCACAGCCTTTTTACTATATGTGAAAGTTCTCTGTATGTTAGAAGAGGTTTTGCCTTCAGTGAAGCAAGAAGACAATAGATATACTTGCTGCAGGAATGTGGAGTTATTCTTACAAAAAAAAAAAACAGTGTTAAAAGCCTTTCAATTCAGTATTATACGAAGTCTGCTTCATTATTATATGTCTTGAAATATTTTTATTGGAGAGAAGAACAACTGGTAGTTGGAAAGAGAAAATAGGAACACTGCTATTTTCAAAAGGTGTATTTTGCAACATCTCTATTCTGCTAAACACCTGTCTTCAAAGGTCAGCTTGCTCCTTAAGAGATCAGTTCTGATGAAAAAGTCTTTAACTTTTTCAGAACTTAGAGAATTCTAGTGACAGTTGATGTCAAATTGCCAGTTAATGTCAGGTTGTGTGGATTTTTTTCCAACTATATTCCCGATCATTTCCAACAACAACAAAAAAATCATTAAATGATTTATTTTTCAGTTTTACTTCAGAAAATTTCATCCACCAACACTCCCAAGTCCTTCTCCTCAGGGCTGTTCTCAGTACATTCTGTGCCCAAACTGAATTTGTGCTTGGGATTGCCCCAAACCAGGTGCAGGACCTTGTATTTGGACTTGTGGAAATTCATTATATTGGCATGGCCTCAGGTCTCAAGACTGTCCAGGTCCCTCTGAATGGCATCCCTTCCCTCTAGTGTATTGACCACTCCACGTAGCTTGGTGGTGTTGACAAACTTGCTGTGGGTGCACTCAGTCCCCACTGTCCATGTTGCTGACAAAGATGTTATAACAGCAGTGGTTCAGTAGATGTTAAACTGTACCAATTTTACCAGATGTAAAACTGTTAATTGCTATTTGTGAAAAGTGGGAATACGGTAACAGTGAATGTAGGGCAGTTTATTCTGTCATGGTGATTTGTTTCTGGGGGTCTGTTTGCATTTTCATGATTTCTATAATTGAGCAAGATAAAGATTGTCCTTTCAAAAAATGTCAAGAATAAATGAGAATAAAATAGAATGCATGGTCATATGAATTATTAAAGTAATTTAAGATCTATGCCATTGAAGTCAGAAGGCTTTTACAATAAATAGTCAAGTCTGTACATCAATATTTAATTCGAAGGTGTTACTTCTAGAAATGAATCTAAAATTTTCTGACTGACCTTCAAGGAATTTGGGGTCATGAAGGATATTAGTAATGAGGCTCTGAATATGGCTCTGAGTTTACTATAAGACACTGTAACTAAGCACTGTGCTTTTCAAAGGTATTTTTGAATCTAAAAATATGAAGCTGTTCATAGTTAAATTTGTAATGTAAATTTGGCTATTTCATTTTTTCAGTCCAAGATTGTTAATAAGGTAGGTTTGGTTTGGTTTGGTTCATTGTTTCCAAAACACACGTATATATAAAGGTAAAATTTTAAAAGTGTATGTCAGTAAAGTTAATTAAGTCCAAACATATGATTTCAACACTATAGAAATAATATTTTAGGATATATTAACTGAATATCTTTATTGTAGTGAAAGAATAATGTAAGTTCTGTTGCACTGCAGACTTTAGGATCTGTCTGCATTTTTCCCTGGGATGAGGCTACAGCCATTTTTTCAGTTACAAATTCTGAAGCTGATCCCAAGCCTGAGCTGAACACCAGCATCTTACAAGCAGAGTCTGCCCTTACTCCGATTTTTAGATAGAAATCATTGCTTTTGATGCTTTTATTCCTGCTCTGCTCTAATGAGGGATTCAAGCCATATGCCTTTGTAAAACAGCCTAAGTGGTGAGATATAAATGGCAGGTGTGTTGTCCTCATAGCTCTTTTAAGGAAAGCTTCACAACAGCTTAGTGTAGAATTTACCTAGTCAGTTAATGTGGCTCCTTAGTGCTTAAAGGAAACAGTAAATAACGCAAGTTAGTGAGATGAAGCGTGTGCTGGGCTTAGAACCTCAGCTGGATTGTTGTCATGAAGCAGAAAGTGCTAGTTATGTTGAAAGATGAAAGGAAGCATACATAGGGGTTCCAGCAGTGTGGAACCCATTTGAATCTGAATTTTATACAGCAACCTTGAACAGCAATTGATCCAGCCATGAAACTTTGATGTATCCTTAGGGGAGAACAAAGTATTTGCTTTCTTGCTTTCAATTATACAGCATTGCTAGATAGCCTTACGCAGGTTGGGTAATTGGTCGTTTAATCTATCTTTTGACAATAGGCAATAAATAGGCTTTTTTTTCTTTTGATAGAGATCCAGTTCACAGGAGACAAGGAAATCAAAAGATGATAACTTTAAGTTAGGTGACATCCATAAATTCTCGGAACAAATTGCTCATTACACTAATTTTCTTTCTCATTGTTATTAGTATTTATTGTAAATTATTTTTCTGATTGCCAGGTCCTTGAATGCCTTATAGTACATGTGGGTGTATTGTTATGATATAATCTTGAAAGTTAGTTTCCAACATTGAGATATGTAATTTCAGAGACATGGCCTGGAACAAGTGCTTGTTTCATTTCTGTGTGGGCTGGTGTGGCAATATAAACAATAAAAAGTAGAAAGTGCACAATGAATCTGCAAATCTAGGGGATGCAGTTGCATTGTAGTGGATCCACCGTTGCAAGACTGGAGACCACACAGTTGACAATGGATTATCTAATAAAATGAAAAAATGTCAGAGGGCTCTAAATGGTATTTCTGGGTCAGCACTATGGTAATCACTATAGAGTAACTTGGCTTCTTTCTTGCCAGTGTCAAGATAACTTGTTTTGGGAGTCAGAATGAGAATTTGTATTTCAAGCAGGGCTGCTCATGCTGAAGTCATAACCATGCAGAATAATCTGTCTTGAAACACACAAAGCAATCCATTCTGTAATTTAAAAAAAAAAATCCCCTATTTTTGGACTAAATGCTTTTTAAGAAAATCCTCAAAATATATATGAAGCAACATTATGAAAACTTCAAATAATACACAATTAAGTTTTACAAAAGCTTCAAATTGGGTAATTGCTACATTTACATATGTTGTCTCTAAGTGTCAACTTCGGTGTTCTGTGGCAAAATTAAAAGTACTGTTCCTGATTTGGAACAGTCAAATGGCTCTTGGTTTTGGAGGAGAACTTGAGAAGATGAATTTGCAGGGATTGAGGAGGGAAAGAAGCCCTAAGTACTTCAGACTTCTCTCTGACATAAACAGAGAATGAACAATAGGAGCTAGTGGGGAACACAAATGCCTCAAGGCTGCCTGCTATCTGACATGCTATTGCTTAGGAAACTCGCTTTTTATATGCAGGCCTGTTTTTAAAGTAAAAAATCAAACAATACATTTCCTTCTTTCTGTTATTGGTCAGTTGTCAGCTACAGCAGAATTATGTTTTCCCCATAAACTTGATTACATTTATTTTGCTTGGAAATAGGATGCAGAGCCAGGGAAACCTCACTCCTTTGGATAGCTCAGCTCACCAGAATTACTCTGCCTTTTGCTATCTTGTTCTTCTGTGCTAGCTTTAAGTATGCCTTTTTTCCCTTGAGGCTGTATTCTCCTTAGACATCTGATGCTATTGTGTAACCGAGGTTTTTCTTTACTTGCACCACTCAGTGTGCTGCAGCTGCTTTCTGCTCTTACTTGTTTGGGAAAAAATCAAGAGCAGTGTTTTATAGAATTGTAGAATAATTTAGATTGGAAAAGACCTTTAAGATTGTTGAGTCCAACCATTAACTTAGCACTGCCAAATCCACCACTGAACCATGTCCCTCAGCATCACATCTACATGTCTTTTAAATACCTCCAGGAACAGTGACTCAACCACTTCCCTGGCAGCCTTTTCCAGGTTTTGACAATGCTTTTGGTGAAGATTTTTTCCTAATATCCAATTTAAACCTCCCTGGTGTGACTTGAGGCCTTTTCCTTTTTACTAACACTAGTTACTCAGGAGAAGAAACTGACCCCCAGCTCAATACAATCTCCTTTCAGGTAGCTGTAGAGACTGGTAAGGTCTTCCTTCAACGTCCTTTTCTCCAGGCTAAGCAATCCCAGTTCCCTCAGCCACTCCTCATAAGACTCATTCTCCAGAACTCTCACCAGCTTCTTTACCCTTCTCTGGACATGCTACAGTGCCTCAATTTCTTTCTTGTAGTGAGGGACCCAAAACTGAACATGGTATTTGAGGTGCGGCCTCACCAGTGCCAAGTATAAAGGGATGTTCGCTTCCCTAGTCCTTTTGGTCACATTATTTCTGATATGAGCCAGGATGCTATTGGCCTTCTTAGCCATCTGGCCACACTGCTGGCTCAGTGTTGTCCTGGCTTAATTGGCTAGCTGAACAGTTGTTATGCTACTAAACCAGAGCAGAAAGTAATTTTTTATCCTCTTGACAGTGGTACTTACAAATCTTGAAAAAGTTGCAAGCTCCATAAAATAACTGGATAGAAGGTATACCCAGCTGAAAAGTTTCCCACCAAGCTTAGGAAGTATTAGTGCCCAAGAATGTGAGAGTAGATGAATCACTGCTGTTATTATGGTATTGTAATAACTACTTTTGCAATCTCAGTCAAATAACAGCCCAACTAGAGTAACATCCCTGAAATCAGTAGTCTTTATGTAAGTACCCATCTGTTGCAGAAAAGGTCATTCTACTTCTTTTTCAAGAGGTCGTAGACTTTCTCATTATTCATGTAAATGTCTGTCTTCTGATGAACCTCTTAGCCATTTTTATTTGCTGAAATCAACTATATAATGAGCACAATACTAATAATTCAGTTCAATGTTTTGTCATCTCTTATTTGTCATGCTCCTGCTTTTTTTAGTAAGGAGAGTGTACAGTGCAATTTCCTTCTGTCATTTATAATTACATATAAGATTTCCCAGAGTCTTAAATTTTCCTCTGTCAGCTTATTCCAAATTCCAAAGAATCTTGGCTAATGTCAGCTCAGAATTGGGCAATACACTGCTAAATCCTTGTCAAGGTCCTTATGGTAAGCTGGTTGTTGCGACATTTTGTCACGTTAAAAAAGGACTCCCTTATTTTTCTTTTTTAAACCTACTTGATATCCAGCAACAGTTATTGGAGCAATAATAGTTATTATTATTAAAAATTGAAGAAGTATTTCTGGAGCTGTATTTTATTTTGACACTAACCTTCATTTGTAGTTACATTAAATCTTTCTAGCTGAAGTAGTTTGTGTGTGTACAGTAGTTGAATTTAAAAAATGAAATAAAGTTGTTCCTGTGAAAGAGGATTTCAACAGTTGACGCGGCATGGGCTTTGAGAAGTAGCACTTATATAAGTGCTGGCATAGGTAATTTTTTTTTTTCATGCCTCAGCCTGTACCAATTTCTAAATGCCAACAGAATAGATGCTTTCAGCAATTTAATAAGTGCAATAAATTCTAATATTTACAATGGCATTGCTTGATAGATAAACACTAAGCATTTTCAGCACTTGCACTTCATCCTAAAAATTTTGCTGAGTGAGAGAATATGGTAAATGACTGACTCTTGGTCTGATTTTTTTCTGATTGACTGAACAGTAAATGATTGTAAGTGTTCTTTGGTGCTTTGCCATGGTTTTTTGACACTCTGGATCCATATTTGATTAAATGGTTGTGTTATGCACATACTTTTTATAAAGGTTTGCAAAAGATTGCATTTAAGTAAAACAAGGTTTTGATAACAATTGAGACTGAAACTGCTCTTCAGACATCACAGGCTGATGTAAGAAACTGCTTGGTGTCATTATTAAAGGCATATTTCACAGCATCTGCTGGATGCTGTAGCTGGTGTTAGAGAAGCAGAAGCCAGCCTGATGGACAGGCTGTGTAGGATTGTGAAAATCCAGAGATGTCTTGCATCAATGTCCGCTGGGCGAATGTGAAGAAAACGTACAGGGTATTGACCTGGCACCAGTTAGCTGGGAAAGTGATTCAGGGACAGCCTCAGTAGACTTCAGGTTAAGCCAGCTGGTTGCAGATGTCAAATACTTGCTGTGGTGTGGTACTGTGTCTGAGCAAAGAATCCCTGTCAGCGTGACTATGGTAAGATTTTATAGCTATGAACTCTGCCCACGCGGTGGACCTGGTGGAGTAGCCCTGGGGCAGTCACTAAACTTTTGTTACTTCACAGTGTAGACCTTCCAAATTACCTTTGCACAGTGCTCAGTGGGGAGCTGAGGTTGATACGTGTTCTGCTCTGCCATGAATGAGTTCATAATTAAATTTGAGAAATGCTTTCCTGCTGCCATTCTAGCAAGCAATTAATGTAAAAATACTTCCTTTCAATGATGAACTTAACAAGAGAGGAAAGCAAGCCGTGGGTGTAAAGTGCATGTTAGTAGCTTCCCTCAAAGTTGTTCTCTAACACTCTTGATACATTTAATATATTGACAGATATTAAATAATATACATTCAAAAGAAATGAGTGCCTGGCTTAATTTGTGATGCCTTTTTTTTTAATCTACTGATCAAAAAGGACAAGTGTTTTATAGAAAGACCCAGAAATCCCGATACTTAGATGATGGCAATTTCCCAGCTTTTGATAAAGCTGTCAATTGTCTACTTCAGGTATCTTGCGTTTCCTTTAAGGGGCAAGACATCAAAGATAATTTTATGCTTGCTGTTTACCAAAGGCTCAGTATTCCTAAACCAGCTGCAGAGTGCACATACCTAGCAGAAAACTAGTCAATGCAGCCAGTAATTAAGGTGCTTATTTAAAATAGTGTCCCGAAGGTGAGAGAGAAGTTTGGACTCCACTCACAGAAGTCATGTGCAATATCAGATCCAAAAAAAAAAAGAACTGTCAATTGAAAATGGTACCATTCTTTATTGAAATATTTCCTTTGTATCTTAAAATGATGGTATTTGTTCTTTTTAATTGCAAGTTTATATATAAACCTCTGCTGTTCACCGCCGTACAGTCCTCTGTAGGAAGTTATCTAGTTTTATAGCCAGTTTCAATAGCTTTTTTGTAGATAATCAGAAATGTTTAAATAATAGAATGCTATACAACTACACCTTTCTTATAAACTGGCTGGCTGCTTAATGAGGAATATTATGAACACGCTAGCATGAACTCTATCTAACTTTGCAAACCTATGGAAAGCCATTCTGGATAATCCTCATGGTTTTATCTCACCTACTGTTCTCTCTTAAAATGCAGAGTTAAACCAAACATCTCTCTGGCTGAAAAATGTTTGTGACGTTAAAATATAATGAGCTGTATTTAATCAGCAGAAAAACACTGAAAATCCATAAAGTAGATAAAAAAGTAATGTTTGTGTGACACAATTGCATCATATGCCGGATACATTCACACTACATTCAAACTGCTGCATCCTGTGTGGAACAACTATAGAACTGTAGAACTATAAAAATTGTAGCCTGCATTTGTACATCTCTAAATAGCCGGAACACAGCATTTTACTGCCTTTGGGCAATGAGATAGCTTCAGCAAATCCACCTGGTGTTGCACTGCATTTTAAAAACACCCTGGTGTTTTCAGCATATGAACTGCAATGTGATTCTGGAATGAATCACATTAAAAGAAAGAAACTAAAAAAATTATGAGAGTGCATGTTGGCGTTGGGGTAATTATGGTGCAAAGTGTCAGTTATATTAAAACCAGAAGTAATCTAGATGTTATTTTGTTATTTTCAGTCCTCTCCAAACTCACACCATGATGATGGAAGAAGCGGGAAATATCCAGAGATTTCTAAATCTCAAATTGTGGCTGCACTCCTCTAGGTGTTCCTTCTGTCTTTTCTAAGGTTTGGTCTAGATGTAAATAGAGTTTATTTCCTGCTTTTACAATTTTTGGTTCACCTGGGAAGTAGTGTCTTTTTAAAATAATCTTTTCAGATTTGAGGGGAACGGTTGACGGTTGTCCCAGCTCAGTTACAACATGTTCCAATTATGATAATTTGGGCTTTGTTCATTCTATTATCCCAGCTACCTGACACAAGTACTGGTATTATTTAAGAAAATACTTGTCTTATCAGTGTTTTGCTCAATGCCCCCCTCATCCTTCATTGGGTTTCTCAGATCATAATTTAGAAAATGAATAGAGGGCATTATGAAAAAGGTTACAAACTTGGTCAGAAAATGCTTTCTTTGCTGCAGCAAGAGTCCTTAGAGTACTATTCTTTGCAAAGATTTATTACAAAGTATAAAAGAAGAGAATAGCGTAAGTCAAACAACCAGGAGATGGGGTTAGAAAACTGCAGCGCAGCACTTTGACAGGCAAGTACAGTTACAGAACAAGGAAAAAAAAGTCAAGACAGAATCAGGAAGTGGTAAAGAATTGACGTAAATCCAAAAGTGTTTGCAGTGCATAGCATTTCCCTAGAGTCACTAGGTTTTGGCAGAAGGAAATTTACATTTTACAAACAAACTGATGTCATTCTAAAATGAATTATTAATTTTGTTTGTCTTCCATTTCAGGGCTATATGGAAATAAGAGAATATTTAAAAGCATCTAGCATCTGAGAAATTTCTACAGCTCTGTATGATTGTATGATTTGATTTTTTTAAATTTCCCTTAAGAGGATTTAAGGTTGCATATAACTAATAAACACCTATAAATTGACATAGTATAGCAAAATTGAAGCATAGGGGGCAGCTAGAAACTGTGGATTATGAATCCTTTGGAGGAAATATTGCACATTCTTAACACTGCCATATTTATCGTGAAGGAATCAGACCCATACCTAATCCTGAGGACATTGAAGAAAGGTCTGCACCCCTCTTACAAACACAGGTGAGTGCCAAAGGCACTTCACTAGAGGATCACAAAGCTTCCCATGCTCTCTTTCTGTTGCAGTGAGTCCTTAATTCTTATCTGCAGAGAGAAATAGCTGCAACAGGCAAAAATGGGAGTGCCCAGTCAGCCCAGAATATAAATAAGCATAATTTTTGTATTGCTTTTCTGCAAACTGTATTGGATTATAATGATCCATGAAGTACAAATCTGAGTTTGCATTTTCTAAAGTTCTTGGTTATTCACTTCAGAGAGTACAGTAATGATGACAAAAGCTTTTGTTCATTTTGGGAATATTCTGCAAAGCAAATGATATATTCTGCTGGTCTTTAGAGTGACAAGGTGGGATGGAAGCTAGCAGTTCAACCCTGTCCCCCACTGTTGCGACGTTCCTACTAAAGTATTAATCTAAAAGTCTTCTGATTACTAGCATCTACTGTGAGAAGCAAAATGAATAAGCAGCATGCAGCTGGTTTAATACCCCTTATAGGAAGGTTCAAGATAGTCATGAGATTTCTCTATTAACATAGAACCAAGCAGACTTATAATCACTCCAGTAAGCATGAGCTAATAGCAGTGAAAAAGTAATTTTGGCACCATTGTCTGTGCTTACAGTGCCACTGCCTCTGACGGTGAGCAAATATTTTACTTATTTCTCTTCCTGTGAAATGCACTACCCTACAGTTTACAAACCTGCATCAGGGATACACCACCTCTGCGTAGACACACAGTCTGAAATGGCTGGAGAGTTGTATAAAGAACTGCAGAATTTATTTGTTAGTATTACTGTTCATTTTAAAACAGGCTTAAATGTTGAAAGAACTCTTTCTGCCAACATAATTATTATTGTGAACTGGGCACGTGACAGCCTTTACAGAAATGGACCCACTGAGCTTATAAAAGAAAATCATATGGTGTATCTAGTTTAAAATGTCCAAAGAGTCTTTTTTTTTTTTTTTNTTTTCTGAAAAAGATACAAGTAAAAGATCAACCGCAAAAGAGTGTTGAGTAGCTGTATAGGTTTTGGGGGGGACTATTAGCTTGTCAAATCCATTCTCTTCCTTTTCCCATGTCCTAATAACCTTGGTGCCTTTTCTTCTGTATGTATTCTTTTTAATTCCCTTCGAGTTCAGTGAATTTTGTATAAAGATCATATGATATGAGTTTTCCTATGCTACATTTTGTTTGGCGAGAAAAGTATACTTCAGAAACCTTTATAGAGAGAATATAAAACCCCGGCAGCATGCATCTCAGCAGCTGAAACAAAAGCCATTTTTTTCTTGTCCCATTTTCCATGTGGATTTTCTTTGCAAGACTTTTTGATGAAAAAATGTTGCTTTCAAATCTTGAAATAATAAAGCATTCTTCTGCATTTTGTCCATCTCAGAAAAAAAAAAAAAAGAGTAGCTTTTCCCTAGCTTCTCTGGTCATACTTTCTTGGAGTAAGGAATCCTAGTTTCCAGTCCCTAGCCAGAAATATAATCACATAACTAATTATACCTTCAGCACTGGATGGATGAAAACTATTAAATATTCCTTGAGCAGGAACAAGGCTCTTGTTATTTGTCACTAGACTAAGTGAAAATATTTGCTAAACTGTAAGAGGAAATCCTATTGCAGTCTAATGAAACAATTTTGCAAATTCGGACTGTATTACAGCTTTTTGCTCTCTAAGAGAGCTTCCTCTGTGAATTCTCTTATTCACATGAATAAGAGAACAAAAGACTTCTCTTTCCTAGTGGTTTGTTTTTCAGCATGATCCATTTCATAGCTTACTCTTGCATTGTCTATGGAAAACAGTTAGGTCACTGTATTTCTCAGAGCTTTACCAGTTATAGGAGCATTTGTGGGCTAGCTGATTAATTGTTAGCACTCGTTATCCTTGTCATCTTCTAAACCGGAATGAAATTAATTGTAATAGAAGGGATTCCACTCCTCAGTTCTGAAGGCTAAACTGGCAGACCCGTGGAGGCAGGGCTTGAGCATGGTGTGTCTCTCATTTTCTCTTCAGGGAGGCTTTCTTCAGTTCTATTCTACTTTTCACTAACTGACTTTGATGACCTCTACTCTACGCCCTCAATTAAGCAACAGAAGTTAAACTGCTTTCTACAGAAATAAACCTCTAACTGGAATTCTTCATTGTTACTCAGTTTAAACTCAAAGCCAGCAGAGAGTGAATTATGCATGTGGTGGGATGATCAAGGGACTAGGGCCTTAATAATGCACATAGCACAATTAACAACTCTATTGGGGGATTTGTATAGGAAATAAACTTTTCTGTATTTGTCACCCCTCCACCCCCCTAAGACAATGTGAAGTGAGTGCAATAAAAAGGATCCATTTACTGCATTTCTAGGTAGCTTTTCATTAAGCAGGTTCTGATGCAGGACTCTGCCATAAAGCAGTGCTTTTTCTGGCACCAAGCTCATGTTTATGTAGAGAACCTGTGCTGTCTGAGAATGGGCCAAGCTTTTAGGCCAGCTGTATAAATAGTGCTTCCCAGTATCTCAAAAAATATGAGAAAGTTAAGCAATAAGTCTCTTTTCTTTTACTTTTATACAGCTACACCATTCACGCATCTTTCATTTTACATGTATATTCTGATATTCTGATTCATTTGATACATTCAGTGATATTTTCAGTAATGTTGTTAGGTTAGTTCCTTTGTTGTGTTTTGAGATCAACACTGAAAAATGGGACTGAGGTTTAGAGAATATTTCTGAAACTGATAGTAAACATGTAAAAATTTTAAACAAGGACTCCTGTGACTTCAGAATCCTGACATAGCTATTTATCTACATATCAGACACTGCAGAAAAGATAAGGATTTTGTTGTATTGTCTGATAAATCAGCTAAGCATTGATTTGGAAGGTTCTTTTGTGTCCAGCACAAATGTAATTCAGTATCTATCAGGGGAACCTGTTACTTCTACCATGCCAAAATACCTAGCTCTCTCTGCTTGCAAAAAAAAAAAAAAAAAAAAAAAAAAAAAGAGCTATGTCCAGCCTAGTTTCTTTTGTTACCAGTTCATTCCATGTCCAAGTACGTTCAAACTTAGCTTTATATGAATAGGAGTCTTTTCCTTGAATTCTTGAAAGGCTACTTATCAGATAGAGAGTGAAAAAGTAAGCTTCTAAAAAATCAGTGACTAAAGGAAGCATGATGAGAATATTAGCTTTCTTCCCTTTTATTCTTTTCAATGAGATTGAAGAACATCCTTATAGTGACATTGATGAAGTCATCTATCAGTAAGAATTTAATATATATTAAAAATGAGAAACCTGTTGAGCATTTTGTCTACAGAAATTGTAGGGAACCAAATGTTTTACCTAGTATTGGCAGATTCCTAAATTCTTTTTGTTCTGTCAAAGGAAAAAGAGTCATATCCCATTACAATTGGCTTTTAATATATTATGCAAAAATGAAGTAAAAGAATTAAAGAGATTAATAGAGTACTATTCAGAGCAGAAATATGAACAGCTGAATAGGATAGAACTACAATGATGGGATCTTCATAAACAGAGAGGATACAGTTGCATGTCTTGGAGTTTGCCTGAGTTGTCAGCTAAAGCACTATTAAGATCAGTTTAAATTACTCCTGCTGACACTGACTCTGACGGAACAGTCTAGGACTTTCTCTGCAAATATTTGATTTTTCTACTGGCTGTAGACATCCTCTCATTGGTAAAGCTGTCATTTATCACAGAAGAGCATAAACTGAATTCTGTTTGTATTTCCCTGAAGATGTATGTAGGATGTCCAAAATCGGCATTGGAAAAGTAGGTCTACTTTCCAGTATGTGGTGGTTTTGACTTGTGACTTCCCTACCAAGGGAAAAATCTACCCATTGTTATTGTTTTAATTATATACTTGTCACTTCCAACTTCAGTCTTATGATGGATAAAACTTCACAGTTTATTTGCCTCCACTCTAGGATACAAATCTAGACTTTCCATCAGAGCTCAGTTTCTTCAGAATAGAATATCTATTCAATTCTTTTTGTCCCCTTTTTACAAACATGGGAGAATAGTTTCTTTAGAGATTCCAGGTAATGAGCTGCACAGAACAAAAAGCATCCTAGAATTCTTTGCATGTGTCTTCTAGAAAGCGCTGCATAGCATCCACTTCATTGTCTTCATGTCTGCCACCTCCTTTCCTGCAGCACTGGAAGAGGTTAAAGGATTTGACTTAGTGATCAGATCTTGATGGATTTCATAATGACACAGGAATCCTTTTATCCTTTATTCTATAATTCTTTTATTCTATAATCCAGTTATCTAATTCTTTTATTCTGTAATCCAGTAATCCTTTTATCTGAATTTTTGTTACCTTTCCATATTTTTGGCAGATTGAATAATTAATCATAATGCAGTGGCTTATGAGTTATGAAATATATGAAATAATGCTGATGACAGAGAAGGATCCATCTCTCAGAAGGTCCTTTTCTTAAAAATTCTTGGAAACCTAAATGACTTGTTTCAGAGAAATACTATTTATGTTCCGTTTTGCTGAGGTATTGTTAACACCACAATGTGGAAACAAAAAAACTAACTAAATTTAGTTAGACAAGAAATATAGGTAGGTTATTTTAATTCCTGAGCTCTCTAAATAGCTATTTAAAGTTGTTGTGCATACTTGCAAGTGAACAAAATTTGCTGTGTGGTACTTGTCTTTTGTGTCAGTGGAAATAAGTGACGACTTCTCAATTTGAGTATTATTTGTGCTAATGTGACATTTTCATGTGAATGAATTTTCAGAACATGGGGTGTGCATGCTCCAAGTTTAATTCAGAAATGTAGTGAGAGCGCAGCTATTTGCTTGCATTTTAAATATAGTTTGGATTGACTGTAGTTGAATCAAATACAGAGAAGACGACAGCAGTGCAAATGAATAGAATAGCAGGAAAATCTCTCTTGATTTATTAACTTCATTTAATAATGTAATTTAATCAGTACTAACAGGCATGTAAAAATATATATATCAACATTTAGAAAAAGTCTTGACTTTTTGATAAATATTACTGTTTGTCAGGAGCAAAGTTTTGATATGGCTCTGGAAAAAAAATCCATTGAAATTGATTGATTTGTAGAGTAAGGCATCATTAAGTGTGGGTAAACATACCAGAATATGCGCGTTTAACACCTATAAAGGGACATTTTTAATGGTAATCGCCTTACTTATATGAATTAAAAAGTAACATAGTCTTTGATACACTGACAACTGTAATTCACGTACATTTATGAAGTAAATGTAGTCTTTCCTGTTGAAGTCTCAAGTGTTTTGTTACATATTTGCTATGTTGATTACAAGATACTGCTTAGCTCTGACGGGGTGAAAAGCTTTGGTTGCCCCTCACGCCAATACTGCCTGCAATCAGATTCCTGTCGGTAAGCACCAGCTCAGCACATATGAAAGGCAAACTGCTATCAACCTCTAGTTGTTACAAAGCCAAGTAAGCAAACAACCTGTAAATATAGAAAGCGCTATGTATCACCATATTTCCTATGATGTTTCACAGGAAATAAGTAACTCCAATAGGTGTTTGTAAGCTCACATGCAGATTAAAAATGTCAGCAAAAACAGGACACTAACCTATTTTTGTTCCTGACTAGAGGAAATGTAGCTTCATTTAACAAAGTTTTGCATTCTGATTCTTTTTGTGTGAGCTTGAATAAATTTTCAAATCGTGACATTGACAGAATTTATTATAAGTTTTCTAAAATAATAATCCCACTACAACTTAAAGATTCTATTTGCCCTAAAGATACATGAAACAATTAAATGTTATTCTTTGCTTCTAACTCCTACAGCACTCACATTTTTCTTAATGAAAGTTTTGCAGATTTGCTTGCTGCCAAAATAGTTGAATTTGAAGCTCAGAACAAGTGTTAATTTACTACACAAACCTATCTTGAAAATGTTTGAGTCAGCCAAAATTCCGTGCAAATTCAATAAGTGCAAATTTTAAATAGTCACTTTGTTGTTTCCTTGGTGACCTGATGCTAAGGTTACACCCAGAACCATGTGTTTATATATAATAAAAAGAATATTAATTTAATCCCTGCTGTGTTTGATCCTATAAATTGTTGTTCATATTAGCATTGTGTGGGCAGAAATGAGCAACAAACCTATGTTAACCTGGGAGGAATCAACCCCAGTTTAAATAATTCTCAGGCATTTGAGGAGGTTTGCTTAGGATTTTCATTGGTTTCAACTGGTGGCCTTGCTGTAGAATTTTAAGAATTCAAGAGATTTAAAAATATTTGTATATTTGAAGAATGTAGAGAGAATTGAAAAAGTAGTTGTCTTATTCAACTTGTTGCTAAATATATTATCCCCTTTAAAAAAAGGCAGAATGTTCTGTAAGCAGAAACTTCCAGTATTTCCGTGCTTGATCTTTCACTTGTCTAATTTTCATGGGTCACTTCAGTTGTATGTGCTTTACCACCAGCAGAGGACTAATAACGTTGGTAACCAACAAGCAAACTCAAGCGAAGAGACCCATAAATAAGTAATCACCAATATGTGACATTATTGGTGGTGAAACAGTTTGTGTGTGATGCTATGTTAGCGGCAAATATTTGTTGAAGGACAGGCGATGATTTGGAGTTAAGAATTTTCTCACGTAGACACAATGTGTTCTGTATTTTAATGTTTGGTAACAGTATAATCTGCACTATTTATATCTGTTAGGAAAACCCATAAGATTCTTCAGAGCTAAAGAACAGTTAATCATAGCTGAAAGCTTAGGAGAAAAATGAAATCTTTGTCATACTTAACAATTTCTGTAAGGGTGTTTTTTCTTATAATAGATGTGGAGAGGTCCTACATTTCTTTGAAAGTAAGAGAAGCCAGTATGCAATGAACAACTCAGACTATATTTTTGGGTGTTACAGTGGAGCTTTGTCCTTGTTGTTCATCTGTCCTGCTGTGAGCTGCTAATTACATTGCTTAAGTATCAAGCAGATATTTTGATTTGCACTATATCTCCATCAATAAGTTGTATATCATGCCTACCTCTTTACTTTTCACAGAAACTGCCATTTATTTTTTTACTGGATAAAGAAAGGAGTCAGATTCTATGATATCTACAAATTTTGTTGTTATTTTTAAGTCACTTACATAGAAATGGACTCTTAATTTGTCATACACTGTCAAAACCAAAATGGAATGGCATGATAATACACAAATGTCATAGATCTAACATTTTTGTGGTTTATTTTAAAGATTGCAAATGCTGGTAAATTTTACCAGAATTTTTATGTAAGGTGCTTGCCATTATACACAGTTCTGTTCAAATAATTTGCAGGGGGAGACAGTAGAATATCAGAATTATATTGATTCCGTTTTCTACAAGAAAGCTAGAGAGGAAGGTTTTACAAGGGTATGTAGGGCTAATAGTTCTAAATCGAAAGGAGGAGATTTTAGACTAGATGTCAGGTGTAGATATTGTTCACTATGAGGGTGGTGATGCTCTGGAACAGGTTGGCCAGAGTAGCTGTGGATGCCCCATCCCTTGAAGTGTTAAAGACTAGGCTGGATGGGGCTAGTGAGAGGTGTCCCTTCCCATAGCAGGGGGGGTAGAACCTGATGATATTTAAGGTCCATCCAACCTAAACCATTCTATGATTCTGTGTAGAATTTTCTTTTTCCTCACCTGATGTTGCACAACTAAGAGAGCAGTGATTTTTTTTAACTGGAAAGGAAAGATTTGACAAAAACGGTTCTTTGGAATATTACAATATTTATATGCGAACAAAGATAATTCTTTGGCAATTTAAAATTTTCTACTTAAAGCTCTTGTGTCATCAGAACTCAGGTGGATTCAGCATCATGAGGTCAGTCCCGTACCATGGATGTATTTGTTATTAGTGTCTAGATTTATTGATTTTTTTCTGATCAGAGCATAAGTAAAACAAAATGTATCCCTAAGGCTGCATTCCTAAGATATAAATCATACTAGTAAAGTAAGCAGAGTTGTTGTTAATGTAGCGATGCAAACATTTACTCACATTAGAAACAACCAAGAATGCTGATGTAGTATCACTTAGATTTTTTTCATGTAGCCTGAGTTGCCATAGCAACCACAGAAATCATGAGATCACATTTTAATTAAGAATCTCATAGTAATTCTGATCCTAACAATTGCTTGTCATAAATACAGGGTATGCTAATGTGCATATTAAATATAGAGGAGGTTGATAAATATGGTGGTCACTAGAATTTTAGTATGCTCATAGGTAGGTAAACCCAGATTCAGCACATCAGGCAATCTCTTTCAATCTTGCATATTACTGAAATATGACAGGAAAAGTAAAACCAAATCTTTGTCAAGCAGTATTGTAGAAAAATCTGGGAAAATGAAGAATTATGTCTTTGCACATATTGAAATCCAGCACACAGTAAGATGGTAATAATATGTGCTACATTTGTCTGAAGGACTGCAGAAATATTGCAAACCGCTTCTAAAATCAGGTGCAGATTTCATGGTTAGTGAATTTAGGAGTGACTGCTGTATAAACAGAATCAGAGACCATGAAGCATGGTAACTGGAAAATTACATGTGCTCTTGGGAACTAAATATCCTTTTGGCTGGTTTTACATCTGAAGACCTCTAAATAGAGTTGAACATATGAATCTTGCCAGATAGTTTAGAGAGCTATCACGTTAAAATATAGAACTATTTATAGAAGGGAATCATAAAGAATAAGTTTTGAATTGACTGACCTCAACTTCATTCTCAGTCCCTTATGGTAAAACAAAACCCTCTAGGTATTAACGTTACTCTCTTAAGCTTGGTACCAGCAGAGCTAAGAATGCAAAGCTGTCATGGCACTGCTTTTCCACTTGTGCAGCTGTAGTTTTAAAACAAAACATGTTGTTTTACATTAAATAAATGGTGGACTAATTAAACATTAGAAAGGTAAAGTTATTTGCATGTGAGGCAGGGGTTTGCCTTTTTTTGTGTGTGTGTGCTTGTTTGTTGATTTTTATTATTATTTTTTATTTTTTAATATACTTGAGATTTTTTTTACAGAATAGATGGGGAGGGAGTCTTTATCAGGGAGTGAAGTGATAGTACACAGGGTAATAATTTTAAACTGAGAGAGAATAGATTTAGATTAAATATTAGAAAAAAATCCTTTACTGTGAGAGTGGTGTGAGGTACAGTAACAGGTTACTCAGAGAAGCTGTGGGTGCCCCATCACTGGAGGTATTCAAGGCCAGGCTGGATGGGGCTTTGAGCAACCTGGTCTGGTGGTTCAGGGTGGTTGGAATTCTATGGTCTTTAAGGTGTTTTCCAACTCAAACTGTTCTATGAATTAATGTAAATCTAAATTATGTGAATTTCTGAAGCAAGGAAATAGTGATGGTCATTCTCCTTTGGGAAAAGCATGTGAAGAAAGACTAGATCCAATGGTCACTAAATTGAGACTTCAACGAGCTAAAAAGGAAGAAAAATTCAAATTTGAGAACTTTTCCTGGATAAACTTACAAACTTTTCAAACAGTAAGAGGTCCTATTATCAAAGCTCAGATAGCATGGAAAGATTGGTGGTTTCTCCTTTTTGCTGCAGTGATTCAAAAAGCTAGAACAAATGGCTATGTCTTTAAAGAGCCATTCCAGAGGCTGTATCTTTTCTTACTGTATTTACATTTTTAGTGTAATTTTAGGCTTTGGATGTCATATGCAGAAATAATATTTAAATACAAATAAGAAGAAAGGCAAAATCTAGAAGTGGTTGAAAATGAATTTTTCTCAATGGTCTTTATGGTCCCTTCCAACCTTCTGTGATTCTATAAATCAATTTCATAATACAGCATAAACTATAAAAGCTTAAAATGCCAAATTGCTAAATCAGTTTCCTGAATGCCATTCAGAAATACACGTTGGTGATTACAACCTCCATTCCTGCCAGCCAACAGATGCATAATACTTTGCATGTCTCTAACCTATTTGATCTTCACACTGTTTTGAAATTCTGGGATTTCTTATTTTGTATAGTTTGCAATAATTTATGGAAAGGGTGTGGAATAAACATTTCAAGTACTCTAGTTATGGAGCAATAATCTCGCGTCTTCAGGTAATTTTGACAAACGCATCCAACTAACCTGATGACCTTCAAATCGATAAGAACTATTGGGTAAATGTTTCTATCAGACTGTATTTCTCAGTTACATATAATAGGACCTTTTGAGAAAGGCTGTATTACAATGTAGCCACATTTTCCAGTATAATCATTGTACCACATATGCTTTTAAGTATTCACACAACATGTGCATTCAAGGAAAAAATCAAGAAAGAATATATAGGTCAAACTAGGCTGAACTAGGAAATTAGTGGCTGGATAGTCATAGATGATTTACTTCAGTCTCTTTGTGGCACTGAATGATGCTGTAATGATGTATACAAGTATTTCAAACTGATCTGGTTATGACTCTTCATGCTATGCAATTCCGATGTGATATAATTCAGTATTCTCTGCATAATGCATTGGCTGCTTCATTAACTGCACTAATGACAGTGTCCAACATTTCACACTTAGTGACAGAAGATTAGGTTGAAGTAACACTCAGCCCAACATCTATTCATATAAAAATTCAGTAAAATTATCGTGAGGTATCATCTGCAATATGAGCAACTATAAATAACTATTGCAAACTGTAATGAATTCACTCAATTAAAAACAATATTTCCAAGATATTTCTAATGTTAAACAGAATTGCATGCTTCATGCTTATGCTATTATTTAGGGTATAAAACTTTTTTTTTTTTTTTGTAATTGTTGAGAACATATTTTAGATTCACAGAAACAAGGGCAATAAAACTAGTCTGAAATATCAGAGACGTACATTGCCATATGCTATACTTAAACTGAGTATCCTCTAACTGTGGCATTGAACATCAGAAGCATTTTTTTCATTTCTAATAGCAAAGTTAAAAAGAATTAGGAGGAAAAAAAAAACAAACAAGCAAAGAACAAAATTAGTTCTGGAACAGAATACATTGGTTTTATATTGACCATAATAACTTATTTCCCAACTTATTTCCCTCCACTTTATAAACATTCATTATTGCTGTATGTTGTGGCATAACACCACATTTTCGGAATTCATTCAAGAAAAAAAAATGAATCAATTTAGATTACAGTCCTCTGCAGTTAACTCATGTTATTCCATGAGAAAGGGTGACTGATTTGTTTCCTTCGTATTTGTATTCTACTTAATGTGTGAAAAAGCCTACAAGTAGAACTTTACCTTGAACTTCATGTTTTGTATTTCTGTTTTTGCCAGATATGGAATTTGAATGATCAAAATTTTCAAAAACATTGCAACATCACAGCAAAATCGGGGCTTCTAGGGTCTGAACAGTCTTAAAAATATGGTTGTTTTCTTCAGATGTCTACAACAAACCTTAAAACTTTATTTTGATTATTTCAAAGGAGATGTAAAGTAAGGCCAAACTGTTGTATCCAATAGAAAAAAATAGAGAATTCCTATGGTGAAATAAAAGGTTAAATATAGAATAACTTCCTCTAATTCAAAAAAAAGAGATGGAGGGACGCATTTAGAAAAATGCTGAATAGATACTAAGGACATTTCAAGCTCTGATTTTAAATGATAATGCAACCTGGATGACATGTATCATGTAGCTAGTGAATGGGTTTCAGATACACATTCACACAGGGTGAAAAAAATTCTTTCTTGTAAATGTTAAGTGGAATTTTTATGCCAAATTTTGTGTTAGTATCTGCAAAAAGTAACGTGTACTCGCAATTTAACTATGTATGTGATTAATAATCAAAATAAATGGCTGATTAGCAATTGCATCAAGAATGTAGGAGTGCCTGCATGTATATGAATGTCTACAAAAATAATCTCTAAATCATGAGAAGCTTTTAGAAGTGTTTAGAAATCACAGAAGAAAACAATTTTCCATATGGTGTTTTCTCTCTGGCTCAAAATACTGGCTTTCATGTAGAGCAAGGTTTTTCCATTTTTGTGCTAATCTTATGCCACCAGGATAATAGTATCATTACTGGTCTCCAGGAAGTAACTAAATGTTAGGGAAGCTGGTATTACTGTGTTACAATTGTTTGATCACCTATTGTTACAACAGATGACATTTTCTCTTTTGAGTAGCTGGGGGAAGGGGGAGAGGGGGGGCGGGCAGAAACAAACCATATAGGAATTTAACCTTAGAGGTTACCAATATGTGGATGGCAAGTACAGGTGCACAGAGCTGAACTCT
>VZRU01007222.1:229459-292371 GCA_013398155.1 Pedionomus torquatus | reverse complement strand
TTTTTTTTTTTTTTTTTTTTTTTTTTTTTTTAATTGGGGCGGAGGGTGTGTGTTTCTCTTGAATCATTTGTTTAAATTTTTTAGTGATCAAATTCTTTGTCTCGTAATAAGTACATTTTTGTGCAGGACTGTTTTACGTCTGCTTTGTGTGACCTGATGATAAGAAAAATAAATTTCAAACCCTCTGTTTTCTTTCCAGTTGTGGATCACTGATTAGTATGAACTAAACTAATCCAATGATCTAATCAGTGATTAGATTTTTGTTTCTTATTAATTGCTTTGCTGAAGCAGGAGTTGCTGGGTTGTTCCTCTTGCATGTTCATGTCAGGAAACTGTTCCCTGAGGAGTCTCTGATGATTATCCTTGTGTGTTAGTATTGGTGAATATAGTTGTCCTTTTCGAGAATCTCTGCAGCATATACAGAAGTTTGTCTGAAGTAAAAGATGAGAGAAAATAGGTAAGAAAAGAGAGGAGAGATAAACTCTATGTTGGTATTGGTGTACTGGTATAATAAACATTCTTGCAGATAGTTTTCCAAGATTGCCAATATACCTTCACTTCATGTTTCACTTACAGTGACCTCTTAGTGCAGGAAAAGTTTTCAAATATTTTTATTGATGTTGGTGGGGAATTCCTTCAAAGGTGCCACAGTGTAGAAAACAATAACATACTTCTGACTTTGATTTCAAGAGCATACTGAAAATCCAGACTGGGCTTTTCAGATTTTAATGCATCATAAGTATGATGTGAAGAGGGACTAAAGACAAAGATGGAGATGTGAAGGGAAGCAAAGATGCAAGACACACAATTCAAGCTCTGGTCTTTGCAGTATAATTCTGCAGAATTCACTGCTGTGTACTGGAAAATACAGTTGAAATATTGCATGTATCTAGTCAAGAATAAAGAAAATTATAGGAATAAAGCATGGCATAATATTCTGGGAAAACATTTGAGGTGTGAGAAGTTGAATTAGAAGACAGTGATTTCTGCAGCATGGCTTTACCAAGTCTGGGTATGAAGATTAGAGAAGTTTCCAGCATAAATCCTGCAGAAGTAGAAAGAAAGGAGGAAGATGAGTTATAATATATGAATTTTAGGGCCATAAATACAGCTTTTCTAATCTTCTACTTTTCAGAGATTTTTCTTATTTCACTGTAATTCATGCTCCAAGGACAGAATGTAAGTAAAAGATCTTCTAGACAACAAAGGCATTCAGTTCTTGGTGTAGTATTCTGAATTTCTGTGGCCGTGTTGTGATACGGAGCAACTTCTGAAGTGTACTGTTATGCAGGAGAGACTTTCAACACTCCTCTGTTCATTAATTCAAATTCACTGCACTTTGTGATTGCACTGTTTCCCTTTTAATACTTTACAAAGGATATTGAAAGCGATATTAAAGTACTGTAGGTTGATAAGATGCATTTTCAGGCTAGAAAATCACAGAGGTAATAGATAACATTTCAGTAGAAAGCATTTACCATAAATGTTGGTTTATTGTGGTGGGGGTTTTTTTGTCAGATAGTCTAATATATAATTTGTGACAGATTCATCAAGCTAGTTTTAGTGCACAGTCATGATTTTTCAACTGTGATATGAAATTTGATTGAATTTTGCCTCTGCTCTATGTTCACATTTTAACTCTTCAGAAACAATTGATTTGACATGCTTAACAAACAGTTTTTACACTGATTTTATGGTGGAACAATTCCAATGCTCCCACTTTCATTGTCCCAAGGAGTATCCTGCTCAAATAGATATCAACAGTTAACTAATGAAAACATCTCTCATCTAGAAGGAGATGTTGTTGCAAACAGTGGATTGTTTGGCTGTGCATAAGGTGATTATCTGGGGGTGTTTCTGAGCATGGTGCTGCAGCAGAGTTTGGCAGAAGTGGCAGAGATGATACACCATGGCAAGCCATGGTGTGGTGGGATTCAAGATTAAAAATTGCTTCTATTTTCTCATCAGTGGGAGGGCTACTTACAAGAGGGCCATTTGCTGTGGCAAAACCACACCAGGAACTGTAAATAACGTGTTTGATTCTACTGAGATTTGAACTTTTGCCTTCCTAATGCAGCATGCAAAGTATATTAATATGCTGAAGATTGTCACTGTGATTCCCTTAGCATGTGTATTTGCAGCTGCTTCTTAACACGGTGCAAGAGCGTGCTATCTAGGGATGACTTGTTGGAGACTGCCTGCCTGGCAAGATTTACTATTTGTGACCTGTCTTAATCTAGTCATCTTGTCTACAAAGTGAAAAGAAAATTTACTTCAAGGAGCTCAAAAAGATAATCCTCAGATCTTTTCTACTTTCTGACTCTAATATAATGATTACATTCACACTTTGCATTCACAAGTCCTTTAAAAGGACTCGATAATTATTTTTAATGTTCAGCCCTATGAAACCCTGGATACGATTTGTGTAATCTACTGAAGTTCTTTCCGGTTGTTTTAAAATCCTCATCCCAGCACAGCTGACCTGGTTAAAATATGTAATAACTTACATTTTGTGGTCAACCAGGACAGAATTATAATAATGCCAGAGTCTATTAAAGTAAAAGGCTATGCTTTTATTACTTAAAGGTTAGTGAAGTTCTCTACAGTGACATCTGTGTTGCTGTATTTTGTTTTCAGTCTTGAGAATCTCATATAAACAGATACTGTCATGTTATGTATTGAAATTCATTATGAATATTGGAGAAAAGAGTATTAGAAAGAATTCAGGTTTAATATTTTTATCATGCACTGACTCTCTACCACCAGCTTTCTGGAATTTGCCTGCTTTTTCCCTTCAGCAGTGATTACACTATTTCTTAATTTTGTCAGACAAAATGGTAGTAACCTTAGGCAATTAATATCTCATCAGCAACTCATTACATAATTTTTAATATAACTTAAGAAATTAAATGCTCAAAAAGACAACAGACTAAGGAGCTGAATCCCTCCATTTACTCATAGGGTGACTTCAGAGGAGCTGGTTGTCCCCGTACTGCCCAGCAGTGCACGGCTCTGGTTGCCTAGGCCCTGAGGCCTGTAGTGGACTGTAATGGCTCTGTACAGCCGGGACCTTCCCCACCCCACCCATGGCCCAGGGCACTATTTTGGCCTCCCGCCCCCAGCCACCCATCCTGGCCTCCACCTCCCCACAGCCCTGTTCCAGTGCCAGGCTGTAGAAGGACACATTATCTTGGTACCTGTCCAGTGCCCTGGTGCGACTTTCTGTCAGAAGCTCTAAATATCTTTCACATGCTTGGACTATAGAATTATGATTTCTGGCTGTGTTCACCCATCACTGTCTTGGCCAGTCACCAGGAGAGAAGAGAAGCATCTGTTTTCTTTGAGGAAATTTATCCTCCTTTCTCATGGGAGTTCAACCTCTGTGACAGGGAAGGGAGAAGGGAAGAAAAGCTGTGGTAACTGAATGCCTTCTATGAGGGCTTCAGTATAAACTATTGTTTGTAAGCTTCTTAGGTCACACTCCATGTGAAGGAAAATAGGGCCAGCAGTGTTTTGGTTACTGCATCTTCTCTCTCCCTCTGCAAGGTTGGCTTCGCATTGAAGTCCAAAGGATACCTTTTGCTGAGGTATACTTTATAGACTTAAAAGCATCATGCCTGTTCCACAGTTTATTGCTTTCAGGTGGTTTGGTGGGGTTTTTTTCTTTGGTTTGGTTTTGGATTTTTGTGGGTGTTTTTTTTTGGGTTTTTTTTGTTTTTTTTTTTCCCCTCCAGGATTGCTTTGACTAGAAGCATACCTTATTATTGGCAGCCTTTGAGAATGTGCATTATAGGTAATTTTCACAGATCTTGTTGACATTATTCTAGTACGTAGTGCACTGTATTTCCACAAATGACATGCTGCTATCAGTAATGAATATGATAATCTTACCAATTCTAAGACAATAAGTATTCCAACCTTTGAAATTCTCTTTATATACCAAATGTGTGACGGTTGATCTGCTGATTTAAACAAAAGATACGTTTAATCTCACATTATCTCTTGATAGATAACTGACCATTACACCTCCTTGTTCTCATTCATGATTATTAACAGCTTGGACATAGTTCTTGTAATACCTCTCTACAAATAATTCTAGGCTCAGAAGTTTGTTTCTTTTATAAATTAAGCTATCCAAAAGTAATAGGTCATTTCTCCGTAACTAGAATCTGTCCCCTCTAGGGGCAATTTATCCTTGCAGCAGCAAACCTTTAGACATTATTTCTTTCAGAAGCTTGTATTAATCATCTTTGCCAGTTTCCCTCTCAATCTATCTCTTCCCACAATTTTCTACTGCAGTCAGAACACCCACCAAGTTTTCCAAATATTTATAATGTGCTTTTAGAGGAGTAAGGATTATCTGAGATACTGTTTCATTAAAATTTGGTTATATAAACACTGATCATCAATGATTGCACACTGAAAACTCAAATCTGACTTTGCTTGTAGAGTAGGGGATGGCTGTTTTGTAAGGTCAGTCTATGTAACAGGTGAAGATACACAATTATACAAATTACTACAGATTGTCCTCTGGGAGAGACAGGTGCAATAAATTAAAATAAATTTGAAGCAAGATGGCAAAAAATAGAACTAATGGGTTTGCATTTTCCTGGCACTGGCTAGAAGGGGAGAAGTTAGCTTGGCAAGAATATCTTTCAAAGCTGCCGTTGTACCAACTGTTAAGCCTCAATGCCAGTGATTAGCCTGAGACCTACATTTCTGAAACATCCCCATCTATTCTCATCTACTGTTCAAAGCATAGCTGTGATTCCTCAGTTAACCATGAGACAGATAAACTGTCTGATGTAGCAGACTGATGTAGCTGTCACCTTCTACTTTGCCAGTTATAAAGACAACACTATGCAGCGATGACAAACTCATAGTGAAGGTGGGATTATATAGACTGCAGAGCTGGCATTCTGGGTGAGGAGACTTACCAATCTAGCATACCCATTTAAGATAGACATTTGGGGTTCCTTTTATATCAAACAATTAAGGTGTGCCTTAGAGAATTCAGTGCCATCCTTGCAGCTGTAATTCACACTGATGCAACAGTTGCGGTTCATGGGCTCAATGGAAGTCTTTTCCAGACCATTTTAAACATTATTGAGTTAGGTTTTGCTGGCATTTGCATTATTGCTTTTATAATGATTAAGGAAAGTCAATCAGATGGAATTTTTTATGTCTTCAAATAGTCTAAATGATTCATACATTGCATTTTTAACATGCCATCTCAACAAATGCGGATTCTATTTTGTTAGAGCTATAAAAGATTACTCTTGTTTTCATTGCTATGTTCATTGTTGAAGAAAAGAGAATGCAAAAATTCATACAGCTGTCTTTGAAACTATTCTTTTTGACTTTTCATGTATTATTTCATCAATTTTTATTCCCTTGATACTGATGATTTATGAACAGCAAAGAGAATTTTACTGTGATAAGTCTATGCTGTAATTTAATAAATAAGGGTAGTTTAACAATGCTGCACATCAGTGTATACCCTTTAGTTTAGATAAGCTATATGGAATCTTATAGGAAACTGGTGAGGTTCACATGGATCAACTATGGTAAGATTGCTTAATTCCATGTACATTCCATATATATATATATTTATACACTGTGAATATTTTTAAATTTGTTACTACTCACTTTAAGTATCTGTTGAGCTTGCAGAGTAGAATTATTTCTTCTGATGTTAATGATTGGACAAGTGGACACAGACAGATTTCCAAGATTTTTAGGTGACATGATCTCATACTCCAGTCCGTCATCACATGCGTCTACAAATTTTTACCATTAATTCCTTTCCATAAAAAACTTCAGTGTAAGAAATTCTACAAACTTTATAAAGTATATAATCCATTATTTACGTCTGTGTACTTTGACAAGGCTTTTCCTGATGTCTGTCTTGTTTGTTTCTTCCTGCAACTTAAACCTTTCTTTTCTTCTTATCACTGGTAGAGATCTCATTTTCTTCTTCTATTTTGCTGAAGAGAGATTTGAAGACTCTTATCCTGTATACCTTCAATCTTCTTTTTGATAGACTAAAAGGATTATACTTGGTAATATTTCTTCTGCCTTCTTACTCACTCTATAATAGAGAGTTTTTTCCATGATGGGACAAACTACTAGTTCTGCATTCTGCAGTGTCTCACAAAGCGGTTTGTGTACCTCATCAATATTATCAGTTGATAGATGTTAGGTTTGGTGTATAGTCCCCATTTATTATATTTTTTCTTTTACTGGTTTTCCCCTTCCTGCTGGCATTTCAGCTGTATGAAGGGTCATGTCTTTAGTGTTAATGGTATGAACAGTTTTCTTGTTTGATTTTATTTGTTGCTGTATATTCTAGATTGTTTAATCCTAGAAACTGTTCTCCTATCATGACTTTTAAGATTTCATTATCTGGGATTAGGTATTATGATTCTGTATTGGCTAAACTTGCACCATACTGACAAGGTTCTTCTTTCAGCTGTGAGATATGAATGCTTCTTGTGGCCCATACATCTCAGAATAAGATGAACCTGATTTCTTAATTTTATTCACTCTCTCTCCAGTCTTCTCATTAATATTTTCCAATGTGTCTAATTTCCTTATCTTTTTGCAAAATATTATTTCCCTTTAGAAATGTTTTCCATGATCACAAAATCATAACATTTTTCTTTATCTGGGTGAAATTATTCTTGATGAGATCTTTATTTGCTTGATTTTTCATAAAGAAGAAAATCTCATCTATGTTCCCTAAAACCGCTAAACTTGAAAGCCCATAGCTTGTTCTATATGACTATTTTCCTAGAATGTTCTAACAGCTTCTAGTTCCTAGGGCTGGTAGGTTATTTCAGTTTTGCAATCAGAATATGTTTTTGTACAAGTCCAAATCCAGGGAGAGGCATTTTTTCAACTGTTTGGCTCGTGATAGAATAAACTATAGATCAGCATCTGATAGCAGGTCTTCGTTTCTCTTTTGTTATGCTAATTCTTATGGTTTTTGACTCCCTAGAAAATGAAAGGTAGAAATGCCACTACTTTGAAATGAATCCACTCTGAATTAGTATTATATTGATGTGTCTGTTTAAACAGAACATTATTTGTGTACTGCTTTTGGAGGAACTGAAATTTCTGGTTGCGCCTGTTGTTTTTTTTTTTCCCCTGTCCCTGATAGAATAGTCATGTTGAAAGAGAGATTGATATACTCTACCCAATTTGCAGATACAGACGTTACCTTGGTTCTTCAGGCTTTGAAAGAGTAATGACAAAGAAGTGCTTATAAATCTTGTGTTAATTTAAGATATTTAGTCTTCTCTCTCTTAGATTGATGTACTTTGGCACTTTAATTAACTGCTTGTTAATTCTAGACTTGCATTGTTCTGTGCAGAGGCTTTAAATAAGATGTACCTATACTGAGAATATATTAACTGGCATATTTTAACAGTAAATAGATTCCAGCTTTATGTTTTATGCATCCCATATATCATTTGTCTTGTGATTCAAAACACAGAAGACATGTTTCCAGGGTTTCATGTACTGTAAATAAATGTAAAACAAGCTCCTTGCACAAAAGTGCTACAAAGTAATCAGCACCAGGAAGACTAAGAAGCTAAATGGTACTTGGAAGGTTGTAATTAATATTAATCTCTTGCATGCCAGAACAAGTGATTAAACTACTCCACCTCTTTTGCTTTATATGCAAATCTGGCTGAATGGCAACATTGTATGATAAACACAGTACTATAGCAGCCACTGGTTTAATTTTAAATATCTTACATAGAGAGAGGGAAAGAATTTAAGAAAGACTGTGCACAGTTAAAGAATTTCAGCAGCTTAAAGCCTGTCAGTAGTCTATTTTCATTGATAGTAGGAAAGTGCAGAGATAATATTTTTTTTTGCATTAATTGGTTCAGATAGAAAACTGACCTCTTGTAATCTTTGCCAGCATATGTTTTTCCTTAAACTCAGAAAACCAATATATAAAGCTTGTGGTAAATGTGACTGGACAGTTATTCAAGTGACTACTGAGAACTGTATGTTCCTTTCTGCTCTCGGTGTGTCTCCAAAATGCTCTTCCTATTGTTCAAAAGCTAATTTCCTCAAATGAATGTTGTTCACTTCTGTCCTCTCTCCCTTCTGGCAAGCTCCATTCTTCTTCCTTCAGAGCTGGATGAAAGTCATGTCACACTGTAGTTTACTGCCTGCTGAGCAGTTCATTCTCTGAATATTCAGATTACTGTAGGATTTGCACAAATTCAGAATTTTGTTATAGTCAGATGCCCTCTTCCATGTTTGAAGTCAAGATTGACACTTCAGATCCTTCTAGACCAAGACTTTATAAAATACATCTCCTTTCTCTGCTCTTGAGTTTCTTAACTTGCTGGCTGATTTCCTCCTGGTTTCAAATTAGAATTACCTGAGACACAGACAAGATCACTTTATTGATCACTTACACAAAGTCCTGATTCAAACACTTGTCAAAGAGGACAAATGTCTACAATGGTGTTTTTTCTCTAACTGTGAGAATGACACCAAAATAAAATGTATTTAAGTTAAATTCAATTTGATTTTTAAACAAGGTCAAATTTCTCATTAGACAGACATACTGACTAATAAGGTTTATTTCTAATGAAACATAAATATGTTAAGGGATTCTAGAACTTGATAACACCTATGCATATTCTGTGTGAATTTTTAAGTGTCAGCATTGCAATACATTTAACAAGATTAATGCAATTTGTTTTCCTTCCTAAGTAGCTGAGAAATTGTGTTTTGTGCTGATATGAGCCTCTTAATTTTCTTGACAACGTTTTGGATTCATTTGTTGTTTCAGCTACATCCTTACATTTTTGTCTTTGGTTACAGTATTAGTAATTTCTGCTAGGTATTGTAAAAGACAACTAAAGCCTTAGCTTTAATGGTCTATGTATGACAATGAAATATATGTTAGTGGAATGCAATGTCAGAATTTCTAACTGATGCTTTAACTAGCTTAAGGGAAAAGTTTTCCAACACAGCAGAGAACCAAGAATATGGCAAATCACCTATATTTTTGAATTATCCATTGTATTCATAGAATAGCACTTTAGATATAAAGGCTGGAATTATTAGAAGATGACAACAGTGCTTAATTCTCCTGGGTTTTTTTTTTGTTTGTTTGTTGTTTTTTTTTCCCTGTGTTAATGAATTGAATGGTGTCTTTGCATCATCCATGCTGTTCCCAGAAACTTAGCAATCAGCTGACTCTACTGGAATGAGGGAAGAGAATCAATGGACACTGCAGGATTCAATGTGAATGAAGCAAAAGCCATAGTTTATTAATCAGGTCTCACTTTTATACAATTTTTTACTTCTGTGCAAGCGAAGATGCATTATTTGATTGGGTGCTCCACTTTGTCCATGCAGCTTGCACATGCCTAAGCTAATACACTAATTGGCTGCTATTCTTACACTTCAAGGGCTTCTTTCTCATTTTCTGCATGCTTCACCGCTATCTTCCTTGTTTTCTGGCTTTTGGTTATCTGCCAAGGTCGGCCTTGGAGCTGGTGCACAAAGTGTCCATTATCCTACTGAATCTCCACACTGGAAGGTTAGGTTTACGTAGTCCTTGGTAATGACATTTTTTCAGACCTATTTTGACCCAAAGCACATGTAGGCTAATACAGTGAAGAAAAAGCAGAATTTTGATTCCAGACAGCTCTACTAGTGTACTCGCAAGCCTCTAGCAAAATTAATAGTTATAGTTTTGAATATGTAGGAGAGAAGTTTTTGACTAAAAGGTTTTAACTCTAAAAAGCTGATTTTCCATTTTGTCATTATTGTTATCATTCCAAGAGTAGCTGGATGCTGCTATAATTAATTTGGACCAGACCCACAGTATTGTGGCCCTTGATCCAGTCTCCTCTGTGAAGATGTGCCTCAGCCTTTTGATTAAACTTTTTACATCTAACACCTAAATGAGAAAATTTTCATTACTGTCCATCTCAGTCAATGGGGTGACTACTATTTTCTTCTCCCTCTTCAACGTCTTTGCTTAAAATTATTATTTTCTTTTTTTAAGACAACTGTGTAAGATGAAGCTCATGTAGTTCACCTGCTTATGTGGTTTGGACATTGTTGTTTCCTTTGTTCCGAGGGTGGTTTTTTTTGCTGTTTGGGAGGGGAGGGGGGTGGGTTTGAGCCTTGTGATATATGCATACTGATAGGGGTAACTGGTTAATTTTCCTGTTACATTACAAAGTAAAAGTAGAAATGGAACAAAACAAGAAAAGCACAAGCAGTGAGAGTCTGGCTGTTATGTTTACATACAGAGCTATGATGCCAGCTGTGTCTTTAATGACATTGTCAGGCAAACTTCTGGAAAAAAAATATAGATTTTTAACAGCAAAGCCTCAGGTGCTGGAAATTTTCACAGTGCCCTAGTGATATGATAACTCTTCCCCTATTAAAAAAGAAACAAAACCAGGCTAGTAAGAAAATAACCTAGTAACTGATGAGATTAGTTTCCTGTTTTTTATTTAATTCCTAGTTGTTGTGTATTACAGAGCTCATCATAGGAAAAACTATTGTATTCATCTCTTTTTCACCTTTTACAGATTTCCTGTTTGTCATTCTAGGCAATTTTTTCAAATCTAGAAACCCATATTTAGCTGCTTATGAAAGCACCAAGTTGAATTTGTTTGTCTTCGTGCCTAGTTCTTACTTGATTTTCTCTTCTTGGCTTAGAGTATTAGAACAGCTGTGCCATGTGCTGTTACTGCTAAAAATGGATGGTCAGACTGATCAGGATAGAAGTACAAGGATTCCATATCACTTGCCTCGCCTTTTCCAGTCATAGCAACCAAAATTTAAAGAATTAGTTTTCTTGCTGATACTATGTGGCTTTATCCATTTTTTAGCAGCCTGCTTCATTTGCAGTGTCAAGATCCAGTGTGGCTCAGAAACAGGGGAGAGGGTGTTTCAAATGTCCTTAGGTGTTTTCTTCATCAATTAAAACCTGGGGACTGAATCCTCAGTCTAGTTGCTTGGGCTCCAGAGGGGTCTGGTGTTAGCTCAAATCAGAAGCTGCCTTATGACAGAAAATCAGTGACAATTGAATTCTAATTAGGAATCTAGCTCCCCACCAGTGAATTTAAAGATGTTAAGTTCTGCACGCATTTTATGATAATTATTCTTTCCCTTTTCATGCTGTCTTTATATCATTGTTTTAAAACTTTGAAAGTAGTGGCATTTCTAACAAAATCCTTGTGGAAGGCAGATTTCTTCTATCATCCTAAGCTTTCCATAGAGGCTTTTGAAAAATATTGACCAGAATTTAATTTTCCCTTTTCTGAGTAGTTTCCTAAGCAATAACCTATACCATCTGGCAATAGAATGTCTCCAGCATATTTCACTAATCATATGAGAGTTTTTCCATTACTTCTGATCTCATTAGCACTTAAGTTAACCGATGCAATTCCTTTTTTTTCCCATTAATATTCAAGCCATTTCTATTTCTTAAAAGAGTTTTCAACTGCAAATCATTATTCCAAAGGCATCAAGAAAAACACTAGACATGGAATTGTGAAATTCTAGTTATTAATGGATTTATCTGTTATGCTAGTCTTGAATTCTTCATGATTTCAGATTTCTTTCTGGTTGATAGATGCTTTAGGAGTAATTTACATTCTAAAAACAACCTGTTGTCCCAAAAATTCTTGACTGGTGTATAACTGTCTTCCTCTTGACATTCTCCTGTGCTATTGGTAGACTACAGCTTTTTTTTTTTTTTTTCTTGTCTTCAACAGCTTTGTACAGGGCCTCCTATGTTGTTTTTGTTTTTGGTTTTTTTTTTGGTGGGTTTTGTTGCTGTGCACTTTGTGTGTGTCTGCTGTTTCTGTTTGACTGATTTTCCTGAAAAGCTTTCTGCAAAACGTAGTGTCAAAAATTTCTTTTTCTCTGATTATCCCTAAGAGATTCTTTTGTTCATGCCATTTGCATCACTTTTCCTCCTTTTATTTTTATTTATTCAGGACTGTGAAAAGTATAGAAATTATATTTTTATCATTTTATTTCTGGCTTTGAACATAATTGTTGCAAGTAGTTGTTGTTGGTGATAGTATTAAAATCTCCATGGAGACAAAGGAATAACCCTTTTCCTTTACTGTGCAGAACGATAGGTGGTAGATTTTTATCTACCACCTATAGGTAGGTGGATACATTTTTATCTGGGAAGAATTTAATCTGTTGTAAATCTGTATGAACTTTACTTAGTGAATAAAATGTGTATGTAGAAATCATTTAACTTCACTCTGAACTGCATTTTGAGGTCTATTATTAAGCAGAGGTATTATCAGAGGATGAAAATGGAAGGACTAAAAGTAGAGATCACACTTAGCTTTTGTATTATTTTTATGTATTTATTTTTATAGATTCTCATGTATGTGTTTGCAGTAGCTACAAATGGGTACATAGCATCTAAATTACAGTTGTGTAGCTCTTTTTATTAAAAACTTTATTTCAGAATCATTACTCTTGGCATACATAGAAGGAAATTATAATCTCATAAAGGTATCTTAATTGTATTGACACAGCTGCATTCACAATAAGGGTTTTATTATTTCATCAACTTTGAGTAAGAGGCAAGAAAACCACAAATAGGATTGTTAATTAAAAAAAAAAATATCTGAGAGGCAAATCGCATAAAAATTTCATATGAAATAGCACGATGCATGCTTATATAAGTATCTGAAATTTTAGAGCAGAGAGAAGAGATAAAAACAATCTGGAAGGTCACAGTTAAATTTCAGGGTATTTGCAACATTTTTGTTATCAATTTTATATTTTTAATCAATATTTCCATAAATTGAAATCTCATTCAATGTAAAGGAAAGTATGAAATCACTACCTTGTTTTCAGTTTTTACAAATATTGTATATTTGATATCACTGATCATTTTTCAATGATCATTTTTCATTTTTCAAACCCTCCTGGAAGCGAAATAGTCTAGTTTTATAGTTTATAACATGTCAGTAAATTTTTAGAGAACACTTACATTTTAAGAGGGTCCCTTGAAAGTATACCTGTTTTCAATATTTTTATCAGTCCTACTTGGCTATTGCTCGAACAATATGAACAGTTAAATTCTGGCTTGAAAGAATTCTTTCCTGGGAAATTTTATTTAGTGTAATGTGATATTTGGACAAGAATAACATGAATAGAGTTTAATTTATGTATCCAGACTCAGACAGACTGGATCTGATGTGTTAGTTTATTTTATTATTTAGTAATATTCTCTTTTTTTTTTTTTTTTGCCAAGGCCAAGATTAACTGACCATCTGTCTATTTTACTACAAAGCAGTATCTGCTACTCATTACTGGCAGTTAATTTTGTAGCAAAAATTTAGAGAACATGGTTTGGTGTTATGATTTATTCAGTGACATTCACAGAAATCTAGCAAATCCAATCAGAGAATTAAAGGATACTTAGCAGAAGAAAAGTGTCATGAAAAATATTCAAAACTACCACTATTAAAAAATATGGCAGTGATATGCTTCTGTGTCATGCCACTTGGCCAGATTTACTCTGAGTAGCTCAAACTTTTATTAGATATTTCCAGCAGGAAGATGTAGCATTATTGGACACAAGTCTAGAATATTTATGCCTGTGTGAGTGATGTTGGGTCTGCGCAGTGCACTAAGAATATTAAGAGATTCTATTCCCATGCATTATGTACTATAGACTCACATCCATTTTCACATTATGTCATAAAGTTGTAAATATGTCATAAAACGTGCTGTAAAAGTATACTTAGAAACAAAGGGAGGACAATTGGAGACAATCTGCTGTTCTCTGTTTAACTTCCCAAAATGGACAAGTTATTTCAATTCTTCTGTTTCCCTGCAAGGTTTCTGGAATATTTATAGATGGAAAATACATCCATTCCAACAGAATCTAAAATTTGAATTTTACTACTATTACAATTTATGCAACTTTCTTAGATCTTCCTTCTGATTTTTCTTGTTTCATTTTTGTTGGTCTAGATGAGCTGTGGATGTGCTTATCAGGGCAATTTTCATTCTAATTTTCTCTCAGTCAGTCTTATGTTCGACAAAATTCTTCGCAAAGCTGCTGCCAGTAATTGGTTCTTGATCCTTCTTTGTTCCTTATGTGTAAGTTCGCCAGCCTTTTCACCATTGCTTTGGAGTTTAAATTCAACTTGGAGCTAGGTGTGCAACTGTGCTTTTTTTTCTGCCTGACAGGTATTTTTGCAATGCATAGTTCTCCTTCACAGAAGTGATCAGATGTTGCCTTTGCTAATCCTTTGTTTTAATATTAACCAGCCTGCCAAATTGTAGTGATTGTAGTTGCCTAATTCTAATGAAACAGCATCTTTAGAGCAGCTGAAGGTATGCTGTGCTGCAGATTGTGTGCATTTAAGAATAAGAATACCTATGTTTATATTAAATACAATAACACAGAGGCTAGAAGCACCATTGTAGCTCCACTTACCCTAATTATATTTTGGGGAGACCTTTATCTTCTAAAAAAGACTTCCCTCTTTTTTTTTTTTTTTTTTCCCCTGCTAATTGAGTAATTGATTCCACTAATGTACAAGGATATTCTTTCAAGTTACTTGTTTGGTTGTTCTCAGTGTTAGCACACTTCTCTAGGGTGTAAGCCAGCTAGCACTAATATCCAAAGCTGTCATGGTTAGACTACTTACTGTACACTCATGCTAGAGCTTGGGTAGGTGCTTTGATTTAACAGAACAGCAGATGAATCCTAGTACAAGTTTTATGGAAGAATTTCCCCTTGGGACAAGTAGGGCAATTATTGTGCATTGGCAGAGGGTCACTATGTGGTATCTTTGTGCTTTACTTATTTTAATATTAGACTTTTATGGTTTTCGTGTGCATAAAAGCAAATCAGAAACACTCTGACTACCTTTTCTGTCCTGTTCAGACAACTCCCTGAGCTATTCTCTACGTACTGTTGAAAAACACCATAAAATATATGCAAATCCATGCAAAAGTAGCTGTGTTAACTATGTGTTTGCATGTGCTATGCAGACATAAAGGTTTGTTTGAGGATCTCTGCCACGTTTCTATGTTGTACTGTATGCATAGTTCACTGTCCTGGTTTGACTGAGAGCTATCATAGAGCATCTTAGATTTCTCAATAATTCATCTTCCTAGTTATACATAAAAGCTCATTTTACAAAGCTTATTGGCATCAGCAAAGATTGGTTGCAGAATTAAAGTTCATTCCAAACTTGGATATATAACTAAGTGTACAAAGGAGAAATCAAAGCATATCATTAGAAAAGCAAATATAATCAGGAAATGAAATACAAAGACTTACATGTCCCTGATAGAAAAGCAGCTGTTCTGTTTCCATTTAGAAAACTGCTAAATATCCAAGAGAGATAATTTAGGAGGAAATTAATTTATACAAGAAAGGGTGTTTTAGTACCTATCATAATTTAGGTTGGGGGGATTTTTTTTTAGATTTCTAATTGCCTCACTGAAGAAGAATGTGTATAACATTTGTGTATAACAAACAGCTATTAACTTAGTTCTTACCCTTTCCCAATTAAAACATGATAAAATTAGAAAGATTACATGAGAGAGAGAGAAAATGGAGAAAGACATGTTGGCAAGTCACAAAACAGTAGGTTTCAGAGGAAAAGCTTCCTGCTTTTCATTTATTTGTTTTTCATCCAAATCTATTGTGCCAACGTTATTAACAGTTACTTTAATCTGAGGTTAAGAGATGTTTACTTCTAGAGTGTATAAAAAAATCGTACTCAAAACAAATTCTCTAGAGATTCTCACAATGAAAAAGGAGGCAGGTGTGCAGATGAGTGATCCCATTTTTGGATGTAATGTTTAGATTTGTTGCATTTGTACCCAGGTAAGACTCTAATTTTGAGTCTATATTTCTCTGTATAAAATGAAACTTCTTTAAGATCATAGACTAATGTAAATGGAGAAAACCAGAGTTGACAGAAACTGTAGTCTGAGGCATTTTGAATTTTTGACTGTGTTGCAAAATTGTAAAACAATTAATTGATAGTATTTTTAAGGAACATGTTTTAATTCATATTAAAATTACTTTTATTTCAATGGAGATTTGCAATGTGCACATTTTAACTGAGAGTATTTATATATTCATTCATAAAATTTTAGTTGCAGAATCAGCAACACTAGCAATCCTTCAATAATATGTTTTAGTTGTTTCAAATTATTCCAAAGAAATTTTCTTATCTAATGAGTAAGGTAGAGTAACATGTCTACTTGATTTATATAATTAATCAAGTGTTAATTTAGACCCACATATTACAAACTTTTTTTTTTTTTTTTACTTGGATTAACATTGAAAGGACTCATGAATACAGTTTTTGGAAGTTTGATGCACAATTTAATGAACTAAAATGCAGAATTTTTCTCTGGTGACAACATTTGTACTTAGCTTTGCTTGTAATATTTAGTGCTGCCAGCACTTCTAAAATATTTATAAAAAAGAATTAGCAGAATGCAGGGATGCAATTTATCAGATGCAGCTTATTTCCTCTGCTCAAATAAATGCATATTTTTACTGGAATTCAATATTTTAATTCAAAATCTGTAATTTAATTCTAGACTTATAATTCAATCAAATGAAGGAACAGCAAAGCAGTCAAGTTGAACTTTTCAGAGGTGTTGCAGGAGTATGAAATAATTTCTTTTCATTGACATTATAATGATGCTTTGCAGGTGTCCTTAGACACCTCTAATCATTCAAGACTTTCACATATGCTACATACTGTGAACAGTCCCTTTGAAGTTAATTGGGTTTCACCAGTTTACTCCAGCAGAGAGTGAAACCCTGTTTACTGAATTTTAAATTAAATATAAACACATTAAAATATAAAACTGTAGTTTAACTCCTGGTAGTTCTATTATGCATGTTGTAGGCTTTCTCAATTAAAACACATCCAATTAGATATATTTAAAGATGAAATCACTCTCTGAGGCATTGGGTGTACAAATGGATTAAAAACTAATTAAATGTAGGTCTCTGGAGACCTAAATTACTTTCCCCTCCCCCTAAAATCAGATATATGTCTAAATAAGAAGGAGATCTGAAGGTTAGTGATAACCTCAGGGTTGTTTTTTATTTACTCTCAGATCGCCTGGCATCGGCTAGCTTGTTCCATCATATAAAATGTTACATTCATTTTGGCTTTTTTGAGAATGAAATATGACTTAAGGTGCTTTCAACACTTTTATTATTACTAAGGTTAAATACCATTCTTTTTTTTTTTTTTTTTTTTAAGTGCTCTTTCTTAAATAAGGCGAGAAAACTACAGTTAAAATTTTCCAGAGGAAAGGAATGTAAGCCAAAGCATGACACTACTACCAGAATAACTCCATCAATGAGCACAATGAAAGCATCAGAACTGTCAGAAAAAGGCATTTCAGTTTCCCAGGTGTGATTGTGGATGTCTGCTTGGGGGTGAGCAGAATTTGAATTGATTGAATGACTTTGCAGAGAAAACTTCATTACTCTAGCAACTAGTTTAAAATTAAATTGGATTAAAATTAAATTTATAGTATGTAATGGGCCAGATCATATGAGATTTCAACTCAGTAGGAGCCGGGCATTCAGTATTATCCAGAACTTAGCCCAAAGTCACCTTAACTCAATTTATGTAACTTCTGCTTGTCGAAGATGGCACACATTTATTAAGGATGACTATTGTGTCTATACCTGGAGGATATGAATCTGTATAGTCAGAATTAAAAAGACTGAAATATTTTTAAATTTATATTAAAAAATTAGTCTCATGTAGTGAAGCATTGTGCATGGTATAGAAGAAAGATCTTATTCAGCTGAAGGTGGTAAAATCTGAAAGTACTTTCCAGATGAAGTGTGAAGTTCTCATGTATTGGATTCAGACAGCAGGAGAGGTTGGAGAGGGGCACAGGCAGAAAGGAGAGCAGCTGTAATGGGGTCCTCCAAAACTGCAGCCAAAAGTAGCTTGTTTCCAAGCTTGTCTTAAGCTTGGAGTTATTTGATTATTATTACACCTGTGCTCATGAAAAGCAGATAGTGAATCAAAGAATCAGAACCAACATATGTCCAGGAGAATAAGTTGTGACTTTCAGTCTCAGTGTACCTACTAGTATGAAATAAAATTTATACACATTTCTTATACTTGGAATAGTGGTAGCACATTTATTTTTTTTTCCCCAGAAGAGGTAAATACTTTGCTTACATTTTAAACCCAAAGTGTCCTTTTGATCCCTGTGAGTCTGATTAGATTTTATTTATTTGTGCCATAAAAATTTACCAAGTTCTGTGCACAAACCCTAATCTAAGATCTTGACAAGAATGCAATCTAAAAATCACAGGAAATCCTCAAAAGGGCAGTGTCATTGGAAATGTCTGAGTTTGATTAAAATAGCAGAAGGAGAAGATAAATGTATAAGGATACATTTGTCCCCAGGTTGCAATCACCTTTGACAGCATTATCACTGATGATGGTCTTGCCTGGCAATGGAATCCTACCTCCCAGACAGCTATTTAAATATCTGTTGGAGCAAATATATTGCTATGACATTTTTATTTCATTTCTGAAGACAAATCTCTAAAAGTATTAGTTATTTTGTTTACAATGTATATTCCTATTGCAGTGCCATTTTTTTTAGCCCTTTATATCTCAAATACTTTACTCTTTACCTACTTGTAAGGCACCTGCAGTAATTACAGTGAACTCTGCAAACCATTGAAGCTTTAGTTTGGAAAGAGCAGTGATTGATAGACTAGCAACCCTGATACTAATGCTGAGCAGAGCAGGGGGTATTTCTTTATGAAGGTAATGTAGCTTTGGAGCTGAAAATGCAGCAAGGGGTCTGCTTTAGAAGGAATGCATTCTAGTGAGAAGAGTCTGCTGGCAATTATCCCTAGTTTACAGCAAGACAGTGGAAGATGGGCTGAATGGGGAAGCTTTCCTGTGAGTCTGTAAGAGTTCTGGCAAATGCATTTGGGAAATTCCCCCAAAGCAGTAGCTGCGTGGCTGAATTAGAATTGAAAAGTAGTCACATCTCTTCATTGAGACTGCCTGAATATTTTGGAATCTAATTTTTGGATGTTGTTGACTTCTCCTTTCCTTATCCTTCCAAATGCTCTAGAAGCTTTGAATATTCTCTAGTACTGCACACAACTCATGAACACCACCAACAAGGGACACAAAATTGATACAGAAAATCTTTTTGCCCCTTATATAATCTTATATGAGACCTTTCTTGAAATTTTCCTGGATGAACCTGCAGTATACAGTGATTAGATGTGATTCCCATTGTTTCTATTGCGTGGTTGTAATCTTTTACAGGATACTTTAAGGGCATATGCTGAATAGAAACTGTAACACTGTTAATTTAGTGTAACACTAAGCCTCAGGAGCAAATGCTAAATAACATTTACTAATGGGTTTTATTACAAATCTATGGGGCTGTTTATGTGTACTTTTAACTCTTTTTCGATTATAATATTATTATACATTAGCACTCAGATATTCTTTCTCATGAAACAATAGCTATGGCAGTCTGCGTACATGGACTCCAAATAATTTAATGCTTGTTGAAGACAATAGAAAGATTTCATGGGGTTTTGCATCAGATCTTCTACAAAACCAACTTAAAATACTGATGCACCACTTCTCATATGCCTCTGTTCCTCAAAATGAGCATTCTTGAACACAAATTAGTATTTTATGTGTATTCTATCACTTCACACAAGAAAAAAAGGGTAAGCTTTGTCAGTGTGCCTAGAGTTTGTACTGAGTGTAAGGAGCAGAGAGTGAGGCATTTCAGTTATATTTTAAGAAGTTCACTGGGCAAATAATAATAAATCATTATTCCATGAGGCAGGTGGAAAGACATCGTAATACGTGGCCTGACCAATACTGCTGAAAGCAGTCAATTCAGTGGTCTCCAACTCAGATTTGTTTCTGATTTTCTTGTAGCTCTACAAATAGTTCTGGGGACATATTTGTGCACAATGTTCTTTTTGAATCTGTGAGATCAGGATGAAAAGAAAACACAGGCAGCTTTTATCCATATGTGTGCAAGCACAACCTGTGGTTGGGAGCTAAAAAGAAAAAAAAACAAACAAAAAGAGACTTCAAATTAAAAGACAGGGCCAAAGACCAAAGACACTGGTAAGAGGCAATTTTCAGTTGTAAATCCAGCCAATTAATTACTTATTAACTGGACATAGCACTCAGTAAAACAGTAGCAGGAAATTTTCTGCATTAGATAACCTAGTAGGCTTTCTTCATGAGATCCTAATATGTTTTGTAGGTTGATTTGTTTTCATCTCTGAAGGACTGGGATTTGCAATTTTTACAGAAATAGGTTTTTCAAGACCTGTAGGTCAAATGTCTGTTTAGTACGTATGGCTCTGAGACTGCTCTGTAATGAGAAGGTTGACACAGCAGTATATAGTGAGTATATAGTATATAGCATTAAATAGTACTTCTTTTGGGTATTATTCTGTATTAACTTTTAATTATTTAATTAACTTTCCCTATCTGAATATGTGTTGTCTTTTCCTGTAAGCTATCACAGTTTGTTGTTAGTAATACTTAGATATAACCTAGCAGATCACTTGTTGCAGGCACTGAAATAACAATGTGCAACAACACTTATATTAATTTGAGTTATATTATTATTTTCTAATGGCAATGTACTGCCCTAAATGGTGGAGTCTTTAAAATGGAATAATTTGTGCTGAAGAAAGCAGAGAAGTAAGAAAGCTGAAATAGTATTTTATATTCTCTAAGATCAATGGCAAATGCTCATCTAAGGTAGACGAGGCTTCTATGTTTACTTTACTGATAGGTCATTTACTTCACCGGTCTTGTGTTTTAGTAAAAAGTAAGTTTCTCAACCAGCAAATATCAGTTCTTTAATTGCCTTTTCCTTTTCAGGAGTATAGTTCACTAATTGCACTATAACTATGTAAATATTTGTTACACATCAATTTTATTTATTGATTGATTCATGAAAATAGCAGTTCCAGTGCAGATTTTAAAGATTTTTTTAAATAATCAAAAGGTTTTGAGCATTATTGAACTATGAAATAGCATTAGGTGTGTATATTTTTGTACGTACATGGGAAGGGGAGCTTTGTTTTCCCTACATTGCAGCTCTGAGTTAGTAATTGATTTATCAAAATGAAATTGCACATTTACTTCCTGGAGCTAGTCTGTATCAGTCTGTCCAAAATAGAGGCAAAGGGAGGGAGAAAAATTGTATCTCTTAACATGTCTGTCACAGGAATCCAGTTCCATGAATAAATCACATAGTACTTAAGTATTGCCCCTGGCTTTTTTTTTTTTTTTTCCCCTCTCCTGGTTACCACCAAATTTATAGATAGAAAGAAAGTCTGTTTCTTCATCCAGCCCATCATCACTGACAGTTCTCATTTACACTCTGAAGTTTCCGTTGTAGGATCTTGTTTAGCACTAAAAAGTCTGTAATAGGTTGATCTACATCCTCCCCTACTTGCATAACAATTCTTAGATCTTGTAGTCTCTGTGCTGACTTAACTGCAGTGCTTGTGACACCTGCAAACAGATTTTTCAGCTCTGGTGTAGCTCAAAAACAGTGAGTGAATTGAGACTTAGTGCCCTGTTGTTATTGCCCACAGGAAAAGCTGTGATGGGTAGTAAATGCCTCTTCTTATTTGTGATTGTTCATCAATTTCTGTAGATGTCACCACTTGAAAACTGAGATGAAGCCGTAGCAAGACCATTTAGCAGGGTTTTGCAGTAAATACAATCTATGTAGGCATCCGAATATGACTTACTTTCAGTGTAATTTTTCAGAATAAGAGAATCTAGTGGCAGTTTAATGTAAAACACAGAATTAGACTTGGCTCAGTGACCAGAACCCTGGATTTTGCTCTCCCAGTTGATAGTTCAGTTCCTAATGTACAGAGAGCCACGATACAACAAATCTGCTCCAGCAAATCTGGAATATGTTCCTCTATTGCTGTTCCAGTGGTGGGGTTGGAGAATGCCTCCATCCAAAATATAACCTACATATGTGTGTCCTATTGCCAGCCAGTAGGCTAGATCCAAACCTGAGAGCCTTCCAGCTGGCATGTTGCTTCTCTTTGAAAAAGAGGGTCAACAGCCAAATGGCTGTGAATGATGAGAGTTGGAGACTTGCCTTCTCAAGGATGGAGTGGGTTCAACTGGAGGCGCATCCACACCTATTCATGCATGCGGTTCATTTTTTATGGTCACTGCCACATCAGTGAAGTCTGTAAAGAAGTGTTATGTGATTGAAACTCAGCTCATGTGGCTACAGAGGTGGAAAACCTTTAGTGTCAGTAAGGCAATCAGTAGGGAGGGGAAAAGGAAAATTTGAGTCTTGGATGAGAGTGGTGATTCAGAATGTAGGGACAAAGAGTAAGTGAGTGAATGTTCATAATCTCCCTGAGTTCAATTCTAACTACAAAACACTATAACAGTATATTTTAGACTTTTTCTGCAGCAAGAATAATGGAAAAGAATTAAGAATTAATTTCTAAACCACATTACTTATCTCAGGAAACTGAAATCATAATAATGTGCCCTTTCATAGTTATTTTGAATTGTTCATGTATGTATTAGATGACGTTGGCATAAGTAAATTGTTTCTTTCGTGTTTCATCTTGGTTGTTTGGAATTCAGCTTAATTCCCAATTTGTCTACTTTATGCAGGCATGTATATCAGTGTGAAACTTTTCGCACTCATTTTCTCCCAGTCTCCCTGACGTATTTCCATATGTGGATTCAGATTTAACTAATATACTCAGATAATTTCATGTACACTGAAGCTGTATTGACTGTATTATTGATTTTGTACTGTCATGTAGAGTTAGGCTTAGTTTTGTATGTCTTCTTGCATCCATCTGTCAGGGATAATGCAATACAATAAGGATATTCTTGTCTGATTTAGCAGAGGTATTTTAACAGAGTGAAACCATTAAGATATTTATGTGACCTAATTATTTTACTGCTGTTCATTCTGCTTTTTTTTTTCCACCTCTTAATTGCTACCTGTCTTTCTTGGGTTTATCTTTACTAAATACTTTAATAAACCATTTATTTTACAACTGAATTTGGTATTCATCTGCTAAAAGCTGTGTAACAAACGAGCTGTTCCATTTTCCTAAGTGTTGAGACTTTGGGTGGAAGTAGTAGTGATTATTTTCCAAGACTGTGTATGCTAATAGTGGGTCTAAACAACTAAAACTGTATCATCAACTTGGCATATTTCTTCAGCTGTATTGTATTTTCTTGGGAATGGGCTCAAGTTTATGTTTATAGTATGCAAACACAAGGTCTAATTACCTAAAAGGCTTAACACTATCTCATTTCTTATGTTATTTTCTGTAGGCATTAGTGTCAGCATTTATTTTGAAGGCATAGTTTCCAATTCTTCCGTTCTCCTTTTACCTCTTGAATTATTGAAAGTTTCGTGATATACCAAATTCCCTTTTTGCTTTCAGACCACTATTTTATTCTGGAACAGCTTCTGACTCTCTCTTTGGGGTAGCTGAGATGAAACTTTACAATGAAAAAAGTATCGTGCATACTCAGTATTATCAATGAAAATCAGCTACAGGAAATTCTTACCTGCTGAAAAGTATGAGGTGAACATTCCAGAGCTGCAGTAGCAAAATTTGAAACTTCAAAGAAAGGAGGAAGGATAGAGAGGGTCACTAACTGAAACAAGCTTAAATGATGCGTGTCGGCAGTAGAAATGGAAAACTTCAGATACAATTCTCTCTGAGAGATGCAATAGATTCAAATAGATATAGAAGAAGTAATTGTTTAGAAAGTGTGAAGACCGGTGGTGTTCCTAGACCAACTGGAGCGGTGAGGCAGGGTGGATATCATACTGGATGTGCACTTCTACAGGCCGCTTTGGAGCTTGCCTTACTTAAGGAATAGGTTATCCTTCAGATCCCAGCTAGCAGGTAGCAAGCAGTGGATATCAGTTAATCTTGCAGTAGCACAGAGAGGTTGAAACTTGCATCAACTGCAGCCCATAAGGAGGTTTACCTTTCCTTCTGTACATGAACACTGTGTGACAAAGCAAAGAAATACACCTTTTCTTGCTGGAGTCAGCAAATTTATTTTATGGCAGTTAAAGTCACAGAAGCTTTATAACTGTTTCAAATATTCTCTGCAGCTCTATTCTTTGCATCATTGCAAATCACATCTGTGAGCTATGCGATTAATAGCTTTTTTGTCTGACCAAATGTCAGGAAGCAGGTATATGGGGAAAACACCAAAAGGTTACCTAGCAAAAAAGAAAAGAGAAGGGATATACTGAACCTGAGTTAGGGATTAAGGAGAATTTAGGTGTGTTCCAATTACATAAAGACTTCAGTTTTTGATAAGAATGCTAATTGTGTATTTGAGGCTAGTAGCAGAGACCATGTGGGTATGAGAATAGAAGTTTTTCTATCCCACATGGAATCAAAATTTAACTTATATTCTGTGCTGAAATCAGGAGTCCTGGATAATAGCTGCTGCAAAATAATGGTAAATGAAATCATAAATCCTCAACTCATAATTTTTTAAAGGATCTATTAATGCCACTTTAATGACCAGAAAAAAAGCATGGGTTCAATATTGGAACAAAATAGTTGAATGAGAATTCTTCATCTCCTTAGTATGACTTAGGTAGTAAAAAAAAAATATATTTTGATGGACTTCATGGCTAAACATAAAATAAAAGGGGAGGCTGGGGAAATAAAGATGTGCATTTGATCCCTATGTAGATTATGCCAGACTAATTCAATGTTCCCTTCCTTTAGATTCCTTTGTAAAAGCAATAATAGGGTAATTGTTTTTTATATGATAGCAATAAAAGAAAACCGGATTAGCACTTTTTAATATAGTATCATATCTGATATAATGTCAAAGTTTAGGAGAGTACTGTTTATTTAAGGTGGTGAATAATAGGAGAATTGAAAGCTTGATAAGGCACCTGGAGGAGACAGTAAAATGTGGGTTTGGAAGTGGGAGTCAATGGGTTGGAGAGAGGTTTCCAAGAGTATGTTTTGGAAAATAGCTCAAGGCAACAATGCCAGATTTGATTTTGAAAATAAATTTTTGCCCATGAAGATCCCAAACTAAGGAAGTTGTGTTGAGCAGCTGTACTTTTCCTGCAAGTTGGTTTTTCATTCATTTTCTCCTGGACCTGCTGAAAAATCAAGAATGGGATCTTTCCTTTAAAGAAGTCTTAGTGTTTTGGTGGTTTAATGCTCAGAAATATGTAACAACTCTTTTCACAGCATGGGTCACTGTTTTCATTTCTCAATACATGTCACCATTTTGCAGTGTTATTTTAACATGAAATGTAATACTGCTTTTTCATGCACAAATGATAATCATATTTTTTATTTATGCTCATTATCATATTGATATAAAACAAGCCATTTTAGTGCCAGAAATATTTTGCAATAAATGTATTGATTATCTATTTCCTGCAACTTTTTATAGCGGAGAAAGCCTGTCTTTATTTTTGCCCATTATTACCAACTGAAGAAATTTTTCACAGTATCTAGTCTGCTAATTAATGACGATAGTGAAGGATGGACATCTTATAATGGAAATGAATTTGCATAAGATGCCTGCTAGAATGGAAGAGCATCCTGCTTTGCAAATCCACTCTAAGTGAGCATAAACTAAAAGATTAGGTTTAGATCTTCAAAGCCACCTAAGGGATTCATGGCTTTGAAAATCTCAGCCATAATGTGTACTGCTCTAAATGAGAGCAAAACAATTCATATGCGTAACAGCATGGGGGNGGGGGAAATTACCATGTATAAATAATTTAGAAATGAGGCTGTTCTTTGGAGGACTAACTATATTAGCTTCATCATAATAGCTGTTTTCTTAGATATTTCTCAGAGCTGCTGCATTGTAATAAGGGTTCATCTGGATCCAAGAAATGCCTCTATTCTCTGATTTGCAGGTGTTCCTTTGGTAATGTACGAACTCTTCCACACAGGGAGGTGGAAAGATGCGACTACCAGTGGTTAGGAAAATATTTGTGTCTTCATTTCAGTCCCTACAGTGAGAATATTTGGGAATCTGAAAGGCTGAGGGATGATAAACTGGAAACTTTCATGGTGGTTATTTTTTTAGACTATACTCAGAAATAACGATTATTATTGAAGACCTTCAAAATTGCATTGGATGTCTTTGTAATGTTCTTATCTAAAAGTAAATTAGATGCTCTTCGAATATTCATACTTATTTTGTCTTTAGTATAGCAGAAAAGCTATCTTAAAAGAGCTGCGAGTCAGGGAAAGGAATCCATTGATCTTTGTCATACACAGTAAGAAACAGAAACTAGAATGTTGCAAAACTTGCTGCACTTTAGTCCACCCAGTTTCCCTTTTTTAATGAAGGATAGCATTTTCTTTCTTCTTCCTATGTATCTGCAGTAATGGATAAGAAGCAAACATTTAACAACTACTCACATGCCTGAAATTAGAGTTGGTCAACTCAACTCAGTAAATTAGCTCAGTAAATTCTAAATTTCTAAATTAGTAAATTTAGCTCAGTAACTTCTCTTTTATTTTTATTTGCTTTCATTTATTTCTTTTATATGCATTCTTTATATACTTCTTTATATGCATTCATGTACTTCTTTTAAAAATTCTTTTGAAAGACGTTGCAACCCTGTCTCCCACAAAGTCTGATTGTAAGAATCTGTTCTTTAATCTTTTCCACTTTTTCCCCAATACTTTTCTTTCAGAAAGATGTCATATTCCTTTATGTTCTAAATTATTTCTTTTCTGCACTACTTTTTATGCACGACTGTTTAGCATAAATAAGTTTGTCTTAGAAAAAGGGTACCAGTGCACAACTCACCATATATTGTTAGCAAGATTTTCATAGGTTTTCTTTTACCACTTCCTAAAGGGTGCTTGTAACTGCCACATGCATGATGGTATCTATTAGTCTCTAGTGATTACTGTGAGTTTCTTCTGTTACAGACTGAATTTTAACCTGAAGGAGGCTGATTGCTTTTTCTTTTCTGTTTTGAAGTTTGGTTTTTTTCCACATTTTTCCATGTAGCAGGAGGAAGAAAGGTGGGACAAAATGTCAGCTAGTGAGGAAAAATAGGTGAAAGCATGACATGTTATTACCTTCTCATCCATTCTTCCCTGGACCTGTCAAATATCATGCAAAACAGATGGCAGAGGCAGCACTGTGCTATGGGAGAGCTTTTGATCTTTGGTGCAGACTTTCATAGCAAAATTGCCCAATCACCTTGTGAGCAGGCAAAATGCCATAGCAACAGATGAGGAGGAGTGTGAATACCCATATATCATATCTGTTTGTTGACCTGAGACTGTCCAAAGGACTTTGGGTTCAAATAAACAGCTTTCCTGCACTTGGTGCAACAAAAGGGTAAGGAAACAAGGTGATTTAAAGTTAAGCGCATTCCTCCCAGTTCTTCTGTTACTCATTGACACGGGAAAAATGCTCTTTGATACAACTTACAGCAGCATAAAAATAAATTTATTACTGAATAGATTTCATGGTAGCTTGTTTCCCTAAATATAGGTCTGGTCTACTGTGGTGTCGTACTACCTCTGATGTTCCCTTCTGATGAAGCTGCAAGTTAGAGTGCTTAGGAGACCACCACAATATGAACAAACTTTATCGGTCCTTGTGCAACAACCATCAAATGAGGTTCGGTTTCATATTCAAGATCCTTAGACTCTATTTCAATGTATTTTAGTTAGAAATGCACAGTGGTATTTGAGATTCTGTGGGCATCTATTTTTCTAACACTGTTTTGTGTTCCGGGATTGTTGATAAGCGTTTATGTTCAGTGCACAATGGGAGTGGGTTTTTAGCTTTGGATAGTCATATTCAAACAAGAGGGGAAATAAAGATATCTGTCTTACATGCTACATATTCCAGTTCAATAAGACTTTCTCAGTGAAGAAAATGGAAAATGTAATGGCAATTACCTTAACAGTAGGGCTTTCAATCTCACTTTGGTTTTGCAATATAGTATTAAATACCTACATAAATGCCGTTCAGGTGCAAAGCACAAACAAATCCACATTGTCTTACTGTTTCTTCCTGTGGAATGAAATTTCTTATGACACTCTCTTCTGATATTTTCTCAAGAATGTCATTCTAAGTGTAACACTATTAAAAAATCCTAAAGATTTTAAAGATTAAGCCTGTGCAGTTCTTTAGAAATGTAATTTACCTCAGCAGAAATTGCTATGAAGAAATCGGAGAATTAAACTGAACTTGCAAATGTTGCTGTAAGCTATTGAAGCATTTTATCAAAGGATATAATTTTCAATGAAATTATGAAAATTCTCTGGAAGGATAAATCAGAGATCAAAAATAATATGCTTTGAAAATCTTGCTCTGTACAACTACCTGAAAGGTAGTTGTCCCAAGTAACAGGCAATAGGACAAGAGGAAATGGTCTCAAGCTGTGCCAGGGGAGATTGGATATTAGGAAAATTTTTTACACTGAAAGGGTTATTAAGCATTGGAATGGGCTGCCCAGGGAAGCGGTTGAGGCACCTGGAGATACATAAAAGACAAGTTAACATAGCACTTAGTGACATGGTTTAGTGATGGCTTTTTTATCAGGGTTAGGTTGATGGTTGAACTTAAAGGTCCCTATCAATCTGAACAGTTCTATGATTCTGTTATCTTATTAATCTGAGAAAACTGTATTTACTGCTTTGAAAGACAAATTAGTGTGAGAAACTTTTGAATTGCAATTTTACTATTGAATATAATGATTTTATTATGAGTCTTAGCATCTTTACTTGTCAACAACCAGCTTATAGAATTAACTAATTATTTTGATAATTTTATTTTTCATAGAAAAGAAAGGAAATCACTCTTATTTGCAAAAATAATTGTAAAATGATACTAAACCATAAAGGGAAAACAAAGATCTTAGAATCAAGAATGAGAAGTAACCCCCTATTAAGTTTAACATGAAAAATAACTTTCAATGTTTTGAAATATAGTATTTAAACATCTGGATTACTAAATGCACTAGCTATGGCAACTGCTATCAGAAGCTGACAACAACAGAAAATATTAACTACACTTACATTTTTCTCTTTTATCCTTTTTTTTTTAATTATTATTTCTTTGTCAAAAGGATGGAGAAATTAAACGTAATTTACAATGTAGCCTGAGAATCCCTGGGAAGTAATTACACAGGAATGTTGATCCATTCAAAACGTTGCTTAAACTTTTATACAGAAAAAAAACCCTTTTTTATCTTCTGGAGTTAATTTTCAACTTTCTCAGATTCCTGAGCTGAATCAGCACAGAAAAAGCTTATAAATTATAGACAGTGATCCAACATATTTTTGTAAGGGTATTTTCTCCAAACTGTGTGCTACTTGGATTCCTTTTGTATTAGGTAGGGAAATGTTTTTATGAGGAAGTTTAATGACAAGAATGCTGAATAAGAAATAAGCATATTTTTTTTATTATTTTATTTCTCTCCCCACTGTTTTTTTGAGCAGCTGTACTTCTGCCTTACTATAATTTCCATGTACAGCTGAGTTTTCATAAAGAGTTCCAGGCAGGTTGTGAATATTTGTCAAGTAAGTTTGTTGAGTTTTAGATTAAAACAAAAACCAAAGACCTTGACAGTTAAGTTTCAGATTAAATACGTTATATTATAACAGATAAAATTGTTCCACTGGGAAGCCTTCCTTTATTCCTAAATTAGTAAGTCTACATAGCAATATTGGATCACTTGCATTGCTTCCAATGCATGCAAAGATTTTTTTTTTAGTGTGCTTCAAAAATTTCCAGCGTCATTGTAGAAGATGATTTTTCTTTTGGAGCATTCTATTAATCAGAAGCTAATAATCACCTTAGAATTTTGTATCCCTTCTACTGGTGGTGGGCTTCTGTGACTTTAATATTGCATTTTAATTTTGTATGTAATTTTCCTACTTTTTATTTTTTCTTTGTTGATTTGGTGTTTGTTTTTTTTTTGTTTGTTTGTTTTTTTTTTTTTTTTTGTTTTGTTTTGTTTTGTTTTGGTAAATGCTTGATTCTATGGATCAAGAGTTTTTCTGTATGGTTTTCAAAACTTGAAAACCAAAACTTTTTACAAACTATTAATCTCATATCACATGGTCAGCATAGCAGTATAATCAAGCATGACCTCTTGCTGCCATGTGAAAGAAATTTAGAATTAGAGCTAGATTTCATTCAGCTGTCAAGAAGAAACTGAGATTGTAGAAATGAGAAAAGATGTCCACCAGTAACTAGTTGAACAGTTGTTCTGCTTATCCATTTCTTTTTCATTTCTCTTGTTTCAGTAAGGCAATTCAGCATGAAAACATTGTGGCAAATCTCTCTTATAGGTGTCAATAGTGTAAGAACAGATAAAATCCAAAAATGTTTCCAAGTCCCTCCTCACCAGCCCTTCAAGATCATTCCTTTGTCTGGCTGCTGTGAGCTGTAGAAGAGATTTCTCTGCCTCTTCCTGTTCCGAGACAAATTCAGAGTTGAATTCAGCAAATGGTTTCTTGCTTATTCCTTTTCTTTTTCCTGGATATCCATGATTATTGGGTATAATAGTTATCCTGAAGCTCTGCTCCCATTGTCTTAGCATCAAAAATCAGTGATATAGGAAATCTCACAGGCCCCTCTCTGTATCTGTAGATTTCCTCTTTCATGTGTTGACTACTGCTTAACAGTCTGTAGACCTCTTGCTGTGATCGTAAGTGCTTCACTTACCTGACCTTTTAACTGAGAATTTTATTGCTAACTTTCTGTTTAGAGACTTGATTACTTTGAGATAGTTCATCACTGGCCAAACTCTGCTTCCATTATACATAGGTAAAATAAAAGGAGATTAAGCACACTCAGTATGTTTTAAAGTCCTAGCCAAGAAATTTCTCCACACCCTTTTGTAATCAAGTCATCCAGCAAAACCTCATCTGTTTTTTCATCTCAAGGATCCTTCACAGAAACCATTCTGTCAGCAAACATGCTCAATTTTGTCACAAGAGGTTAAAGTTCATGAGAAGAGAATGAAGTCTCTGCAACAGTCAGCCTCCAATTTAAAATCCTCCTGTAAGGAATAGATCTAAGCTTTAAATATGTTTAAACCAGAAGCTGGATTAGAAGTGAGACCAGTCTGCAGATACTAATTAACAATGTGACTATATTCATTCTTATTACTGACTAGCCAACAGTCAAGTTTTGTGCCATGGCCATTTGTGTATCTCCTCAGAAATACTGCCTACAGCAGACACTCAGAAAAATGAATGAAGTTTTGTAACTGAGGGAGAGTTTTGTGTCTGGCCAAGAAAAAATGGATGAGAGCAACCAACAGTAGTGCAGTATTGACAAGACCTGGGTCTAAGTATTGGTATGAGTGTCCAGACTCTTATGTCTCTTAAATTTTTACCTCTTTCCCTGAAGTGTTATCACTTTATTCTTGAATAGCAACAATGTTTTAGATACAGGTAACATTTCCGTAATGGTTATTCATAAAGGGGCAGAAGAGATTGCCCAACTCATACTTTTCCTGAATTTGATTTTGACCTAGACTGAAAGGGCTACCCGTATTGCATATAGTTCTGGTCCTTCTGAAGAAGATAGCAAAAGTTTACCCATGTCCTATCCTACAGAGACAGGTAAGTGTGCTCTGTTACTAGTTACTTAGCTACAAAGATTTAGTTTTAAAGGATGATGATCTGGACTTGGGGCTTTTTGTCCTTGAAAGTGGGTGTTTTCATGTTCAGTACCAGTGCACGTGCACCACTGTCAGATATAAGCATTCATTTGCAGTAAAACATGTTTTAAATTATTAGGTGATGTACATTCTGGTTTCTGTAAACTGAGATATCTTTTTTGTCATACAAATCCTTCTTCCGTATGGACTTTTTTTAAGATAACGTTTATAAGTGTGCAGTTTGTAGTACAATAAATAAAATCCTATTTGTGGGCAATATAATGCTAATTCCTTGATTACTGGTTGTCTGGAGTTGACTGCCAAAGTGTTCTGGTTTTGGAGAAAGCAACTAAATGTCTCCACTTGATGTTGTTTGCCAAAATGTTTGGTCATGAAAGCTAATCCAATGCATTTTAAGGATGAATGCTTAAAAATCTAAAAATCTGCATAATATTCAGATATAGGTTCCCTTTTATGAATCTCTGTGGGGCATTCCAAGGCTGCTGAATTAGGCAAATAGTATAAAAATAGAGCAGATAGTTCCTTACTAAATCAAATGGTAAACATTGTCTGTCACTCCATCTGCAAACAGCAGCACTGAGTGTTAATAAGCAAAAGTGGCACTATTGCTAGCAATGAAAAATTATTTCAGCACTCATTAGAAAAGTAATGGACTGCAGGTTTATGTCAGAGGAGGGAGAAACAATCCCTATCTTAGTATGCAAATATGTCTTTTATTAATTTTTACAGCAGTAACACAAGTGTGCAGATGCAGCAGTCTGGCATTGTCTCCTAAAAAAAAAAGATTTTCTTAAATCTTTTCTTAACTTTAGACTTTTCTTAATTTAAATCTTAAATCTTTTCTTAACTTTAGACTTTAATACAGTCTCTGGTGAAACTTTCTTGGAGGAGACAATAGAAAACATCTCTTTACCTCACATATTTTTAAAAAATTACGTATTTTCTAATATTCATGGTTCTAAAAGGCTTTAATGTTGAATCACTTTAAGAAAGGAATTATAAAATTCATGATAAGGTGAGGGTTTTTTCTGTGTCCCAAAGTCTTTTCAGTTAGATTAAGTATACGCAAAGCAAACCTGTAAGGGAATGGTTGTATTCAGTTGGATACCATTTTGATTAATCCAAAAGGTTTTTCTTGTTTTTTGCTTTCTGTGGGAGTGCAAGACCGTGGACAAGTGAGAAATGGTAATGCCATTAGAGTTTACATGTAGGTCCACTTTTAACAAACTTGGCAAGCATGAAGAGAAATATTTCCTCGAGTACTCTGCTGAAAGAGACCCTTAGTTCCCATCCTTGAAATTGATGTGTGCTGCAGTTGCTTAAATAATGCTTTGAAATCCCACTGCAAATGGAAATTGATTACAACAGCTGTAACTGATTTGGCTTTCCTTGTATATTCAAGAGATCTTTTTTTGTTGTATTTCTTCTGGAAAGGTAATGTTTCAGTCAATGCACAATGTCTATAAGCTCTGAACCTCAATTTACAAGGGAACAGAAATCTGCAACCTCACTTACTTGTGCATGCTTTAAAATGCCATTTTTGAAGGGTATTATGAGGTAATAGAAAATAAATAGGAAAAATATATGTTGGTATTATTCACTGTTTTAGTACACACATTAAGTGCATATACCTAAATATAAAATTGTGTTATTATAAGTAACAGATCCACCAATACAGTGAATTTTAATAGAGATGGTGAGACTTTAATAGCATAATTTTACAGATGTAATTCATTCCCAGTAGGTGTCCTACCAAAATTTTATGTAGCCATGTAATACCAAATCATCTGTGTCAGTGCTAGGTGATATTCTTATCCGGGTGCATCAGTGCTGAGAACACACCTTCCTTCCCACCCAGCCACAGTCCTGCTTTTCTGGGCTCATCTTCCCTTCCCCTCTGTCACTTCTGCTCTCATTTTACTTTTCCCTTGGTCAAGGCCTTGCCCCTTGGAGCAGCAAAATTGAATTGTTCAGAAGACTTGAATCACCTTAGATCGAATCAAAATGGCCTCCATATAGAGGAAGGTTAACCTCTCTGTACTATAACACTATTTTATCTGAAAGTTACTTGTCTTACTTCTGCACATGACAACTTACTGATTAAAGCTCAATGATTCTCAAGCCAATCCTGGTACTGTCTGATCTTATTTTTCATCCTATCCATATGTCAAACTTCTAGCATTTTATCTAGCTTTATTGAAATCATAAAGTTTGTTCTCAGGTTTCTATGTTTTATTTCCTGCTGGGTTGTCAGTATTTCTTTTTTGTTTGGTTCTTTCAGGGCTGTCTTGCTGATGAAAGACCATTTCTTTTCATAATTTGTCTCTGAAACCTGTTTCACTTTTGGTGCATTAACCAGTAATATATGTACAGCATTGTGAATATTAATTGAAATAAAAATCTGACTAGCCATCCAGATAAAAGTATTATGCTTTGATTGCATTTATGCAACTTTTCATAAATTTAAGGGAAATATTTTTGCAGAAAGCTAAAATGGCATATACATATTAGAGAATTTTGATCTTGTTAATGTATGCAAAACAGAAACTTTATTTTAAAAGCTATATTCTACTTGTCATTGAAAAGAAGGTATACCTCATTATGTGTAAATAATATATGATGGATCAACATTTTCATAACTATGAACTTTGTGAACTGTGAATGGGGTTCAGCCCAAGCACTAGAGACAGAAATATGCTGATGTAGTGCTAAATAATTTAGGATAGTTTGAAAAATAACAATCATGGGCAACCTGCGAACAGAACAAAATGCTGAATGCAATAAATAGATAAACTGCTAGAAATTATTTCAGTTATTTTTAGTGCTAGGCCAAATTTGATTTGCACACATATGTGACTTAATGGAACAGCTCAGGTGCTTAATATTAAGCACAAGATTAAGTGCCTCGCTGGATCAAGACCCTGTTTGATAGTACCTTGTCCTCAGGGCTATGTTAATTCATTTTCTGGCTGATTACAGTGGTCTATAAGGAGTGTGAAATTGCTTTTCATTGGAATTTTCTCACTGTGATAGCAATTTGTACATCTTTTGAAGGTTATCTGCCCAGGATTCATAATCTGTGGTGCTGTGAAATTCTCCTCCCCAGATTTCTTTCATGAACCATGATTTATACATTTTAACTCTATTCAGGGCTGAATAGAAGCAGCAGTTTTCTGTCACATTTTCTTGAGTTCTTGAAATTACTGTTCAAGCTGGGACATGTTTTGAGGGTTTCCGCCAAATCGGCTGTTACACAGAGGTAGTTTGAGATTTCTGGAACTTCTGTGGTTAGTGACGTAGTTACAGTGGTTTTCTCTTTGAAACCTGTTATTTGAGAGGATGCAATTAGTTAATTTCTTTATCATCTTACTGAGTCCCTGTAAAACAAATTCTTGTTGAAGCCTCATATCTGAAAGGGGTTTATTTATCAAACTTAAGAAACTTTGCCATTATCATCTTTGCCTCAGGTTATGCCAGACTGCTTAACAGGCTGAGAAAAGAAAGGGTAAAGAGACATCCACTCCAACCAGTCCCCCCAACTCCCAAGTTTTTGTGATACGTGAAATACATGGGTTCTGTTCAGCTTCCTGGCACAACCACCCTTTCCCAAACATGCCATGTGATTTGCAAAGCATGCTGCTGCCCTTGCAGAAGGAGAGTCAGGACCAAGAGACTTGTACGTCTGTGCTCCACATCTGTGGTTAGGGTTAAAACAGTTTCTTCCCTCATATCTTGGAGGAGTCATGTGCTGGTCAGAAAGGGAATTATTGTGAGAACGGAACTTCGTTTCTAAACATCCCTACAGGAAGCTTATCTGTGCACATGTTGGTCTTACATTTTATGAATGATGATTGATAGAGTCATAATTCAGCATTACTCTCTGGCCCTCTTACCAGGTCAAATTAAGGAAGCCTGTGAGAAAAGACACATATTCAGCCCAGTTGTTTGCATTTGTACACTATCACAACTGTCAGTTGGTGGCCTGTCTTTGTAATTAGGAAAAAACAGATGTATGTCTTTTTGTAAGCTTCTGGCTTAAGATGTTTATTTTGCTTTAAGAGAGGAATTCTCCTATAAGGGGAATAAATGGTCTGTAGAGGGATGAGAAAGCAGCTGGAGAAGTATTTTTTCCTCCAGCTGGCCCGCTTGCTGGAGAACAAGAATGTAGTTTATGAATTCCAGTTTGAATAGCTCTTTGAAATGAGCAAACAAACCCAGGAGTGCAGTACACGCTGCAGAGAACCTACCTAATGCTAACCCTTATTCCTTGCAAGTTGTGTTGAAGAGCAGTTGAACTTCAGTCTTCCAAAACTGCAGTTGAATCCTAAACGTCACCACATTTGAGGTCCACAGTCTCAAGTGATCTACATCTTTTACAGTCATTAGCTGTCTGCCATTTGTGGTGACATGCAAAGTATTATCTATTGCCAAGATTACAAGCCTGTTTTTCTGCAGAGAAAAAGGATTTAGATTTCCATCCAATCTAGTTAAGACTTTTCATTTTCAAATACTATGATTCTTTAGAACAGGTTATTCTTAATTGTGCCTTCTTGCACAACTTTGTAACCTTCCAAGTTTTATTTTAGGAGAAAATACATCTATAGTTTTAGATTCTCATTTTGCCTTTTATGCCTTTCATTCTCTGCTCACAAAATCAGTCAAACATGCTAGACAGCACCAGCTGTCTCCTAGGGATCTAAAACTCTTTCTTAGTGCTCAGTAGGAGATCAGCTGCAGACCAAGAATAACAGGAAATACATTATTTATGTGCTCTATTCCTTCTGAGCTGGCAGCTCCAGAATTCTGGAAGGTGTAAACTGTATTTAATTTTCTACTTCTCAATGTAAATTGCAACATGCTCTTATTAAACATTCTGTAAGTCCTGAAAATATTTCTGCTACTGCATCATCTCCATCTTTTTCTCTGTTCTCTCTCTGTTCTTTCTTCCCCTTCTTTTTCCCTGCTCTAAATATTTTATTTATGCTATTCTGCAAAACTTAAGATGATAAATATTTATTCTGTCTAATATTTGCTTTATGATTTTCCCCATTCTTGTCCTCAGTTACAAAAAAAAAAAAAAAAACAAAACAAAACAAAACCAAAAACTATTTCATACTGTGCAGACCAGAGATGTTCCTAGGACGATCCTTACAAAACTACTGGATAAATTTGGCTGTGCCCAAGTGTCCTCAGCCAAACCTGCTAGTGTGCTATTGATGGCCATGATATATGGCCCTCTTTGCAGATACATTGACTGGAGAAATGTATGTACAAAAATATTTTGACTTGTAATTTCCACGTCATGAAACCAGAACAAAATAAAACCTCCATAACTGTCTCCAATATTGATTTCCCTTGTTCAGTCCAATCTAAGCTGCTTAGTCTTTTGTAATAAAGAGAGTAAACACACAGGCAGCACAGTTGCCCTCCTTGTGAAAGGCCACTGAAGAGCCTACACAGCTTCAGGCACATACAACCCTTGTTTAACTTTTTAAAATAACAAGATGACTTTCTAGCTGCTGTCTATTCAGTTTGAAAAGATTACCCCATACACGTGTAATTATATGCCCTCTAACCTGATGGGTGGTATGATTTGTTTGAGCACTTTGGTGAAGGGTCAAATTATACTGTGGGAGAAGAGCTGACACAATTTCTGACATAATTCAGTAGGAGATGTGAAATATATTTCAGGAAGAACATTTTCTGTCAAGAGTTGGATCAATTTCTACAGTAGTGTAAGGAATGCATGTTTAGTTTTCAGGTTTTAATTAGCAATCCAGTGATCTTGAAGGGCTTATTATGCAGTTCAACTCTACCCCTCACAAATGACATGTTTGTAAAACTGGCTGCTGCTTTTCTATGCTATGCAAGAAGAAGAAAAGGGTTTATCTGTCACACAGAGATGAGAGATGCTTCTCACCCCCTTTAAAAATGTTTTTGGAGTATTGCAGTGAAAGAGTAGAGATGATAAGCAAGCCAGACCTCTAGCCACTTTTTTTTTTTGAGTTATACTTTCTGAGTTTTTAGAATAATGACAGGACTGTAAGTGAATAATGACGGGACCAGAGGAAATGGTATGAAATTGTGCCGGGGAGGTTTAGATTAGATATTAGGAAGAATTCTGCAAGAGGGTGGTCAGGCACTGGAATGGCCTGCCCAAGGAGATGGTAGAGTCACTAATCCTTGGAGGTATTTAAGAAATGTGTAGATGTGCAGTTTTGCACCTTGGATGTGGCAATCCCAGGCTCAAATACAGATTAGGCAGAAAATAGCTGGAGAGCAGCCCTGAGGAGAAGACCTTGGGAGTGTGGATGGATTAGAAGCTCAACATGAGCCGGTGGTGTGCGCTAGCAGCCCAGAAAGCCAAATCACATCCTGGGCTACATCAAAAGAAGTGTGACCAGCAGATCGTGGCAGTTTGTTCTTCTCCTCTACTCTGCACTCATGAGACTCCACCTGGAGTACTGTGTCCAGCTCTGGAGTCCTCAACTTAGAAAGGACATAGAACTGTTGGAACAGGTCCAGCAGAGGGCCACGAAGAGGATTAGAGGGGGATGGAGCACCTCTCCTATGAGGACAGGCTGAGGGACCTGGGGCTGTTCGGCCTGGAGAAGAGAAGGCTCTGGGGAGACCTTATTGCCTTCCAGTATCTTAAGGGAGCCTACAGGAGAGCAGGAGAGGGACTCTTTGTCAGGAAGTGGAGTGATAGGACAAGGGGTAATGGTTTTAAACTAGAAGAAGGGAGATTTAGGTTGGATATTAGGAAAAAATTCTTTCCTGTGAGGGTGGTGAGACACTGGAAGAGGTTGTGCAGGGAAGTTGTGGATGCCCCATCCCTGGGAGTGTTCAAGTCCAGGGTGGATGGGTCTTTGAGCAACCTGCTCTAGTGGGAGGTGTCCCTGCTCATGGCAGGGGGGTTGGAAGTCAATGATCTTTGAAGTCCTTTCCGACTCTAACCATTCTATGATTCAGGGTGGAGTTTAGTGGCCGAGATTGTTGGTTTAGGTTATTTGTTCTATGGGGTTGGTTTTTGGTTTTATTTTGGTGGTTTTTTGGTGTGTGTATTTTTGGACTCAGTGATCTCAGAGGTCCCTTCTAACTATGAAGATTCTGTGACTAATTTGACCTTTTAAATATAGAAGCATATTTGTAGTTCTCTTGTATGTGGAGGTAGTCCTCAAAATATAAAATTTAGACTGGTGTTTTTTCTCTCCATCTCTTCTCTACCCCCAACCTACCTTCCCCACTTCTTCTCATTCTACTTTTATAATCTCCTTGGCCTGGTCTATGTCCTTTCTCACTGCTGTGTTACACTTTCCGTGTGTTCTTCTTGTCTGTCTTTTACTACCAGATATTATCTCCCTCTATTTAGAGAGTGATTTGATATATTTTACTTCAAAAGCAAGCACTGTTTGACCAAAACAAATTGTGTTAATAAAAAAGCAGAGAAAACCTTCTTTCTTCCTAATCAATATAATCAATTCTGTCTATTAAACCATAGTACTAAAGCCATAGTGTTTAATGGTTTTGTCCAAATTAACAATACTGTGATTTCTCTAAATCTTTTTAGCTGCCCTGATAATATCTGATAATATACAACACAAGAGCATCCATATACTAGCTTAGTTTGTGCTATGTGATTAAATAGTAAACTATAGATTTCATGTATGTGGCACCATTCTGCATCTTTATTAATCTTTCTATATTGGAGTAGTATTCTTTATTCATTAGAAATTAAATAAAAAGGAAAAATAGATCATTCACTGCTTCTTGCAATAAAAAATGAAATATTGTGTCATTACTAATTTATTCATTATAAGCATTTTTAATGACTTCAATAATAATGGATAAAACTAAGCATAGGTAAACCAACAAAAAATGCATCTTGATTCTCTTTTATATAGAAAAACAAATTGCAAGCAGTGCAAAAGATTCTCTTAAGACTTTTTTTATAATGTTCTGTTGAAAATGAATTCTGCATTTGTGTGTTTTAGAATATGTACTAATACTGGTACCGTAAGTCATATTTTAACAATGGTCTCGCTTAAATTATATTTGCCTGTTTTATTGATCTTAAGTACAACTCCCAGTGACTAATTTACTTGACTTCTGCAGCTAAAATACTAGGTGTCTTTTGTTTGTCTGAGGTCTGTGTGAAATTCTTAGAGGTAGTTGGGAAAGGGAACTGTTGAGAACTTTTTGCATTTATTTAATACTTATAGCTATATACACACTCAAATGTGCATAGATACAAACTATAGATTGCATTTATATAATTGTAAAAATTGTATGTACTTTATATATAATCTGAAAATCTTTTCAACTGTAATGTATTCTGAAATGTATTTCAGGATTAGTAGTTTGGATTTAGATGGCTCAGTATGGCACAGGCACTAGAGTACTGAAATTTCAGTGAATTATATATAGTTCCTTCAAAAAAAAAAGTAGTCAATTTCATAAATTTATTTTGAATTCAAAGGCAATAGCTTCCATCAGTGTTGTTTATACCACAAAGGAGACAAGGAAGACATCAGAGATTAGTGTTGTATTTTAATTAGAAGCAGATCTCTGCAAAAAATAAAAAAACTAAATGACTTAAGTTGCTTTCTTGAAAGCAATTTAAGCTAATCGGATACGGACAATCCTCTTCAGGAGTATCACATCAACTTCCTCATTTGTGTAATATTGTACCTCCTTTCTGACTAGGGTTACCTGACATGAAAAGAAATCAAATTTCTCAGTGTGATCCACTCATATTTCACTGGAATAAAAAATAAATCTTGAAGAATATCATAATATGGGTGTCCTGTCCCACTTGATGGGATGTTTTAGATAGTCTGGGCAGTACTTGGAAGTCATGGCAATGACCCAGGAGGGACAGAGAATTTTAACATCCCATTTCACTCAGTGAGTCCTAGGGTAGGAGTCACAACAGTGTCCCCTAAATGGTCAAAATATGTTTTATTCAATGTTTGACTTAGAATTCATACATGGCTAATTTTGGCATAGCAGATATTTTGATTAAAAAGTATAACAATTTGCAAAGAAGTAAGAGGAAGAAAGGAAATGGAAAAGAGGAAAAGGAGGGAGAGAGAGAGAGAAAAGGTAGTTATCTCCACTCTTGGATCCAATGATGAGTGTCGGTGGTAGTGGGCTGGTTTGTCTGGCAGTGAGTGCACACCAAGAGCTGGTCTCACCTCCTTATGTCCTAGCCCAGGTGTTTGGGAAGCTCCCACTGGGGGATTATGTTAGGGAACCCTTGCTCACGCTTTTCGCCTGGCTTATATGGTGTTCTTGAAAATCCTTGGGGGCCTCTCATAGCTGGTATCCCCCATAACATACCTGGCTGGTGTTTGGCCCCTGTTTGGAGCATGCTCAGTAAGCCTTGATTGCAACCTGCTTCCACTACTTACAGTTATCTACTTGATTGGTTGAGACAGATGGTCAAAGAAAAATTACCAGTCTCTTACAATGGGTAAAATGTTTTTTGTGAAGAGATAACAAGACATTTCCATTTCACTAGAAATATTCCTATTCTACAAGTTTTTCCACTCCTCTGTTGGTCAAAAAATCCAAACATCCATATCTTCAGTGAAATTGAAAATTCAAGAAACCTGGTGCTATAACACTGAAATGTTTTCCTAGAGCTTTTAATGAATGCTTACTTTTCCCTAGGAAAAGCATAGAAAAATATATATGTCCTTTTTTTTTTCTGAAATTAAATGTTTTGTTCTATCTAATACTAAGCAGCAAACCTCTTCATTTCTATTGTGCTGTTATTGGCTCATGCTGATTCACATGGCACCAAATTATTTTGCCACAAATGCAAAGATATTTGACTAAAGTATACCTGTCCCAGTGTACCCATATTTTGGAAGAAAGCCACAATTTGTCATTGTGCACTTAGTGAAGATTAAACATGTAGGCCTTGGAGCTAGTGGCAGATTAATATCACACTGATACACTAAATCAAATTAATCTTCATTTCAACAAAGTATTTTGATTCAGTTGATTAAGCTTATAAAAGTGCCGTTTAACTACACACTTTCTCTTTTCCTTAAAGTTTAAAGTTTTGGAAATTTTTAAGAAAAGCCAGAGCTGAATATTGTAAGAGAATTTCTTCTGTCTTGTAATTTTTTCTTTTGGTTTTTTCTTATTCATTGCCTCTGGAGATAAAATGAAAGGCAGGAGCATTCTTTGGATATGATTTTCAATTGATTCTTTTATCCTAGCTTTTCTTGGGAACAGTTTTCTATGTCAGTACTTTAACACACTAAAAACATCACAGGGCAGGGAATCCTAGGATAAAGCCTTGAATCTACTGAAGTCAGTGAGAGTTTTTCCCTCATTGACTTTTGTGGGTTTTGCACCTCCAGCACCTCTGTAGAGCACGTATCCATTGCCTTGTTGTAAGACCAATACAGGTATTTGCCTCCGTCTTCCTCTTTCTCAATCTTGCTTTCTCAGAAGGTTTTTTTTTTTTTCTCTCATACAGACAATGTTACATAAAACTTGTTTTAATCTGGTTTTAAGAATGTAATCCATACTGAGCATCAATGAGTGTGTTTTCTTGGTTTCAGATATATTCTTCCATAGGGAAATTGTAATATAGTGTTGGTTTACATTTTCTTATGAAAAAATGTCATTCCCAGATGCATGCTTTCATCACAGAGTTTCTAGGTAACAGATCATTGCACTGAAAGAAAAATGCTGACTCCAACTGCTAATTTCAAAGTCAGGTTTCAGATAAAAATCAAAGAAATAAGCATAAACATTCTAGAAATTTTTTCAAGATTTCTACATGAAAAAATATTTGGTTATCAAAAAAGATTAAATTATTTACACCAGAAGGCATATGACCTGAGGGTTTTTATTCTCTGGTATATGTCTTACTATTAGTAGAGAGTATTTAGTATATATTTAGAGTAACGATCACTAGGAGTCAAAAATTTTAAAAAATATTAATATGAAACTTGATTCTTTCCACATTGATATAATTTTAAATTGACTGACCAATTTTTCTTTCTGAAGTGTTTTTGATTTTACAAATTTTTGATAGAAAATATTTTAATATTTTTTCCATTTATAGAAACATTTTTTTAAATAAAATCAAAAATATTGATAAAAGTCTTTCTCAACTTGCATAATTAGTGTAAAGTGCATATCCTTAAAGATCTGTATCAGTAAGCTTCATGTCCCTGGAATACCACCTCATCATATAACCTATCAACACTCGAAAAAATGGATAAAACCATATTTGGGAAATAATTTTTTATTAAGCTGGGTTTTTTTAAATAAAATTAAAAAAAAAAAAAAAAAACAAAAAAAACAAGGCCTGGTTCTAGCCTTGGTTTACCATTTGAATTTAAGTGATGGAAACTTTCCACCTTATCATCGCTGTTTCATTAACATATGTCAAGAGAGCCTAGAGAATATTTGGAACAAGAGGGTGTGTCACCTTTAGTAAGAAGAAAATGTTTAATTGTTGTACAGAGATGTTGATGTAAGCTAAAATGTAATGATTTTTCAGGAAATTGTGGTTGCTGTTGAGTGCTTCATTGACTCTTTCTTCTTTTGTACCAGTGTACAAGTTTTGTGGTTTTTCAATATGCCAGTGTTCTGAAAGCAGAAAGCCTCAAACTTGGACATAGATTTGGAGGGGATGGATGTGTTCAGTGACAGGCACCAAACAAAAGCAACTTAACAGTGCTATAAACTAAACTCAGCTTTTCAAGTTCCCTTGAAGTTTCAAAGTTCCCTTTTATCCGTAAATGAAGGGAACCTCTAATGAAGAGTGACAGAATATGGCTAAAAGACTAAGTGCTTTGTTATTTTCAATGAGACATGTTTCCAATATATCTTATAAAAGAAAGACAAGCTTCAAATAAATAGGCACCTTAACAGTAGGATGAGTGTGTGTGTTGGGGGAACCTTACAGCAGGAGATCTTGGGCTATTCATAGTTGCAAAAATTTACATGTATATGGAGATAAATTTCATCAGTTACAGATTCTTACCTAAACAAATTCTGCTAACAAACTGGACCCATGTACACCTAGAATGGCTCTCTCTAAATTTCTGCAGTGAAGTTGTTCTTGTTGCTATGGGGGATATTTACAGTCCTAAAGTATTTGTGGTGTAAAGAACTCTCCTATCTAAGGCATGTGTTGTCCAATATCTTACTGAAGTACTAAATACTCCTTTGGAAGAATTTCTATTTAGCTCCTAAACATTTTTCACTCTTCTCTGTGTAAAAATAGAGTACAAATCACAGTCAGAAATAGCAATGGAAGCCTTACAGACAGAAAATGTTGTATATATCTGATTATTTTAATTGCAGCTGTCGGGAACGTGGGTGAACGCAGGACCAAGAAGGAAAGGGAGTCAGGAAGGCAGAGGTGATACTACACTTGTTCAGCTGAAGACTAGAGGAAGCATTCACATCCTGCTTGAAAACCCACTGCAGTCATAAGTGTCTATCAAATGACCTGAGTAAGCTTTAACACTGTGGTATGCCTCATTTGCTGGCAAGTGCCCAAGCTATATATTTACATATTCTGCAAAAACAGAGCTTATGCTGTCCTGTAGTGAAATCCAGATAGGGAGGTTATTGTTGTTGCTTCCAAAAAAGTACCTGAAAGACCGAAAGGAAAATGGTCCTCAGCCATATAAAATCTAAACTATTAAGTCCTGCAATAGTAATGCAAGCAATTCTATTACGAGCATCAAGCTTTCTGATAGGCAATATTAGTGGAAATACCTTTTTCATCAAAATTACATTCAGTTAGAGCAGAAGCGAGAAAGAGAAAGCTTTGTATAAAATTGTCATTGGAGTTGCCAATTTTGTGGTAGGAATGGGATATGTAATGACTAAATAAAATAAGCTGGTTGAGATGCCTGAAACAGAAAAGGTCCTTTTTGATTATTATGACTTTAGACAATAATTGCCTCAGAAGTACTGCTAAAACAAGACATACAGGCATAAAAGCATAACATAACCATCATGTTCTGTAAAGGACTATTTAAATGTAGCATGAGAGAAAAGAACATCCATTTTCCAAAAGCATCAATGCCGAATTAATGAAAATTATTAAAGCTAGATTAAAATCCAGAAAGAACTTCCGTCTTCTTAGTGCATGAAATGATCTAACTTAAAGTCAAATACTTCTTTATGATCTCTACTGCATGTTTTTGTTGTGATTTTTCTGTCTGCTCTTGGTCCAAGAATCCAAAAGACACCACTGTTCTCCAAAGGAGCAGAGAATAATAGCAATATTTAAAACCCCGTAACAGAGCTTTCTAGTGTGTATGCCTGTCCACGGCTATGGAAGAAAGAAATAAATGGGTCTCTGTGACAGATGATATTTGGAGGTTTGAGGTTGTGTCTTAATTTTTTCATACTGCCTGGCAAAAAGCGAGTGGAGTCAGACATCTCAGAGAATGGGGGCTGGGCTACAATGCATATTGCAAATCCTATTATTACTTGCTTTAGAAATAATAGAACATACTGAAGACAGTTTAACTACAGTTCTGGCATTAAAAGAGAAAGGGCGGTGTCTGTCCTTGCGTGTGGAATCTTCTCTTCCCTGATTCAGCCAATGCCCCTAATTCATTGTTGCTGGGTATCTGCTGCTGAATACCCATTTTGCCGACCTTAAAACCTGCTGTGGGCATGGGCTGGAACAAAGTGATATTGATATTTGTTACCAGGCTTTTGCGGTGTACAACGATTTGTCATAACTATTATTATACTTAGACACTGATGTACATTAGTTATACAATGTTATACTTAGTTTAAAATTTCAGACAAATTGAAGTAATCACATATACTCACACTAGATATCTTTAGTGTGCATTGAGCGAGGTGGGTTTTGGTTTCGGTTTCTTTTTCTCCCCTTCTGAGCTAGGAAGAGATCTGAGCCCAGGTCCCAGGTATTGCACGCTGCAAATCCAGGCCTAATTAACTCAATTTTTTTTTTTTTTTTTTTTCCTCCATTTATGTGTGTAAAACTGGACTGGAGTTCTTTCCAAGGAATTGTAGACAAAGTTTATTTCAATGTATATATTACATTGGAAACTAAGTACTTGATTTATGACATACTTTGTGGTACTTTTGGAGTTTGCAACAGCAGTGAATACTACTATTTTTTAGTGACTGTTACTGCCTTATAAATTGTCACATTTGTTCATCTACTGGAGCTGGTTTTTCAAGTTCTAAATTTCAAACAGATGTTTTCTCTTTGAAAATGGCAGGAACTTTAACTTCAGGAGAGGCAGGATTTGGCTCTAAGCATTAAAGGAACATTATTCTATATTGAGTAGCAAATTCTCAGTCTTACAGGATAGATAGAAAAGTGTATAAATTAAATTGCTCATATAAACCGATTCTGTTTACATCCTAAGCATGTTACATCTATTTGTATTGGTTTAGCCATTTAAAACTCAACACCTCTGTGTAGTGTACAATGCTGTGTAAATCAAGTGGTGATCCACGCAGTATGCTATGATTTAGTGTTGTTTAAACATTATGTCCAAGACACATTATAGAAAAGGGCTGTGAGCAAAATATTCCTCAGTCCCTGCAGTTGTCTTTACACTTCAAAGAGCAGATGTTCAGTTTGTCTGATGAGCTGAGAAATATCACTGACTGCATTCAGAGAAAAATAATCTTGAAAAAAGAACCTCAACTTTATGATATATATTAGGTGCTGTATCAATTTTTCATTTACCCACTCTCACTTTTTATTGCAAATTTTGTAATGCATGATAAGTAGTGCCAGAGTAACACATGCAATCATGCAGTGGGAATTGGTTTTTGTATTACTGTGAACTGCTGACTTCAATTCATTTCCCTTCCATTTGAAACAACTTCTCTTTTTTTTTTTTTTTTTTTTTTCTTTTTTTTTTTTAAAGAAAAGAAAAGAAAAAAAAAACAACAACAAAAAAAGCAAAGAAAAAAGATACTTAGCACAGTCAAAATGACTCTGGTAAGCCTAAGGTGTGGTGCATACAGGTGTGGTGCATATTATGTCTTCAGGCAGAATACTGAGCAAGCAGGTGATTTCTCCCACACCAGCAGTACTACCCACAGCACCTCCAGTGTCCCAGGTTACTCACCCAATAAATCATAATTTCACTTCTGTTTCCGTTGTTTGTGTGGGAGGGAAAAGAGTTTCCCTGGCCAGTACTAGCAGCAAATATGATTCAATTTATGACAAAAGAAGAGGGAACAGTGTGACACTTTCTGTTAATTCTCTGCTCTTCCTCCCCTCTACTCTCTAGGACTCACCAGTGTTTCCCTCCTTTAAGCCCAGAGTCAAAGTTGCGTTATTCTATATACATAACATTGGTTGCTAACAATGTGGCCCAGCTTACTTGCTAAGTGATAAATCAAAAAATTTAAAGGCTAACATTTTATTTTATACATCTTGTTTAGGAATAATCATGATGATAGCACTTTGTGCTCTAGATGGCACTTTAATATGCAAGTGTATAATTTTCTGAATAGTTTGTGAAACTGAAATGTGAGCTTATGTGATTTCTAATTGCTAAAGGACTAAAAATTAAATGGCAGATTCCTGACAGAAATTGAATTAGGGTGCTGGATTCTCAAAACAGGTCTAACTATTAATTCTCATAAAATCCATACTATAGTTTAAGCCTACAGCACTGCAGGGAAAAATTGCCTCAAACCACTTCTTTGTATACAAAATGGGTAGAGATCTTCTGCGGGGTGCAGTAACCAGAAGCCAGGAGTACATATTTCCCAGACTTCAAGGGAAACCTCAAGTTAGCAGGGGATTTTTGAAGCTTGCTATATCGTAAGAAGGATTGTACATTCTGATCATCACGTGTTTTCCACAAGAATATTTAAAAGAAAATAAAAAATAGCTGAAAACAGTCTCCACAAATCAGTTTCACGTATTAATCGTGATATTTTAAAAGATCAAATTTCAAATGTAGAAGTCATTATCTGATTATTCTGAAAGTCATCTTCCTATCTATAGAAGTGGGATTTGAGAGAAGAGACCTTGTAAAAGAGAAGTAGGGGATGTTGAAGAAATCAAGACAAGCAAGGAATTGGCAAATCTAACAGAGGTTGGTCCATGAGAAGGTGATACAGAATATGATGGACAACTGAAAAAAAAACTTCAAAAAATATTGCAGGCACCTAAAACATGCTTTGGTGACAGACACCTGTAAAGAAAGTAGTAACACCTTTGGCATGAAACTTCTACATAAATAATGAGTCTTAGACTTTCCAAGATAGAGAATGAACATAATGGTTAAGGTTTTCCTCAATATTGATAACAGTATTGCACTTGGATCTTTTTGTCTCTGTTTGCAAGCATGTAGTATTTGCTATAACTTTAATAACCATCATATAATTAAGAGATCTAATTTCAGATGTACAGTAAGTTTTTTCAAGTTTGTTTATCTTGAAACATCTACCATCACAGAGCTTTATACCTCAATTGGATGTTCCTTCTGAAGTCCCCTGTGTCACCTAGTGGGTCTTTAGGCAGCAGGAGTAGCAGAAGACTTCCGAGTTCAGCAGAACATTTTCTTTGACCACTTTCCAACAAAAACCACTCAATTGTTTGCTATGTCTCTACACAGAGAATAATATTGTTCTAGTGAGTAAGAAGAAATGATGAAAGTTAACACAAATCTTGATGATCTGAAGTGATATAATGCATAAATTCTCAACACATGAAGTTATCATGAACAATATTTTCCATTCCTGAGTGATTAAACCCATTAAAAGTATGTTCCAACTTCAGATGTGCAATAATGTATGTTAGAGGCAAAATCCACTTTAGCACACTTGGGATAGCTTGAGATTTACATTTGCAATTCTTATCAAGTCTGTTGCATCTAGGAGCAGCCATCTGCTATGAATGTTAAGAAAACTGTGATTATGAGCATTGAAAAATTGAAATTTCTGTATGATATTTTAAAATTATGTCCAAACTTGACTCATCCTTTTCTTTACATCACCTCTCTATATATTTTTTCTTGGTTTTGTTTTTCCCTCTAAAGTGGCATCTCAGTCCTCTTACAGTTCACATTACTGATGAGAGGTGTGTTGTATCTACAGAATTTCTTCTCCTTCTTTATCTGTTGAAGGAAACATCATAATTTTAATCAGTAAAATTTGAAGAAATGTATACATTTTATACACACTACTTTCAGCATGAAGATTCTTGTCACTTTGCCCCCAATAACAACTGAAAGATACAATTATTTCTGACAGCTATATATAAAAAAAAAGGAATCTTTCATTTCATTACTGCTTCTTCATGAACTACTTCAATCGCCATACATGTGCTTTATCAAATCCCAGGCCCAGATTGCTAAACAAAATGTCTTTCTGTATCTGTTCTTTCTGATTACTTGTTCTTTTTAATATTTTCCCTGGATTTCATCACTCTTTCATCATGTAGTCTCTGATTCCAGTACTCCATTGATCTTATCTGTATGTGTCCCTGTTTCTTCCTATATCTACATCTAAGTGGTGGGCTATGCCTCATTTTCACATTTTCTTTGAATAGTTTTTAAGTGGTCTTCATTTTTCTTCCCATTTTTCTTCCCCTTCACCCACCAGTTCTTCCATCTCTATTATCCAGGCATGTATTTGTTGCTACCCCCACATAAAGCCTTCTAATTGCATTATTTTATTCTGTTTAGAGTGTGAATACCGTGGGTCAATGACTTATCAATGCTTTATCAGTTGCATTCTTAAGCACTCTGTTACCAGTGGAGAATCAGCAGTCAAATCCTGTACTGATATCAGGTGGTTCAGGACATATCAGTTTTATGATGATGAATGAGGGTAGAAATGTCTGTTTCTTGACATTACAGAAATTGTCCATATAGGGAAAGAATAATTCCATGCATTTCACCAAATAGACCTATAAACCGTAACTATGGTAGGAATTGAGAAAACATAAAAACTTTGGAATAAAGCCATTCATAAATACATACAAATGGTCTATTCCTGCTCAGAAATAAAAAAGCCATTTCATAGTGATGTCAGTCAGAATAATATACCCCAAAAATATAAAAATCACAGAATCTTCATGATCTAATGTGACAGAGTTTTTTATTCTCATCTTAGAAACTAGTTCTGTAGTGTCCAAGTCACTATTAAAGACATAGTTTCTTCAGTCATGTTTCAGAAAACTTCTTACCTTCAGATCTGAAAGCTGAACTCAAAATATTTCTCTACTGAAATATTAGACAGATTTGTTCTTAATGTTTCTGTCATATGGGAAGAATATGGCTATTTTTAAGTCCATGACATTACTTACTTGTGATGATATAAGAATGTTGTCCAAGTGGAGTCACATTGATTTATTGGAGGGTAGATCTGAATCCTTTATATAACTGCCTAAAGGGAAGGCAAAGTTCACGATGTTTTAATGATTAAAAGTTTGCTTCTATTTTTTGTTAAACAGTATAGATTAGTAGAAAATGGAAACCTAGCAAGGTGTGAATGAGGTGTAGAGTCTGATATTATTTTCATAATTCTTATTGATTGCATGAGAAGAGACACTAAAAAAATTTCTCCTTATGTGTATGACATTATTATTTAGTGTATAATAAGATCTATTCTGTTTTTCTGCTGTTTGAGGAGGGCTGTGCCAGAATATATAGAGCTACTCCATACTACATACCACAAGCAGTGCTGGAATTATTTGAGGGGTTTATCTTTGTGAAAAGCTCTTGATCAAATGAGCCTTCGGCAGACTGTAGAGATCTATGTCAAAGGATCAAGATGTGTAACTTGGAGGTGTTTAAATATGGCAGAACAAAGCCCTGAGAAACCTTGATTTGCTTTGAAAAGTGGGGTTTGGCCTAAATAACCTTTAGTGTTTCTTCAAGCCTATGATTCAACTAGATTTATTTTGCAAATAAAACACCCTTCTGTCATCATATGGATGCAGTTTAGGAGATTCCAGCTAAACTTATCTACCAGTTAGTTTGTAATTCACATTTACATTTTCATTTCAGGAAAATGTTTCCATTTTTAAGTTATATTTTTTTCAAAAATACCAGTCAAATACACACTTTGTGTGTAATCATACAATTGCTCTCTTGCAAATAGTCTGTAGTGTGTACAGGAAGGATTTGAAAGGGAAGATGCTGAATGTTTCTTGAACTGTCAATTCACAGGACATGCTGATAGAGTAGCTGGTTGGAAGCAGAAGCTGATATCTGGTGATCAGAAACAAGGGCCAGAGATTAACAATGAACACAAGAAAATGGCAGAGAGTCTTTCACTATCAGAGTAATAAAACCAAATGTTTATTACTGGGGACAGGCAGAAAAGAAACTGGTAGTAGCTGTTATGAACTACCCAACTTTTTATTGGCTTAGACTTTTAGTTGTAATGTTTGAGAGGATGTAGAAGGTCTCCAAGGTAGAGGTCCCATAATAGTTATCTCAGCTGAGACTTCTATTTAGTAATGATGGTAGTTAATTTAGACTTCAGATGAAGTCAGAAAAATAACAATTCAGTTATGTTTTAATTTGTCATGCTCTAGCAAAGGTTATGTTACAATACTTCAGAGACTGTCTTCTGGTTTTATTCAGTCAGAAGGATTTTTAAAAGCATGTATATTCATTAATTCATCTGTAATTCAGCTGTAGGAGACTGCCTCTGGAAAATCAAAAAATAGTGATGCTTCAGCAAATGAAACTCTCCTAAATCAGTTTTTTTGTACATGTTCCTGTTGAAAAGCCGCTAGCTCTATGTGTAGCATACTGTGCTGTGGTAGGTATTCTCTGGCTAACGCGTTTATTTTACATTCTATGAATGAATCTATGACATCATAATTTTGCTTTGTTTACTTTGGTGTGACAGTGGTAGAAAAGACCTCAGACTATATTAACATATGATAATTCATTTTGTAGTTATGTTATCTTGATCCAGTTGAAAGATGTGTGGTAAAAAAACATAGGTAGAAAGATATAAAATAATGATAAACATAATATATCTAAACTATATAGTCTAGTTTAGTCTAAACTTTAGAATGATAAACATAATATATCTCAATTATATAAACATAATGATAACTGACAGCAGGTGAAAATTTGTTGAAGCTTTTCATATTTTCTGCCTATCTTTTTAAAATGAAAATTCAGGAATGCTGGTATGGGAAGCAGACTGCTGTGACAAGAGAAAGTTAAACACGCTGCTATTGATCAAAACTTACAGAACATGACTACTGACCACCCTCCTCCATAGTTAGCTATGGAGAGCCAACTGCTCTGCTCGACTGGGAATGTGACCATGTATCAGCCTTTGACTGTGAGGTGGTTTACTCTGACATCACAAGAGTGGAAGGAGTCTCCTGCCTTGCTGAGATAATCTGCTGCCAAAAAAGGGCTCCGTTTCTGTGTTGTGGTTGTGCTGAGGCTGCTGTTGTGCTTATTCAATACCTATGTAGCCATAAGACTAGAGACAGGATACATGCCGTGTACAAAGAATGCTGAACTCCATTCTGCTCCAGCTTACAGAATGCAGTTGGAGTGAGTTTTGCTCCAATGTCCAGAAAGCAGCCCTACTGTAGGTATTGTGTTTACTGTGTAAATGACTGAACTTTTCTCATTGCTGAAGGGTTATTAAAGTCTGTTTGCTCTCAGGATGAGATTACAATGATGCCATTTTTAAAGAAAACGCATTGCTGCTGCATTCAGCATTCAGATCATTAATATCTGCAATGAGAAAATATTAGATCAGTGATCTTTGACCTTCGGTTTTAATCAGTTTCTGGATGGAACGCAACATATTTATCATAACATGTAATTCGGTATATTTTGGAAGCAACCAAAAGGAAGCATATTGCATGATTTTCCTCTCTGGTTGTTTCATATTAGCCACTGTTGAGATTTGAAAAGGCAATTGCCTTTATCCATAGGATAAATGAAAGAAAGGGAGCGAGTTTCTGCATAGCATTCCTGCAGAAGAACTGGGGTTTCAATTCTGGGTCCATGATGAGTCATAAAGAATAACAAGCAGCAGGAGTGGGAATTAGCAATTTCTTGATCATCCTTGAAAAGGCATCATCTTCATTCGCTTATATAGTTGACTACAGCATGTGCTGAGATGGATAATTTACGTTAGCCTGTGATTTTAACTTATGGGTGGGATTCCAAGAGACTTTCTCAGTGGGTTTTTTCCCCAAAAAGTTTTAGTGCTCTTTTCCCCTTAAAGTGTGGTATTCGTTAATGACATATTCACTTCAATAGACTTGTCTATTATTATCTGCTATCTTCCTGTTAATCTAGCAAAGTTTCTACTATATTTGTGTTCAGTTACATCTGTGTTGATGTCTTGCTTTCTCTATATGCTCACAATAATCTCTTAACATACTAAAAGTAATTACATTTTTCTAATCCGAGAAAATAGCAATTAAAACATCTGGTTTGTTTTGGGGTTTGAGGTTTTTTTATTGATTTTGAAGGCTTTTACTTGTGTGTTTGTCAGGCATCTAGTCTTATAAATCAGTAATGTTTTAGGACTAATTATATTAATTTTCAGGTGGATTTGGAGACATATGTATCAGTAAGTAGGGCTCTGGAGTATGGATTTCATTCTTCATCTGTGCACACATTACACTATATCATGAAGGTCCAGAATGTGGCTCTTTGGAACAGTAATGCTACACATTGAAAGTTGGTATTAAAGTAGACTAGTTAGTTGAATAACTAGGTTCTTAATAATCCTGTTTCTACTACTACTTGGCATAATCTCATCATCAAAGAGCTGTCCCTGTACTGAAGAAATTAACCAAAGGTCAAATTTTCCCAGCTGGTATTTGAATTTCTTTTACCATTCCTTCTCTTTGAAATGTATGTTCATATGGTTTAATGTGTTATAATGTGATGTAAGTTACCAGAGAGCTAAAGAATCCAGAAAGCAAGCAGTTAGTCTACATGTAATTCTTTCTATTTAAAATATAACTATAAGAAACAGAAAATAGAAAATATCCTAAGGTATTTTAAAATTTTCAAGTTAATGTTCTCCAATTGTTTTTGAAATTATGTAGTATTCTTTAAAGCCCCAAATGTATAATTTTAACTGTCTGGAAAGAAAAAGGTATGATTTTTCTAGTAGATTAATGAATACCAAGTGTGTTTTCCATCTTTTTTCTTTTCGTATATCGGGAAACTGTGGGCTATTTGTAATGATTTGTTTTTCAGAAAGATTGCACATAATTGTTTCTTTCTAATGTTCTGTGGATATTATGGTATACTTATATAAAATTGGAAACACTAAGGATAATACATTGGCCAAAGGAAAATAAGGTACTAAATTAAATGAGGACTTGGTAATGAACTGGAAAATTAAGAATTTAGACTATAAATCATTTCTTTTTGCTATGACCCCGAATATATGTACCTTTTGGGAAATCACAAAGACTGAAAGGAGCCAAAAAAGAATTTAAATTATCCTTGTGTCACAGCTAACCAAAATAGCATTTTGTTCTTAAATGTTACCATATTTTATTGAACACTGCCCAGAGATATTAGGAATATGGCAGGTTTTTAACATTGGTTAGATTATATGTGATAGATTCAAGCTTGACCTTCTGTTCTGTATTTAATCATAAGTATAAGCAGTTTATCCCTTCACCAGAGTGCTCATTAACTCTTCTAAAAGCTACAGCTGCCTTCAGAGGAAAGGACATACAATTTATTGTTATTTTCTTCTGGGCGGCGTATTTTCTCCTTTGGAGAGTTATTTTGAATTTCTTGTTGGCATCCAAATCCTACTGGTGCTTTTGAAAGCTTCAAAAAAGGTAAAAAGATAGAATCAGGCCTTTTGTGAAACCTTATGAATTTCCTATTGCTGAGGGCTAGAATTTAGATTGTAATTACATAGCTGTTTTTTCTGTAACAGCCTATTGAAAGTATATTAAACTACCAGTGCTGTGCACACTAAGTGCTATTCCATAGTTTAAAACCATAACATTACTTTCAATTTTTCTTCCCTAATGATATAACCTTTCAGAATTAGCCACTTTTCATGGCATTTATACTTCAAAAGAAAGTTTGCTAACAGAGAATTAGATTTTCAACATGGTGTATAAAACTGCAGCTAAACTATTCATGGATCTTGTAATTTAGTCCTCTTTCTTCAACTGTTTCATCATTCTTTAAAAGTGTCATGAGTAGACTAAAACACTCAACCAGAAGAAGTGAGTGTAAGCATCTCATATATAAGCTGGTACATAGTAAGATTTGTCCATTTCAGAATTTCACAATATCTAGAGGGGACAATTTTCTGCACATAATTCCTTTAGTGAGAAACCTTTTTGGTGTGTAAATGTGCTATTTAGAAAGTTAATGGTCATACTATATTCATGGTGTTAAGATACACATATGAAAAGTGAGAGTCCTGGATTGAAATAAATTTTTACTAACTGAAGTAGGAACCGAAATACAAATCTTTCTTTACTTCACATTTCAGTGCCACATGATCAGTTTGCTACTCCTGCATACAGCCACGTGGCTACCATGGGAAAATGTTTTTATTCTATCTAAATTTTGAAATATTTACTGTCAGAACAGGAGTATCTTCTGCCCTAGTGACTACCTGTGAAAGTGGAAAGTCTTGTTTTGGAAAGAAAAGATTTTCACCTTCTATATCTTAGGCTGTCATATGCAAGGTAAATTAAAAATAAGAATTTAGTCCTTTCAATTTATAATTCTGCATGATTCAGGATATAGTACAGCTCATTCTGCCATCCTTTAGGTAAGAAAAATGTTGGCTTGGGAAAGTATTACCTGGAGGTAGGAGGTGATTTACTATGTTTAGACAAAGGTTTTTGTTGTTTGTTTTTAGTGATAATCTCTACCTTAATTAAAAAAGCAAAAACCGATGTGTAGGCATAAACCCTATGCTGTGGCATATCAGGAGGTAAGGAACATTTATGAACAGCATTTATAAAGAGACCTCTTGCAGTTGGGCATGGTGTATGTAGGCTATTAGATTTTCTTCTACATAAACAAAAACTGGGCTCAGCTTCTCTTCTACACAGTCCTGTCTCTTTTCTTGGCTTAAAACTGTGCAACTGAGCCTTGCACATTGGTCTTTGCATGTGATGCTTGTATCAGCACAGTAACATACATACAGCACAGGCTGTATATGTGCTATAACATATAGCATAAGCTATTTTGATACTGTGGCATATAGCTTCAAAAACTTCTATAAAACCTTTCACCCTTAGTGACGTAAAAGCATTTGACAAATATTGTTTAGCTGAACTTTAGAATCAACTTTGAAATAAGCATTGTTTTCTCTGTTTTCTCCAAAAAGACGTTTGGTTGGAGTTTGACACCGAGTGGTACTGAACTGATCAGGCTGAAACATTTTTCCTTTTTTGGGGTTTTCTTCCCAGTGAAATCAGTTCTTTATTTCAATTCAGTACAATAAGGGCTTTGGCAGCTGTGTCAGCACTACACCAGGTGGTGGTACAGGAATTCAGATGCCTTCTGTAGTGGGGGGCAGCAGGGTGCTTAAGCTATCACCAAAGAAATTGTGTTGAAACAGCTTTTGACATCTTGTTGGGTCACTGGTTTGCTCAAAATCACATTGAAATTGGTCACAGATAACGGTAGGGGAGCATAGCTGTCCTAAGTCTTTGCATCAATGACAAGACTAATCTGCAGCAGGAAAGAATTTGCATATGGTATGAAGGAACATCTTGTCTAAAATTTCCATTTACTCCTTTGTTTCCATCTGTTTGCAAAATAAGGGTTTTTTCTTTCTTAAATGCCAAGTTGCTTTTGAGAAAATCAGCAGGGATATATTTGCAACTCACCCAGTAATTGCTCCAATTATTTCTGAAAGGTAAGGAGTTTAGTGAAAGTTAGGAAGAGAGATGGGGATTCAGTTAAAAAAAAATATAAGTCTCTAATGCTTAGGCTTTTGAAAGAAGACTTGGTAAGCCTGTAGGATAGAAATTAAATAGTAGTATTTATTTTTTGCTGTATTTCTTTTAGGTTTTATATGAGCAAAGCATGAAAAGCAAGGAAGGAAGAAGACTATACTCCCTAGCTTGGGTGAAACCCAGGATGCTAATAAGAATATTCATAAACTGGCTTAATAGAGCCAGATTAAGTTGTAGTTTAAATTAATTTGTGCTTGCTAGATTGTGGGTTTATTAGAGAACACATGATATCTTTTTAACTCGTTAGATTTCAAAACTATAAACTAAAGACTTGGTGAATCAGGCCTTTGGTGTTGAAAATTAAAGCCAAAGGTAAACTAAAATTTAAACTACACGTCTTTGACACACAGAGATATGAATTTTAGAAAACAGCCAAAAAAATATTTCTAATGCTGTCCGATATGTCCATCAAAGACAAAATTCTTTCCTTGATCTCTTTTTTTGTTTTACAGAATTGTTAGAAATTTTTATTAAAATAAGAAATTAGCATACTAAGGACAGGATTTTCTCTTAAATCAAACAATATGGGTAGCATATTTTAAATTTTGTTATTATAGAAAATCTACACATAAACCTTCCCCAGTGCTTGTCATTGTCTTCACATCTCATTCAATAGTTAGTAATGAATATTTTAACTAATGTAAAGATGTTTTACGTGGTTCTCAAGCTGTAACAGATGGCATGTTGATGAGAACTTTGTGCAGTAAATCTGAATGATTAGTACTTGGGCAGAGTGAAACCGCATTGTATAACTGGTTTAACACTGACCAGGTCAGTATTAAGTTTTTCTGGGCCCCTCATCAGCAAGTGGCATTCAAAGGACTTTTGCACATCAAGTGCTACCAGTGCACCAGAGGTAATTCATTAGTAGACTGGTTGAGTCGTACTTTCTTGCTGGGTTTATCAGAGTAACTCTCCTTCCTTAGAGAGGCTTTCACTCCCCTGAGGTCCCTGGGGAGATGTGGGATAGATACAGGAAGACTTTGCTTCAAACCAGCAGTTTTTATATGGAAAGTGAATGCTAGAAGAAGGTAAATTTTCTGAGAATCGGACCCATTTCTGATACCTGAGCAGATCATTCTGGTAGTTCAGTTTACAGTCCAAAGAAAACATCTTGAAGCTAAGCCAAAGCAGCAGGTGGCTATTGCTGTTTCAATTCATAGCATCTATTTCCAAGCACAAGAGAACTTGTTTACTTTGAATTTGATTACAACAAACTTGAGTTTACTTCATTATTAAAGTGTGTTTGGGAAAAGAGTAATTTCAGTTTGGCTTGGTGAATGCTAGAATCTCATCTCTTAAGGGACTGGTAAGCTCTGCACTACACAACTCTTTGTCAAACTCTCTTTAGGAAAGATGTTTCCATAAGGGTGCTAGGCCTACTTGGCAGCAGATTATACAGGCCAGCAGTCTCAATGGGAGTCAGCAGGAAAGGTCTTGTATTTTCCAGGCATTAAGCAAAAACAACTTTTGTAAATAGGAAATACAGAAGATAGACAAAAATCAGAACCCTCAAGAAGTCATACCATACATTCATACTTTCCTACAGAGACTGTTTTTTCAGGTTTATGTAACTTTGCTAAACTTTAGTTCTATTTTTTTTTATGTCATTATTACTGAGACTCACTTTTAAAAAGGCACACAACATTCAGAGAATCAGGCTAGAAAAAACACATGGTTTTGATAATGTTAAATGGACGTAAAATTGTGTCAGCATGTAAAATTTTATCAGCACAAGTCTCAAATGCTTCATTTTTTTTTTGAGCATCTCTCAATAGTTATTCTGGGCCAGCAGGATGATTTTTGCCATCCCAGTGAAATGAGCCATAAACCACTGAAAGTTGTGTTTGCATAAATTCCAGAGAGGCTTCTCAAAGTCAAAGCGTGCCAACATTTTGTGAGTAAAACATGTTCAGCACGATAACACAGCAGTGAGTCGAATAAATCCTGTGGCTGACCTGTAAAAGATGAGGCCAGGTTCCAGATGTACTGATATCTTTCAGTTCTGACAGCTGAATCATTTAGTCAGGAGCTCAAATATAGTGTTTTATATACTTCTTGTTAAGAGGCTGTGGTCTTGGATATTTTCTTTTTGTTCTTTTTCCTTCCAGTTACTTTCAGCATTTGGTGCATCATTTGAGGGTAGTGGACATGCTGACTTTGTAATATCCTCTAAAATGTGGCCTCATATTAATACTTTCTTCCAGTAAGAAGAAATTAAATCTGAACTTTCTGGTTATTTTCCAATTTTAAGAGGTCTTTGATGTTTTACTGAGTGACGCACCCAAGGCTAAGGAATATTTGTACTGACAGAGCTCTTTCTGCTTAGAAGTCACATATGAAAAATTATTCCAAATATTAGATATAATAACTAATAGGTTAGAAGCAAGATGACAACTCAAATTAGAGTTTTAGCAAGCAAGTATGAACTCTTGGAACATTATCTGACTGAAAGATAAATAAATAATTAGACTCAATTCTTAAAGTGAGATTTCTCTATCTGTACTGTTATCTCCCACTATAATAGCTAACAAAATAATAAAACAGCTGTTTGCACAAGTGATAGTCTTAGTGCAGACTTTTCTGCCAATTTATCTGGAGATGGAAGTGTTTTTAAACAAACCAAAAATAGTAATAATCTTATATTCTGGTCTTTCACTGTGTCATGGCCAATTTCTTCTGTATGTTTCCTCTTCTGGCTCATCCCTTTGTCTCAGTCAGCAACAGTAATTATGTTGTTTGAGACAGATATCTCTCCAGTCCAGCTTTCTTACGTTGTTGTTTGCCTCTGTTTTGTAGATGGACTTGCAGAAAGTCACGCACTGCTGGTCACCCACCTCCATGCATATGAGCACTGTCCCAGTCAGCACTTGCTGTTTCTTTTGTGGAGAAATACACCCAGCAGCTTAGACCTTAGTACTTCTCAGGATGTGGTCACCCAGTATCAGGGCTACATAGGCCTTATTTTATGAATTCCTGCTCAGACCTGTTATTAAAGACCTCAAACAGGGAGGATTTAAGAAGCTCTATATATAACCTAGGCTAGTTAGTGCTTAGTCTTTAGACAGTTTCTTCTAATGCCTTTCTTTGCTACAATGTGAAAGTCTTCTTTCAGCCTACCAGACATAGACACGAAAAAGAGTTGTTTCTGAAGACTTTTTCTCCCAATTACTCATGCTCTCCTTTTCCCCAAGCCATGTTTCTCTAAACCTGATCGATCTTGAAATGCTCTACCTTGTATATGCTCTTCTGGTTCATCTGTCACAAGCTGATGGAGTTTTCCTCTCCCCATTGCAGTTATCAGTATGAATTTGTTAGCTCCTGCTTATGGTCCACTATTTCAATAAATTTTCTGCAGAGCTGCAGGCAGGCAGCTGGTTCTTCGCCTATGGCCACACTCCCCCCATTTCGGACTTGTAATCCTTATCTCCTCATCCAACTGCAAAATAGGGTTTGATTGTGTGGGGTTTTATTCTGCTTTAGAATGTTTTTTTTTTCCTGATTCTACTTAAGTGTCAGCCCCTAAGATATCCCTGAAAAATTCTATCTTTTTAGGCTTTGTTTTAAGTCTTTGAAGGGGTGGGTCTATGTAGCTTCAATCTTTATTTGAGTGTCCTAAACACAGAGTCATCTTTCAGTGCTGTAATAAATGTTTTATTTCAATAGACAGAAAGAGAAGAAAAGCTCTAGCTTTAATCTTTTTCCATTCTTCTTCTGGTTTTTGTCTTTCTGGGAATCTCTGAGAGGGGCAGGTAATTTCTTGATGAGAATGAATCAACTAGTGCTTTTGTCTAGTTCAGTATATCAGGCAAATGGAAAAGGAGAAAGGAGGGAGGGTATAGAACAAAAGAAGCTTCAAGTTCAAAGTCTCTAGTGAAAAAAATAATTAAAAAAAGTCTTCTACTGGAAGAAATAGAATAGCTCAATATTTAGGAGCAGCAGCAGTTGGGAACAGGGAAATCATAGCCATATTTCCACAAGACAACTGTAATATTTTCATACACTGAGTAATTTTTAACCACAGACATTTAAAATACAATTGAATGTCACTTCAGTGCTTCTATGCCTTATGACAGAACATTTACTACAGCAAAGTGTCTCTAGAAGTGTCACCTTCACTCTCATGTCTGAAATGAATAAACCGTATTTATGTAGATCTGGGTACGTGAGTATTTAAATAGATACATTTATGTGAGTGTATACTTCCTTGTATTTCTGGCATTAAATTCAGAATTTGTTAACATAATGGGAAGGTCTCACTGTTGTTGTCTTTAAAGCAAGTTACAAAGCTTTGAAAATTTTAAAGATAGAGGAAAAAGATTTGTAGGTGCACCCATGGTAATGATACTGTGATATAAGTTACAGATAAATCCTATGCCTATTTGTCCTGGTTTGAGGTAAAACAAACCAATTTTCTGTTTTACAGTTTTACTTTCTTAGCTAGGCCTCTTCTAACTAGCTAAACTCTGAAATTAACAGCACATTGTTCAAAGCTGTTCCGTCTCACAGTGATAAGACCTGATTATACCAAGGGATGGTCTGCAGAGAGGCCCTTGTTTAGACTTATTGCTGGAAGAACCAAGGTCAGATAATTTTCAGCATTTGCCCGTTGGAGGGTCCCACCTTCAAGGAGGAGCGGACAGGACAGGTGACCCAGGACTGACCAACAGGGGTATTCCATCCCATCCGCATCATGCCCCATATAAAAGCTGAAGGATCAACAGGTCAACCCCTTTTTTCGCCCTATTTTTGCCCCTTCCTCGATGGCTGACATCCAAGGAGGACTCTGCCTGTTCGTCTGTCTTTGATCCTGATCCGAGCGTTCCTGACTCCAGATCTGGAATCCGACTCCTGTCGATCACCGAGTCCAGTTTGGGACTTTTCCTGAAGCCTGCTGGTGACGTGGTCGTCATCCCGGGAGCTTGATACGGTTTTGTATATACTGTATACTCCCTTTTTTCCTAAATTTCCTTTTTATTATATTACTTATATTTTCATTAAAGTAGTTTAGCTTGTTCTAAACTCTTGAATCTGTTTAACTCCTTCCTCTCCTCTCTGACCAAAAGGGGGGAGGGGGGGACATCTGTCGCTTGGGTTTTGGTGAATTTGGCTGAAACCACGACGCTATCTTTCTTTTCTGGCTGACTTCTTTCACCTTATAAATTAAGACTGTAACCTCCTATTCCTGGCTTTCAGCTGTGTTGCAATTTCAAACTTCCATTTGCTTTCCTCTCACCACACCCCTAAATTTCCTTACCCCCTTTCCTTTAATCTGAGTTCACCAGAGGTAACTCCTTACAGGCAGGCAAGACAAGGCTGCCTGAGTATGTGTTGAAGGGAACAGTAGAGACTGGGAACTTCTAGTATGAAAAATTAAATGCAGCTGGCTGGAAACAAACATGAATTACTAATATGGTGGACAGTGTAACATAGACCTGCTGTTTGCTTCAAACTTTGAAGTGGTCAAGGCTGGAAGAATATCTGACCTTTAACCGCCAGATTTGTCTGGGAATATGTTTTATGTAAAAGAAGGAATAAAGAGGAGAGGCTTCTACCTTTTTAGCCACTGACTGAATACCAGATAATAACGTACTGTATTCTAATGTTTTCCCATTTTATCTCTCAGTGGCAGTCAGTGTTTTAGAAAAATCTGGACTAAAAGCTTTTCAAGAAATCTATTTCCAAGCAGTTATTTACTAATGTTTCTAATTATTTCCAGTTGCATCCTCAGCTTTGACTAGGCAAGTAGGGGAAAAAAAGATGGATGGCAACTAACTGAAATGAAATGTGCTTTCTAATTACATAATGCTAGGAATGAAAATGATTTGTTATGTTGTGACTTTAAGTCTTCATTTTAGTTCCAATAAACCTTGCATAAAAATCCCCTTATTCTGAAAGAGATTTGTTACAGTAGTGTAGCAGAACAGTTTATTTTAAACAAATAATATACAAAAACCTATCAGGACTCTGAGAGCATAGGACATGATTCAACAAATGCCTGATTTCTTCAAGAAATGTATCTCTAGGGAGAGCAAGCTCCTAAGGACTCAAAAAAAATTTTAAATAGTCACTTCCTCATGCCTTCAAGGATGTAGGCTTTCTGTCTTTGGTGCTTATGATTATCACAGAATCACCTAGGATGGAAGGGACCTCTTAAGATCATCTAGTACAACCAATGGAAATAACAAAAAAA
>VZRU01007222.1:198907-219917 GCA_013398155.1 Pedionomus torquatus | reverse complement strand
TTGTTTTTTTTTTTTTTTTTTTTGCCTATACTTTTTATATATATATATATATATAGTGAAGTTTAATATCTAGTATAAAACGATTTTTACTTCTCTGCTCTCATTTCTTAACATTATATGTGTTGCACGTGTCATCCCCTTCTCCCTATCTGCAACCACAACAACAAAAGATTTATCTCATACGTGTTAAAATTATCATCTCGGGCAGAATATCAGGGTTCAATTCCTGGATCAAAGAGTGGCTTTCCTGGGAGCATCCCTTAGAGTCATCTGCCCACCTAAGATTGCTTTCCCCCGCCCAGCACTGCAGAGCCAACATGCAGCAAACAACATAGAGTCTGCTGGTCATGGTCTTGCGTCATCCTCATCACCCACCTTTTGGATCATTCCAAAATTAGAAGAATCAAGTTGGTTTGGACTCATAATTTGAAAACTTGATTTTTAGCTACATGTTTCAGTGTTGTTTCTAAACCTCAGGGAAAATTTAATGCTTATAATAGTTGAGCTGGCTTTCAAAGGAACCATAGGTATTTGGGAGCTGGCCAGTGTGATATTGTTGCAAATCTGCTGTGTTTCATGGTTTTAAATCTCTGTAACTGAAGGAGAAATCTAGAGATTAGTATTTTCCTTTCTTCAAAAAAAGATATCGTTAAGGCTATGCAGTGAACAGACAAACTTATCATTACTATGTACTGAGGCATGATATAGCAAGAATATCCTTAAGCTTTGAGAAATAGTTCTAGAAATGCATCACCAGATATTACATTAGAGCGCAGACATTATAATATTCATTACAGTAGTGGAATGTGAACTGCATGTTATTGTAAAGGAAAATCCAATTTGCTGCCTACTGCCTTCAATTTGGTTTTGACAAGTACTCAATCTTTTGCTATATTTTGCTTTCTACATTTATCTTCTTGGGCATGTTCTGTAATGTCTGCTTAGGGAAAAAACAATAATCTTTTCATTTAATTTAGAGAAAAATCTCATGTATACCCTCTATGCTTACTAGGTACAACAATATGAAAACAAATCCCAGTTGCTAAAGATGCATTTGACAGTATGAAATAGATTCTGACTTTTTAATTTGGGCATAAAACTGCAGAGGTCATATAAGGGATGCAGATTTACTGAGCTGTACAATTTATTTATGAGTGATCTGCAAAAACCCATATTATTTTACCAGTGATGGATGAACCTAAGAGGGTATTAAAAAAGTCATGTTTGACCCTTGCAGAGCAACTTTGGAATGTATCAAGTTTATTTGTCTGTGTTAAAAATCTGAGAATTTGCATTCATCTCAATTTCTGCAATGACTATTTCCTCATGGTAGAACATACTTATAATTAAATTAAATAAATAAATTAAATAAATTAAGTTTTCTACTTTGTAATTTAGTTCACTGCAAACCACGGTGGGGAGGGAGGAGAGAATTTCAATAGGAACACTTCTGCTGCATCATGCTGGAAGCAATACTGTGTGGTCAGAGGGAAACTAGTCTTGCCAAAAGGTTTGGTTTGCTTTGCTTTATGTTCTAAGTAATGACCTGAATTTGTCCAGTAGTCTTTGTGTGGAAATATCAAAAGAAAATATTTTATTTTGTTACTGGTAGTTTGAAGAGTGGTAAACATGCATCTCTAATTTTATTATTACTGATTTTTTGGATAAACTCTTCAATTTACCTAACCCATAAACACTTTCTCAAGATGTGTCTCAGATTTTGGAAAATAAAACTTGTAGAAACTTTTGCTATACAGCCCAGCCCACAGAATCAGGTAAATTGACCACAAAAAAACAATTTTTAGCCCAATCTCTCTGCCTCCTTGTGGAAAATAAATAAAAGGATGTTAAAGTTTTCTCTTTACAATGCTGTTAAGCCTGATGTTGTATTCCTTCAAAATCATGGTCTGCTTCCCCTCATTTATAATAGGGAATAGCTGAAGTGAGCCCAGGTTAGATCCCTTTTTTTTCTTTTTTTTTTTTTTCCTGGGATAAACATCAGGCTCAATACTAGGAGTTATGCCATGGCCTTATGTATTAGGGATTGCTTCTGATGATGGCTGAATAATTCCAATTATTCCGTATCTCCTCAAAGTTGAAGGAGGCAACAAAGCCTCAAGCAAAAATAGCCAGTCACATAGTTTGTGAAGCTGTTTTTGTAAACACAAACTATTCTATGGTTCTATGAAATATAATTTGTCTGAGCTGGCCTGTATGATTTGACCATCTGGGAGCTAGTCTGCAAGATATCAGACTTTTGATTTACTTGTCCAATCTGTTTTATGCACTTGTGAGCAATTTAATTTTTTCTCACCAAAGCATCCAGTAACTATTGAGACAGGTTTGAATTAAGAAATTGTTGTCACATATGCTCTGGAGCTCTGCTCTCAATCAGTACATTTGCAACCAGTTGTAAGCATTTCTATGGCCTGAAGGTGCACCAAAAGCTGAAATTTAGCCAGCAAATAGATAATCATGATTCCACAATCTCACGAACTTGCTGCATTGCCCCAGAATTTCCAAGGATTCTTTTTGGCGTAAGAGTTTCTTCGGAGTCTAAGCATTTCACTTATTGGTGCATTAATAGCTGCCTTCTTTGTAACAAAGCTGAACACCTTGTGGCTGAAGCCTGGTTTGGATTATCCAGAAAAAAAGAGCTAGGTTTTCTAGCAATTCCTGAGAGGCTCAAACTTTAGGAGGTCTTTTAGAGCACATTTGCAGAATTAGGTATTATATCATCACGGAAAATATTGATGAGACCATTCATTAACATGGGGACAGAAACCCCCAAACACTCAGTGCTTCCCTCCCACCCTCTTCCTTTCATTTACATCCTTTCCAGAAAGCTCCTTTAGATGTGCTGACACCGGTGACTTTCTTACCTGATTCCAAGGATACTGATGCCCCTGTGTGGAAAAGAATCAAGAATAAGGGTGCCAGAACCAAGGCATGGTGCATCTACAGAGGTACAGTCTGAGGAAGACATATTTTTATCCTTTTGGTCTGAGGAGGGCATGAAAGTCTAGACTTCAACATCTTCTGAAATTGCTGTAATATTGAGGTATTCTAGAAGAGTGTGATTTCTTCTGCTGCTTGCTGGTTTTAAGTTTGTTGCTCCACTTTGAAGTCTAAATTATTTCAGTTTCCTAGAAATTAAGCAATCTGTTTTCCTGCATAAGGCTCTTAATCCTTAGCCAATCTGGAAATACACAAGAACTTCAAAACACACTCCTTGGTGAATTACTCTTGTATGTCTTCATTCTGCATCAGCATGTTAACAGTCCTCTTTTTATCTGTTGACTTCTGTCTTTGCTGTAAGCTTTTTGCCATAGAGTGCCTCTCACAGTGATCAATAAATTTCATATACAACAATTGTACCAGATAATTAAATAACAGCTCTATTCCAAATCAATTTAAATCCATCTGACTTTCAGAAATTACAGTTGCTACAGTGTAAAACCAGTGAATAAAATCCTTTTGAATACTTAAATCAATCCCAACTTTGTTTCATCCTAATCTTCAGAAAGCAATTCCTTCAAATGTCAATACTGCCCTAATAGATTGGGTGATGATATCTCTGTATATGTTAGCTTCAGAAATACACTTCTATCGGATCAATTAAATGACTGTAATTGTTGCTTTTCTACACATCACAGATAGAAGCAGTTTTCTGGCATAGTGCTTGAGATGAAGCATGTATTTACTCCAATGCTTAAGTTTCACTATTGACATAACTGTATTTCTCCTATTTATTGTGTATTGCAGATACACAGCAACTGCTGTAGGTTTATCAGCTAACAGCCAGTAAAGTTATATGGCTATATGGAATGGATAATTTTGTATGGCTGGGGAGATGATTTTTTTTAATTGTTTCTTTAGGATTAGAGCCTGATTTGGACTTGTGCTGCACAAATACACAGGCAGAGGTAATCCTTTTCCCTTAATCAAACATAGAGACTGGAAAGAAATAATATAACAACAGGTTACAGAGCAAATCACTGGCATAACAGTAAACATCTCTACTGAATCCCATCTGAGAAACCCTATGCAATGGGTCATCTGCAAGATACAAAATTGCTTTGTATCTTTGTTTGGTCTGAGAGTCTGCTGTTATCAGCCTATGAACATCAAGTATATTTCTTTTCACATATTCACAAAGAAGTTTGCAATAACGTAACAGCTAACATACCTTTCTGAATTGCTTAACTACCCCAGTCATCTGCAATTTTGAATATAATAGTAACTGTCACAATGTTAGCAGTCTTTATATGTGTCTGGTGATAGAGGTAATTTTATCCATGCATTTTGTATTAGTAATAAAGAAGAAAGAACAGAAATTAGCAGGTGCTGTTGCTGTATGTAGCCAACTACTCGTCTGGCTCTGAGAGCTTGGAAGATTTGCAGTCACTGAACAATAACAATCCAAATTACTAAAATTACTAAATATGTAGTGTTTGTACCTGTTCAAAAGCTGCAGCTGGCAGAGCCAGTTAATTAGTCTGTGGTTTACCCACAAAGCACTAGTTCTGCCATCAACTGAAAGAATTAGCAGGGTATGCTTTTAATAAGACTCAAAGTTCTTAAATCTAAAATTTCATTTCCAGATAGTGTCATAATTTGCCTGCACTTTTAGCAAGAATTTAAAACTGTAACATTACATTGCTTCCCAGGTAAAATTATAGTTATGATAAGGATTTTAACAACAGCTATCTAAAGGCTCATTCAGAATGTCTGGTGGGCTGAGCAGCTCTCTCAGCTCAAACTGCTGCCACTGAGTTAGCAGACAGTGTTGCAGGAGAACTGTATTAGAAATAATTGAAATTGACAAACCAGGTTTCACTGATGGTACAAAAACATCCAGATGTATGAATATGAGCAGGACTAACCCAGATCGTAAGGACACAAACCTGTCTAAAAGCAGAGGAAAGTTAGAAGGAAGTGAAACGTAAACTGGCTGTGTCGTGGTATCTTTAATAGAAAAGAGGAGGGGGAAAGAGGGACAATAACAAAAATCTTTATCAAGATTCTTTATCAAGAATCTTTAGCATTAAAATCAGCCACACTAAATCGCTGAGTGCATTGAGATATACTACAGGTAAAGAAAGGAAGAGGTTCTGCAAATACAGGAGATCAAAAAGAGAATGATAAAATGAGTCAGCCTAACAATTAATGGGAGAGAAAAACAGTAGAAACCAGGGAGGAAGCACTCAAAGCCCTCCTCCATCAGCCTTTGCAAAAAGGTTAACAGTGACCAGACACTTAAGAGTCTAATAAGGCTTTAAGAAACAGCCAAAGAGATTTATCAAGAACTAATAGTGTCAAACTGATTTGATTTTCTTCTTTGACAGAAAGCTTAGACTCTAAGGAGAAGGAGTCAGTGTGCTGTACTGGAAATACGGATAAAGCTTAGTATCATGTTAACTGACATGTTCCTAAGCAATTGATGGAAATGCAGGCTAGAAGAAATGCTGCTAATGTATTGTGTGACAGTCAGTTTGGGAAGCTGTAATTGAACAACAATTGCCTCTAGGTCTCAATTTTCTGGAAGGATCTTTGCACTTTAATATATTTCTCCCTTTCCTTTTTCTCCTACTCTTTTTCTTTCCCTTTATCATTTACCAGTCAATTAAATAAGATGAAATAATTACTTTCTTTACATTTATTTTCTTTGCCAGTGAGAAAAAATTTTCCTAGGGTGGAGATGTTCAGCACAGTGACTGAAAATGTACAGAAACATTATGTTCTGTGTGTTGAATATCAAGGGTGGGATGCAGAAAACCAGGGTTTCCCTACATTAGTTTATGAGATTTTTGGATTTATGGTTTGTTGTGGGGGTTTTTTAAGTCTATTAAATTTGTTACTCTCCTACTCAAAAATACAATATAAAATATTTTGTTTGTTTTACCTACATGGTTCTAACTAACAGATTAGAGTAGGCCAGATTGGTGGGGAAAGTAAGTTAACATTGATTTGTTCTTTCAACAAAATGGGCTGAAAGGAATGGATGCAAAGCTAAGCAAAGCAGAAGAGCTCCTACTAATCTGTCTGTCACTCTAGAAAATAAGTTATGCATAAACTTTCACATTGCATGACTTGTGTTAGTATTCCTGTAAAAAACCATGACTGCTGAATAACAAAGATTAACATGCCCATGACTACAAGTAGGCTTTTCATTTTGTTATTTTTGAGCCTCTCATCTCTGTGATTAATAATTTGACAAAAGTCTTGAATTCTGGATGCAGAATGCTAAATACATTAGTAATTAGAGCTCTGCAAAATAACACTGTAAACAGAATACCCAATGAGCTTTCAGTTATGCTCTGAAATACAAAGACCTCTTGAAGGAGGGAGGAACAAAATGATGTAGGACAGAGTGAAAAGTAAATGCCTGTGCCTGGAGTCTGAGCTGTGACAGAGGCTTGAGGTCTGCCTCTGGCCTTTTCCTCACTAGAGTCACAGCCTCCTCAAAAGCATGTGGGGGAGGCACATTCTTTGGAGATGAGAAGCCCCCAGTCCAGAACAGAAAGAGAGGGGAGACTGGGAGCAAGGCATGGTCAGTTGTACCAAAGTCTGTGGGCATGTACCAAAGCTGGGAGATCTAGAAAAGTCTGATTCAGCTTTTTTGAATGTTCTGAAAATCATACTAATAAATCATAAACATAATAGTCCATTCATTTCAGTGTAAGATGGCTATCAGCAAGATCAAAATCTCCTTTTCCCTTACTGGAATGGAGTGGTAATTCTTGGAACTCGACCTTTTGAGGTATATATATGTCAATGATCACAAGTGGCAGACCATTGCCATAAACCTTCTTGACAAAGCAGTAAAATACTGAGTTGGAAACACAAAACTAGATAATATCTTAAATATGAAGAGTTGATAGTCTGTAAATGGGTGCTGTTGAGCTGTTACTTTTACATTCCAGGACTGACTTTTGTACACAAAGTAGAAAAGCTGTGGTTTATCGTTACATCACAAATTTAGAAAAAAATGTTGGGACAAAATTGAAGTGCTTTTTCCTGACACTAATCTATGTCTCAGGACTGAAAATCCTGAGGGAATACACCATTATTGTTGTGTACATTATTATTGTGAAATCTGGTATGAATTCTCTTACTAAAATGGTTGATGGTCTTTCATTAGATTTGTTCATTAGATAATGAGTTTTGAATGAAAATAATAAATTATCTAAATAAATTGTAGTTTCCTTTTAAAAAGGTAACTTAGTCAAATGTGCAATTTACGACTATTTGTAAAACCAACATTAACATCTGCTGATATCTACAGGTTCTGTAAGTCAGTTTTTTTCAAACTTTTTATTTATGAAAAAGTTGTGAATCCTTTCAGGGAAAAAAAAACCACACAACAGGGACAGTGTTACTTCAGTAGTGTTCATTTACATCTGGAAATTAAGCTAATTGGTTGTTCACTCTTTCTTTTCCTTTATTTTGGTTGGTCATTTGTTTGTGTGCATGGTAACACATGGAACCATTTTATGTTTTTGGTTTTTTTTTTGGTATGTGGTTATTGTCTCACAGTCACCTTCTGATCTACAGTTCCCATGACTGCAGGACATGTCAGAAAGAAACACTGCTAACACATTAGCTCCTACATGTGGTGCTTCTGTACTTTACATGTGAACTCTTAGCCCAGTTGTACACCAATTAAGTGAAAAAGCAGTAGCTACTATATTAAGATGAAGCAAATAACTGTTATGACTGAGCCTCTTTTGAACTTGGCTAAATAAGCATTTCAGCTGCTCATACGTGTATAGCATTTTTTTCTCTGTCCTGTTGAGGAGGTACTCAGTGGCATTTTTAAAGTTGTTTTATTTTTAAATGAAACAAATCACAACTGATTCTTTGTGCTTTGGTCAGTGCTTTGCTTTTCTGAATAATTACCAGATTCAGGTTAGATTTGGATATTTTACTGAATAGCCTTGGCTGCTGAAAAGATGGGTGCTGGTTGAGATCCACACAGTGAGTACCTTTTGCTTGGACTTCTCCAGAGAGCTAAAACTTGTCTTTCCTGATTTTTGCAGAAGACTCTGCAGTGCTAATTATTCCCCGAATCTCTGGGAAAGCAGCTGCAATGTGCCAGCATACTGTGAATTTCAAATATGGCATGGAGTGCCCTCCCCACTGCTGAGAGGTTCTCATAAAAATAACTAGACCTCAGTAAAATTACCTGGCAGGCCTTTGTGAAAACAAAGAGGGTAGACATTGTTAATTGTTATCATGGTGTCGAGTGTATCATTGTGCTTCAATGTACCTACAACTGTTACAATCAAGGTAAGACAACAAGAAGGAATTGTGGGAGAAAAAAGTGCTTTTCCATCTACTTCAACCTTTCTGCCTGTGCTAGTAAAACAAAAACATAGAAACAAACAAAAACCAGTTAATGATACCTTTGCAATGTAACATGACTTAAAATGTTGATTTTTTTTTTTTTTAAAGGTTTGAGTCTTGCTGTAGAGTGTAAAAAATAAAAATATTGCAGGTAAGGAGGTCCACAGTTTGCTTACTGAACATAATTAGCAAAGTTACATTAATTTTCATTGCAACTGTTGTAGGACCTGTAATACAATAATTAATAGGTATTTCTAATTGTAATAGTTACTGCAGAATGAAAAATGGCAAACAGGTAAGTTCCCTGTCTGGTCCTCTGTTTTTAGGATATGCACAAGTGTTTAGCCAACTGTACCCTAGAAACCTTATTGCAGAAAAAAAGGCAAATTCTCACCCTTTAAATAAATATCTTCATTTTTGTAATATTCCATGCTGATGATAAGGGTTTGCTGTCCTAGGATTTTACTCAGAAACAATTACTCAGTAATTGCCAGAGAGCATTGCTGTGCTGCATTGCTCCTTTCATGCACAAGAAGTGGGGTGAGTTTTACATAGCTACACGTTTGCACATCTCTATTTATCAGGCTGCCTGTGTATATTGTATACCTCTGCTGTTGTGCACACTAGGAGTTCTGGAGATCCAGCTTTCTGGCTGGAGGTGTGGCCACTACTGTGAAGAGGCTTTGGACATCCTGAAATCAAATGTAAATGTGCATAATTCTAATTCTAATTGATTCAGGTTGCACAGCCAAAAGAGTCATTGTGAAAGGAAGTAAAATATATAGTAGCCCTAGCCCACAAGTCTCTTTTTCCTTCCATCCTACTTTGCTGCCTCAGCACTCCTCCGTACGCCAAAGATCTGCTCCTGATCCACCTGGAAATCAATGGTTTTATACAGTTTCTGCAACTTAAGCTGCCTCATTCTACTTTCCTTTGTAAGAGCTAAAATTGATTTTATGCATATGGGCATTATAAGAATGTTTAATATGCTGTATTACAAAGAGATATAAAGTATTTTCTGTGACTTTTAATAATATTATTCACATTCATATTTTCATATGCACTGGAAGTACATCTGTCTGAGGCACAGTGGTAGGAATCTTGCATTATCAAGATGACTGAGTGCTGTCTTTACCAGTAAATGTCAGAGATTAGGATTACTGAAAAGAAATCGCAGAAAGTTTAGAGACTGACTTCCAGCAGCATGTGAAAAAAATTCTTACTAGATCATTCTGTATTTAAATGGAAATGCTTTTGCATATATATTTGTGTACCCACAAGTGTATATGATTAAGGATATGCCCTAGGTTGTCTGAGACATGGCATTTTGTTTGCTCTGTGTGAGTTTGGATGTTCTGTTTGGGTTACAAAGAAAGATGTTTCAAGAGTGTTGGGCATTTAAGAGGCAAGAAATATTTTTTGCAACCACTGTTACAGCCTACAGTATACTGCTTGAGTAAAACAAGAAGCATGAGTTCAGAGTGCTCATGAGTGCTCAGTTTTTGTTTCTCTGCACACTTTTTCATGTTTGTCTCTGTGCCCACATTTCTTGAACCTGTTGCTCAGTCAGATGTATTTGACATAGGGGAGGATGCCTTAGTATATTCATTTCAGTGGCGTTAAAATAGCCAGTTGGTTAGAGGAGAGAGGCCCTATCAGTGCCTTCTCTGGATGAACAGTTGAATATTGAGATCAATTCTTACTAGATAACAAAACAGAAAGGAACATTTATAAAATTCCCCAACTGTAGGACAGGCCTCAGTCAGAGCTAGCACTAAAAGAAATTAACTATGGAATACATGTCTGAAAGAAACCAGGCTGAGCAAGGGATTGGGTTAAATTTATTTTGGGTGTTGGAATCTTCCAGTTCTGCTTCTGTCTTCATTGAAATCAGTTTTGTTTCCGTGCTATATATAAAGTCAGATATGCACTTGTTTCCCGGCTTTGCAAAACTGCATATTTCGAATGGGCACAAAACACTGATTTGCATTTCTTTGCTTTTCCCCTGTGGCAAATTATTGTAAGGAAGTGCTCAAAAAGAACAAGAAAGGAGGAGAGACATATATTTTGTTACAGTTTACAAGTAGAGAGGCATGCCCAGTCAATTACGGGTAGAGTTTGTAATGAGGTTAGTAGCAGGGAAACATCTTCTTAATGCTCAATTATGTTCTAAGTTATACATAACTTTCTTGCAGAGTTGTTTGAATAGGTATATGTTTCCTTGGAGGAAAGAAGAGCAGTAAAACTGTGAATAGCAAAAATCGATATGTGGTCACGTTATTTGCAAGAGTTCCTTGTTATATGTCCAGTTTGGGGCATCTGGTGTAGAGGGTGTAAACATTTATTTGAAGATCCCCTCTTCAAAGTAATTTTAGTGGACAATAGATGATTAAATGCCTTTATGAATTCCAACTTACAGAGCTACTTGGCTACTACTGCAGTACCATTTTGACCAGTATATATGTATGTCCATGAGACAATCACTGGTTTTAGTTGACATCATAAATCTTGGCGATGATGCTGAAAAAGCTGTTGCATCCAGCTCATTTTTGACTAGTTGGGTTGCCTATGGATTATCATCAAAGCTTTTTTCAAAGAGAAGTAGATGTGACTGAACACCAGGTAGAGCAGATTTTGGGGGAAAGTCAGGGCTACTTCCAAGAATTTTTTCACGATAGATTTCCTGGCAAGAGAGACACGATGTGGTACAGACAGGAGAGTCATTGCTGGACTAGTTAGTAAAATGCCTGTTGAATTGAGTTCCTCCCAAAGTAAGGTATGATGAGATTTCCGCACCTAACGTCCCATATATTTATAAATATGTCTGGAATTTCAGAGTCCTGAATTCATATCCTCAGAGAATGAGCAGAGATTGTTTTGTCTGGAAAGTTAGTGTAAAGGAGGCTTGTAGTTACTTTTGTGTCTTTAAAGCCTGATTTAGCTTTGAATATTATCCGTATTTGAAATACTGTTATATCAGGCTACTACCTCTTGCGCTTGCCTTGAGTTCAACATTTAAAGTTGTTATCTTATTCCTGTCTCATCTGAATGAAAAGCCATCAGCTCTGTTTTGGTGCATTTCTGCCTTCTAGCAAAGGATTTGATGTTCCCACTAAGTATGTTTTATATTCATAACCTTACTCAGCTTTAGGGTGTTTCACCTATTGTCTCCAAAATTGCTATTTTCATCTAGTGGGGCTGCGTCATCTTGTTCTCATTATTGAGAATTTGAACTTAAGCTATGTCTGAGTTCTAGGATGGTCCTTTGAGCTGCTGCTGTCCTTGCTTTGCCTCAGACTCTGAACAGGACTATTACAATCACAGACATACTGAAAAAGAGAATTTAAGTGGTTTTCAGGCTGATATCCCAAAATCCATAGGTGACTTTTAAGAACTATGAAAGGTAACTTTATATTATTTAAAAGAGTTAACTTGACTTATTATGGGATTTCACTTTTTTTTTATAATTGGTGAACTGAGAAAAGGGTTGAAACTCTTACCAAATACACTGAATAAAAGACTTCAAATCATATGTAGGTATAATGAGCATAATTGTCATCAGCTTGTGCTTTGCAGAACAAATTTCACTGTGGTTTGTGATTTAAATACATAGTATTGATGAAAAAATTATTTTCATAGGTGGTTAGGAAAAAAAAATTTTGTCAATAAATTCTCAGCTGTAATAATTCTCATTATTATGAGAATTCATAATTCTCATTATTCATCAAAAGCACCATCTTTTTGACAAAATTGAACCAATGAACTCTTTTAAACTTTGAATAATTAATCATTTTGAATCTTCTCATGTATTCAAGCTCTACAAAAGACGAAATTTATGAGTGCGATTAATAGTGTATTCATGGAAAACATTCTCAGCTATGCCTTGAAATGTCATTTCCTCTTCTTTAAGTGTGTAAAGTCTATATTAATGCTCAGATTTATGCAATTCAAACTGTTTTGCTGCAAGTTAGCTCCTTTTAATCTCCAAAATAAAACACAGGAAGACAACTACCTAACTGAATTTTGCCTGAAATGTCACTAAGCTAATTATAGTTTATTACAAAGTATGATTCTCTCTAGCATTTAAGAGTAAAAAGTTGTGGCATCAAAGTACAGTACATTGCAAATATTTGAGTGTGAAGATAGTCTTTGTAAAATTAAGTCACCTTGATGATAGATTTTAAAATTAATTTTGTATATACATAATCTTACAAGAAGGTGACATCTGAAGCAATTACATATGAATAAGGTTGACTTAGCACCTGTCACTCCATAGGTTACTCCATAGGTCATTGCAGACCTCAGCCATTTTCCTTTTGGAAAGCCTGAAGCCTAGCCTACAATTTTCCATTCTTCAGGGTGTTTTCATAATGCTTAGCCTTTGGTTTTGACTGTTTTTACACCTCCCTGAAAATTTTATGTGGTAAAAGGAAATAATTGTTTATTTTGATCACAGAAAGAATAAATTGTGGAATTAATGGCATGAAGAAGAGCTAAACACTGTTGTTTTGAAAGTTGAAAGGACAGAAGAAAAGGATTTGTATTTTAAAATGTTCAATGTGGTGTTAACATTTTTTAAAAATTACAAAATTAAATAGAAAAAAAAAGTAAGAAAATGTTTTCACAAAGATAATGTTTCATTTAAAACCAGTTGAAATTCATCAAGTAGATATTTTCAGAATTTTTAGGTGCATTGGATTTAAATTTGTGAAATATTTTGTCACTGCTGAATTTGCATTCCTCATTTAAAGTTAACTAATTTTTTTTCAGACCGGTTTATTGTTGAGTAGTTAGAGATATATTGGAAAGATAAAACTGAAAAAACAATAAAGACTATAATAAGGTGTCAGCTAGTATACATATGTTTTCTTTCATTATTGAAGTACAAATGTGCTTATATTTTAATTCTGAAAGAGTATTAGAAGTACTTATGTATGCAATAGCACTTTGTGTTATACTTGCAATAATTTTTTTTAAATTATTTCCTTTTTTTAAACCAAATGTCTTGAATGAATATGCAGTAATGTTTCAGCTGCAGGATATGTTTACAGCAATAAAACAGGGTATTGTCTTAAAGACCAAAATTTTTTTATCCAATAATGAGATATAGATACTACTATTCCAGAATTTGCGAATTTGCATTGCCTTTTGCTGAATTATATAGAAAATAAATATATATCATTCTGAATTCATCCCAAAGCTATTTTCAACATATTTTAAGCAACATGTTTGTGATGGCCTTTTGCAGAAGGCCTTTTTTAGTTAATTGCATTTGATCTTTTTTTTTTTTAATTTAAAAAAACATTATTTTTTTATATATTCTACAATTCTTTTTCTTTTATGAAATCAACTTGGTTTTGCCTCAGTGGTGTGTAAACATAATATGCTGGTTCATATTAAGTTTCTCATCTCCTCTGTTAAATCCAGATACAAGTGTAAAAGTTTATATTCCCATTGTTAATTCCAGATTCTTATTTATATATTGGAAAAAAAGGCATATATTTCTGTATTCCAACATATTCATTGCTGATATAATAAATGGAGTGGACAGTGATGTGACAGCATTAAATATTGTTAGTTATTTAATGTAGAAAGGATGAATAATTACAGAAAGATTTTGTAAGATTGAGTGACTGTAATAAAATGATAGGTGAAATTCAGTGTGGATAAATATAAAGTGATACAGAAGAAAAATACAGTTTGAGATTCACATATAAAATCATGGTATTTAGTCTTATTAACTGTAAAGTGCAAAACCTTGAGATTGTTCTAGATAGTGCTTGTGAAAAGTATCAGCTCAGTGTTTGGCAAATGTCCAGAACAAATCACCTTTGAGGAATTATTAGGGAGATAACAAAGCAGAAATAAATTAATTGTTATGTCCCTGTATAAATACATTGTTCATCCACACTGTGAATGCTGTGTGCTTTTCTAGTGTCTTTCCCATTTCAGAAGGGATGTATTGGAAGTTAAAAGCTTTAAAGACAAGAAATAAAGATGGTGAAATGCCTTGCATATACATAATGGCTAAGTAGGCCAGGGCTTTAAGTTAGAAAGGAGACAGTTTAGAGGGAAATCTAGATACCCTTGAACTTAGTGAATAAATTTTTAGTTATTCTGTAAATATAAATATATTTAATGTGACATTTGAAGCACTTCCATTGTCTTGTCTTTTATTGTGACTGTTTATGTTTTCTTTATAGAAGTATACAATGAAGGGAAAGATAGTTAACTGTGATCTAACTTGAGGACTTAATGTGTTGCAGATTCTTCCTTAGCAGAAGTCAATGGTAAAAATCCCAGTGGGATCCCAATCCAGAGACTGAGATATATAACTACACTTCTATGTGGTATGGAAAATAATTTAAAATATAGGATTAAATCTTGTTCATCACAGTCAGGCAACATTAGTGTTTGCTTCAGAGGGGCTGCTCATTCGAGTAAGAACATTATCCATAATCAGCAAGTCCTTTCAAAGCTTGGAGCAATGCCAGACTGAAAGTTCTCCATTCTTATCTCTTGGAGCCAAAGGAAGGCATGAAATGAGAGGAAAAAAAAATTACTATAGGCATTCTTATCAGCTGGTTTAATCAAGTAAGCATTTATCTCTCCACTTAGTTGGAAAAGAGGAGAAAAACCTTATTTTTTTGAATCTTCTGACCTTGTAAGTTATACAGGCTGGCCTGTTGTATGACAGGCTGAGAAGATAACCTTCTCTTTTCCTATTTGAAGTGAAAGGACACATTTATCTGCGAAGGGAAAAGCAAGGAAACAATCAAGGCTGTATTTACTCTAAGACAGATGAGGCAGACTGGTGCTAAGTGCATTGACTGGTCTGAGAGAGAAGGAGCAAGGTCTTCTGTTTCTCCATTTTACTGGTTCTTGAGTTCATTGCATAACGTGGAAGAGTGATGATACTTCCCATGAGGGAAGACTGTAATCATTCATGTGACACAGTAGGGAGACCAGAATAGGCCTCCTTTTATCCCCAGAGTACATACGAAAGGGAATAGAAGCAGAATCTTTTCCAATCTTTTCTGATCATTTTCCAGTCTTCCTGGAGTCTCTAAGAGTTTTTACCCTTTGTGTAAGGAACTAGTGTATGTAAAAATGCATTCAAAATAAGCTCTATGAATTTAATATGCAAGCGTAAATATATATATATATACATGTCAGTAAGAATCTTTTAGGCTTTAAAGAGAAAATTAATGTGGAAGTAAGGAACAGTGATAAAAGTTTACCCTGGAGGCTCTGTAGGAGTACTGCTGGTGGCAGGGAAGCTATAGCATCCTGAAGCACATGCATGTTATGTACCCACACTTTCAGCACCGAAACCTATATTGTCTGGTTATTTGGGAGAGAATAGTTTATAGGAAATTGTAAGGAGAATTTTTCAAATTTTTCTATGTTCTTTAAACTACTCAGAAACTACATTTTGACCTTATCTACCTGTGTTCATTTTGTTTTACTCTTCTGTGTAATTGAGGTGATAACCTCAGTCCTAAATACCCCATGCATTTCCATCTTTTCAATTTCCTCTCCCTTTTTCCATACCTCAGTTAGAGAAGGGTTTTATGGCAGAGTGTAATTTTAATTCCACTGTGCTCTGAATAACCTCAGAGCTAGAATAGCAGCGTGACCTTATAGGATTTCCCTTGCTGAAAATAAATGTTGCATGGAAGGCTCCTTCCATGATTCAACATTGTAGAAATAAAAACATTTAGATCACAGAGTATTTTGCAAGGATTTAGTAAACTTGGCAGTTTTGCTCCTGGGAAACACAAGTGAAGGAGGCAAGAAAGGAGATCTGTGCCAAATGAGAAGATGGAAGAAATATTGGAAAGAAAAAGAGACTAGGAACCTTGCCGCTGTTAATACAACAGAAAAAAACCTAATGTTCTCAAATATTGCTTTAGCTACCAAAATAGTAGTTGAAAATACTGTCTAGAGAAACAAGTAATTTTTAACACCTGCAGCTGATCCAAGATGAAGTTAGGCTTATCTTCTACTATTTTGCACTAAAAATTTCATCTTTTAACTATTCCTAAAGTAATTTCTTTTAACAGATTCTCCTCTTTCAAGAACTTAGAGTCTACTATATTAATTAAAGTCTATCTTTTAGTATTTTACAACTGAAGTACTTCTAGGTCAATGTCACAGCATATGCTGAGAAAGTAAGAATTAAGAATTTCAAGTTGTGAAAAATGTGTTCCTTTTGATAAAATATTATAAATATTAATAACTGTTCCAGTAAAAAAAAAAAGTATATTTTTCTATGTGGAACTTCAGTTACTAGACTTACTTTATTTTTATATATCTTTTCAGATCTCTCTCTCTCTCTAAGAAATTAACCAAATTACTATGCAAGTGGATTATGATAATTAGATTTAAGTTTCCTATGCTTTGTCACCACCCCTACTCCCCCTCTGATAATCAAGTAATTTGGGAAATGATTATTTAGACTTTAGTTAGATTAACATAATTTGTCCATCTTCCAAAATACCTTAACAGAAAAAAAGGCAAAAATAGACATAAAATTGTGGAGAAAATTTGAAAACTATTACTACAAATCAATTTGCAGGAAAAGACTTCCCTGTTTTCACTTATATTGATTTTTTAAAATGTCAGCCAAAATAAAGAGATGATTTTATTGGCATCATACAAAAAAATGGAGGGGTTTATTTTCATCATGTCATAACAGATTCCCATTGTTCCAGTTTGTATTTGGGAAAAGAAGATGACTGTGGCATTTGACATCGTCCTTGTTTACTTCTGTGGAAGTATTACTGATTGTCTGAGAACAACTTGAAACACTAAGCATAATGCAACTAAGCTAGAATTGTATTCTCAGAATTAAAACATTGAGGGGAAAGAAATAATAATCATTTTATGGTGCTTTCTTGATTCCCAGTTCTACTTCTCACATTATTTCATAAATTTATATGAAATTCTTATACAAGAAGCCTCTCAAATTAAGACTTTCAAAAGCATGGTGTACTACTAATCTTGGACTTTCTTTCAAGTTGTTTTCAAAAAATACAGTCCTGTCTACCCGTAACTTTACTTTGCACTCTTGAGACGCCACCTGGAGTACTGTGTCCAGCTCTGGAGTCCTCAACATAGAAAGGACATAGAACATGTGGAATGGGTCCAGCAGAGAGCCACAAAGATGATTAGAGGGACGGAGCATTTCTCCTAAGGAGGACAGCGGAGGGAGCTGGGGCTGTTCAGCCTGGAGAAGAGAAGGCTCCGGGGACATCTTATAGCAGCCTTCCAGTATCTGAAGGGAGCCTCCAGGAGAACAGGAGAGGGACTCTTTGTCAGGAAGTGGAGTGATAGGACAAGGGCTAATGGTTTTAAACTAGAAGAAGGGAGATTTAGATTAGATATTAGGAAAAAATTCTTTCCTGTGAGGGTGGTGAGACTCTGGAACAGGTTGTCCAGAGAAGCTGTGGATGCCCCATCCCTGGGAGTGTTCAAGTCCAGGGTGGATGGGTCTTTGAGCAAGCTGGTTTAGTGGGAGGTGTCCCTGCCCATGGCAGGGGGGTTGGAACTCGATGATCTTCAAGGTCCCTTCCAACTCTAACCATTCTATGATTCTATGAAAGGGAAAGAACAATGCACAAGTATGAGTTCTGTCTCTCAGAAGAGATTTTAGAAATTGACTTGTGAAAACCTGTAATCTTTTCTCTATTTAATTGCTATTTCTACAGTCTAAGTCAATTTGTATTTTTTAGCCTGAGAAGTTCTTTCCATGGTTGAATGAAAAAACTGTTTCAGAGAAATTAGATATGTCATTGTTTCACACCTGAGTAGTTATCCCTCTCTCTTTGTCCTTGCTAGTGCTGAGGTTTTGGTTCTTTTTCTTTTCCTTCCATAGTCTCACAAGGCTTTTCAATTGCTTTGAGGCCAAAACTTTTGTCAATCCTGGGAAAAGCATGGAAATGTGTCACTACAGATGTTATCACTGGGTAAACAAGTGGTCTTTCTCTTACTGCTTACTGACAGCTTGTGTGACAATATTTTCTATTCATATTCCTAGAAAACTTGCTTCTCAAAATAGTTTTTCTTTTGCTTGAAAAATATTTCAAGCTTAACGTATTGATTTGGGTGTTTTCTGGCCTCCATGGAGCAATTCCACTTTGAGCATCTCCTGCATCCTGCTTAGTTTAGAAGCCAAAATTTGATGAAATTTCCTGCAATTTTCTCATTTCAACTGTTTTAGCTGGTAGTTTTCAAATACATGATCTTCTGATCTTTAATTTTCTTTTTTGATTCTTAGTAAATTGTCTCAGACTTTTGTGAATCAACCTGTTAGCCACAGCTGGCCTGTGGGTATCAACCCTTGATGTATGAAATTTCATATAGCAAAAGTTTGCTATTTAAAATTCAGTTGATACATAAATTACATTATATAATTCTTTTCTGTCTTCATTGCATGACCAACAGTTTCCAAGATGAAGTCAACCCTGTTTAGACTGTTTGAAGTCCTAGTGAGTAAAAGAGACATTTGAGATAGAAAGCCATTCCAGCTGAGCACATGCTAGAGAATCAGTGCCTTAAACTGCTGAAAGTGGGGAGATAAGCTGGAGATATTCCCTGAATTTTTCTATTCTGTTAGTTTCAATTTCATATTCCCCAAGTAGTTGAACATATAATAGATAAGCACATATATCTTTTTATGAACCTACTCATTGCCTCTGTCTCTTAAATACACACACACACTCATGCACAAATATTCTTTTAATACATACAGGAACAAACAAGATCCCAAAAAGACTGCAAATGAGGAAAGCAGAGGAAAATAACAAAATACTTGCTCAAATTAATATAGTTCAAAAGGGAAGAGCCTCACAGATTTAATGAAGTAACTTTTACCAGACCAAGAATTTATCTCTCTTCTTATTGAGGAAAACAGATAACTGAAACACCCTAATGACAGAACAGATCAGCCACACTTAGCTCATTTTTGTTAGTGAAGTCATTTCATTGCATTTATTTAAAAATTACTTTTTTATTTGGCTGAAATCTTGGGGGTGGGGACAGGGGAAAACACCTTTTCTGGAATCATACATTTGCTTATTTAGGTTATGTACACTTCCAGAAACTTTTGGGGACAAAATTGTTTTATCCTCGTTGGATTACTACTGACTTGAGAAGTTTCCTATATTCTACATAAAATTATTATTTTCAATTACTCATTTAAAACATTTTCAAGGATCATTTTATATGATCACCATGTCTGGTCTCCAGAAGGTTTATAAATCTCTGGGAGGCTCTAATTCTTTTCAGAGGTATAATTGCAGATGAGCCCATCTGTTCCCTTTTAATTTCCATCTTCTGTCTTTATCTACCTTTCTTATATTTGGCAGTTTATGAATGACACTGGAGGTCAGAAATTGGTGAAAAGATGGTAGTCCTGGATATTGTCAAGTCTGAAGAAAATAGAACAAATTTGAAACTGGAAAAATATGTTGTAATAAATATGTGAATTACTTCAAATTCAGTTTTTGAACCAAAATGGTGAAAAGCTACAAACCCAACTTAACTCACAAAGCTAAATTCCTATATAATTTCTTGCAAGTAGAATACATGTTTTTCAAAACAACTAAATTTTATGGATCATTGCAGGACATCAACAGTAGCACCTTTATTGCATTTAGAAACCAGTATTGACCAATAGGAATACTCAACAGAACTCTTGGAAAATTTCAAAAGCCTCAAAAAAGTCTTCCTAATATCTTGGAGCAGGCGTGACACTGTTTGTGCAAGTAACAAAGTAGGTAAGTCCCCACATAGTGCCTAAAGTTGATAAATATATTTGTACCTTTTAAGCTTAGAATAAGAGGGGTGGGGAGGTTTTATAAGGTCTTTAACTAAATTCCCAGCTCTGATAAAAAAATGACTGAGGGGAAAGCCAAAGTTGTTGCTGAGAAAGTTCTCAACTTCACCTTCTTTTGAGAACTGGTCTGGCATGGATTGAATAGTCTTTGGTACGTTTTTGTTTTGTTATCAGCAATGTGAGGGCTTCACTGATCGTACAAAGGATTTAACTGCCACTGTGTGCCATGTGGACTGCCTTAGAAGTGATGAATCTTTTCTCCTGAAGCCATTGCAAAAGCTGCTGCTTCTGCATAAGGAGGGGACAGAAAGGAAGTAAGAACCTTGTTTGCCCAGCAGAGAGAGGGGCACAAGTTAAGTGTGGCGTAGGAAAGAGCCTCTTTTTCTCGAGTGACAGGACAGCTGGGAACCACTTCTGCAGGTGTTGCTGTCTGGTTTAACAACCCAAAAACTCTCCAGCATTCTGCCTAAAACTTCCAGCATGCAACAGTGGAAGGAATTTGCAGAAGTCTAGTTAAGTTTTCTTTATTTCAGCTCAGGATCCCCTCTCATCACTCAAATAAGCTATATCAGACATTTTACCCTGAAAAAGCACAGTTGTCATACCGGATGTAGCCCATAAGTTTACTCACTATGTACATACGTATAAAAAGTATATACATATATGTACAGTTGGTGAAGGTTATATGTGAAACTAGCAAATATCTGATGACCTTTCAGTCATGATGACCAAATTACTCATTAATCACAGAACCTTTAGTGCATTATTAGCCATCCAATAAAATGTTTGTAATTCATGGGCTCTTTTTTTCTTTTTTTC
>VZRU01007222.1:178341-198901 GCA_013398155.1 Pedionomus torquatus | reverse complement strand
TTTTGTTGTTTTTTTTGTGGGGGGGGGGGGGCGGTGGGGGGCAGGCAGGGATGAATGGATGACACTTTCTAACTTTGCATTATTTAAGGTTTTTATAAAATGTAATATAGTTGTTCATGGAACACAGACAGACACAGTGGTGGAGAAATAGTGTACGAGGAGTATAAGGTAGGAAATGCTTCTCTCTCAGCTGATGACAGTTGGTGGGTTTTTTTCACTTGTTTGTTTCTCATTTTGATGTTTTCTGGCATGAGCTGTTCCAAGCTGAAAGTGGAGGCAGATCAGCAGATGGAATGTAGGTGAAGCAGACAGGTCCATGACACATTTCATCACTTGAATGTTGTAACCGTCTTAAAGAAATTTTTACCTGTATTTTTATACTGCCAAAAAAAAAAAAATAAAATAAAAGCAAGTTCTGTCATTATTCAGTAATTTTTTATATTGGGCCACTTCATAGCAGTTGAATACATTATTAGTATAATTCCTACTTTATAAGCTAGGACATGATGCAGAGGGGTTAATGCCCATGTCCACCTACATTATAGCTGAGTTATTTCTGTGAGGCCAGAGCAAATGTTTGTGTTATAGTAAGTGTCCCAGATGTTAGGATAATATCCTAAGCTAATGTCAGGCCCTTTTTAGGCTCATCTTGGGCTAACAGTCCTGCACTCTTTTAGTGAGGAACTGTGAAAACTGAATGCCTCAGGCAATGATTTGTTAGGTATGAAACATATGCCATTTGTTCATCATTCAGATTTGTTATACAGATTCGGTTCATTTTGGGAAGCTTCAATCCATGCTGCTGGAAGGGCATTCTGTGAAAAATTTGCTTTCCAAATATGCACTCCTTGGGCAACATTGGGACCAATGTACTAGCCTTGGGGTATCTTTCATTTGACCCCATGATTGACTAAATCTTGCCAGTCAGCCTGCTCTGCATTGCAGTGCCCTGGCAGACAGGCCGCGGGGCATTACTGCATACGTAAACTAAGTGTGTAGCTCTGACCCTTCTTAAGGGCTACTGCTTTCACAACAGAATTGATTAGAATGAATGACCCTCTGAAGTACATTTATAGGCATTTTCTGCTTGTGATGTCTATCTAGGTATGTACACAGTCCTTAGCATCTTATAGCAATTTTTTTTCATTGTTTTTACTACTTATCCTCCTTTATAGGTGGAGAATTAAGATAAAAGACATCTGCTTGAGGGCAAGTAGGTGAAGACTGTCATGATTCAGAACAGAATCCAGTATTTCAGAGTCTTACTCTGATCACCCATCCACTTCTCTCAGAATGAATTGTCCTCTTCTCCCCCAGAGGGCTGGAGAGCCTTTTATAATTCTGCTTCTGTTCAGTGTGCAGTTCTGTAAGTGTGTACATACAAATATAAAATATAAAATATAAAATATAAAATGAGATTAGTAATAAATAAAAATCACCAAAAATAAACCTCTTCTCTTCAAAGTGTCTAGCTACTCAAGGAGTGACTTATTCTGCNACCAAAAATAAACCTCTTCTCTTCAAAGTGTCTATCTACTCAAGGAGTGACTTATTCTGCAACACCAGTATTGCAAACTAATTTCATAAAAGTTTCCTTTTCTCATGAGCAATTTCCAATTAATGCACAATATTGCTGTAGCATGCAGCATTTAACCTCTCACTAATTGCCACTAATGACCTGTAACTGCATCAACAGTTCTTTGTAATAGATTGAGTGATGGATTTAAACCAATTTCTGAAGTAGTTCTCTTTTGCTTTACCAAGGAAAGGTGATAAAAATGCATGCAATATTTTTAGTTTATGACCTTTTTGGTTTTGGAGTTGGCTGATTATTTGAAGTCATTGTTTTTGAGCATAGTGTATTAGAGTGTTTTCTGATTTATACAGATGTGACATACTTTATAGATCACCTGTCTCATAGTCTCCTTTTGTTCTCTGTAACAGTGACTTTGTGAATTCTGTGTTAGAAGCTAGATAAAGGCCCTTACATGCATTGTTATTTGTTGGGACTCAAGATAAGAAACATTAATTAGTTAGGCAAGGTCCCCTGGGTTTTTTTGACTTGTGGTAGAGTAAAAATTAAATAATAGACACTTTCTTTCTAATGGAATGAGAGATTTTTGGAAATTATTAACATGCAAAGAAGATCTCTAAAATGAGAGTAGGTCTCAGTTGCTTCTATAAGGTAACATCAATTACAGAGTTAAAATCTAGCTCTTTATCTCTGTTTCTGACAAAATCAAATGGGCGGAAAATGTACCTGGAATTAGACTGAAATGTAGTATAGAATTTCACTTTTTTTTTTCAGTTAACAAGAGAAGATTTAAACATACATTATTTTTTAAATGTAGCTATTTTTCCATTAAAATTATTCATTCTACATTAACAGATAGTATAGATGTCACTTCATTGACATCTTCCACATTTCTGTGTAATGAAAATCCAACTGTGAAGTTTCAGACTCGTGAAAGCTGCTTTAATGGACACCATTTAATTAAATGGGCTGTGCAACTCTGTCAGTGATCAGTATGCTGCAGGCCCTTGTAATTTAGCAATCTGCAGAGGAATAGAATGAGATATGGAATAAAAGGCATGATTTTCTGCTGTGAGAGCTTGGGGTTTGTAAAATCATCGAAGAAAAGTTATCTTGCGGAATACAGGGCTGTCAGTTCTAGTCCTCTCCACTGGAGGACAGTCTGCCATAACATCTTGCTCCCTGAACTGGCAGTGGTACTGGGCTGGAAGGAATCTGCCTAATTTTCCCTCAAGGGAGGGAAAGACAAGATTACCGTTCTTACAACAAAGCTCTGAAGTTTAGGCCAATGACATTATAGGCATATCCACAGTTTTCCACAACAGCAAAGTGAGTGCCTTCTCGTGTCTTCTTTTCCGTGATACTTGGAGATGGAAAGTATCAGTAAAAATAAGAATCTGGCCACAAAGTTCAGGAAAGCAAAAACATCTCTATAGGATCTGGGCTGACTTATACAGAGACTGTCCTGGGACTGGTTGGCCTGTAAAGTACTGAGGAGTAAAAATTCTTTTTTACTAGGACTGCAAAGAAGCCCAAATTAACTGAGAAGGAATTGAAGACAGAGGTATAGCTAAATGGACTCTAAAAAATCTGCTCAGGGTCCTGATTCAGCTCCAACCAATAACTTTCTTGGATATATCACAAAGATATCACAACTTCTTGCCTAGTGGTGTTTGGTTTAGTCATCAGCTGAGCCATAATTCTCCTTACAGAATCTAGTCATTCACTGTCTCAGTCCTGCAGTATTGGACAGTCTTGTACCCAAAAGTCTGTTGAGTACAGACAGTATATTTCTTTTTTTATTATTATTATTTTTTATTTGTGGTTTATTATTTCAGGGTTCTTTTTGGCTTGTATGTAAAGGATAACATTCTTTGTGGCTGGCTGTATGTACCTTTGAACATTTCATTTTCATTGAACAAGTTGCCTTAAAGTCATTTATTTTCCTGCAGGGTATGAGCACACAAGAGATTGAGGACTCTCACTCTAATTCAAAAAGCACCATAGGAATACGCTCACCATTGCATCCTGCATTGATAAAGTATAGTATAATGGTTGAATTAGCTGGATTTTAGAGATCAAAACACTTGACTTCAACTCTTCTTCAACTCTTAATGCAGATTTCAATTAATTACAAGATGAAGGTAGCTAGTGCTGTTCTGCTTGATAAGCAAGAACTGTAAAGGCTGTGAGGTATTTTGGTAATGACTATACATATACTCACTCCTACTTACAGTTTAACCAATGGGGGGAAGGATATAGACTCTCTCCATCTACCCTCTGCACTAGGCAATCAGATTTAGAAGCTACAGAGCAGATTTATCTTTGTAAATAGCCATCTAAGTATTTCTGAAACAGAAACTCTTTTTAACACTATAACAGATAAAGAAAAAAAAATAATCTTAGTGTTCCTTGTACAGACGAGACAATTTTTTTTAATATCTTTCATGGAAGAAGCATTTGTCAAAGTTGGCCTAAAAATGAATTATTAGACAAATACATGATAAGTAAGAGGGAGAGGTCCAGCAGATGAGTCCCAAGGAACTAAAGTTCACATTTGGTAATGTAAGGTCAGTGCTTGCGTGGTTTCATTTTATCCTACTTCAACAAACGGAGATTTATTGTTCTTTCCTTGCTTCTCCTTGTCAATGACAGGTAAAGAGTTGAGAGATTAAAATTTATCTTAAGAACCTCAATTCAGTAGAAAATTACACTTCAAGGTAAAGTAAGACCACTAAATTCTTTTCAATCAGACACTTTTTTTTTTTTTATTGTAGCATCATTCAATATCGCATGCTCAGAAATTGTATGTTAAAAAGACAAAAAAGAAAGCAAACCTAAATTGAAAATTGATTAATCTCTTAAAGGAGAAAATGGTTTCCAGTAGCTGAAGGGGATGTTATTTTCTGCTTTGGATCTTTCATTAATGTGGTCAGATTTTATAATGTATACTGTCTTGACAGCTCATTCCTGAGGTTCTCAGAAATTGCTATAGTTTACAAATGTTATTTTTTATTAGTATATTCCAGTTTCCCAAAATACACTTGAGTGAGTATGTGATAGCATGGGCACTAGCTGTAAAATCCTGATTTCCTGTGTCACCTCAAAACAGCTTGACTCTATCAGCTGGCATGTCAGATGTTCCATAGCCATGTATTTGAGGGAAGAATTCTGGCCATAGCCATGTATTTGAGGGAAGAATTCTGGGGGTGCCACAAAGCTTCTGTTTACTGAACTTTGAGATTTATAAAACCTCAACTTCTTCTTTAGTCTTATTATGTAAGTTTATGATGTTTGATAGACACAAAAAGCATCTACTCTCTCTGTTGTCCCACAGATGCACCAACATTAGTCCATCCCAAAACACATTCAGGTAATATGTTAGATAATTCTCAAAAGCAAACATGTTGTTTTATTCCAGTATTTTCATATGTTCTTAAGTATATGGAAAGAGATGTTCTTTATTAACTGCTATTGAACTACAGAAATTTTCACTGCTCCTGTCAAAAAATGATTGAAATTTCAACATGGAATTTCTTTTCCAGATCACATTGATTCTTCCACTAAACTACAATCATTTTTATTTGGCTTTCTTTTGGGCTACATTGCAATATACAGAGGAGGTGGCTATGTGGCAATATAAGGGTAAGTATTTGCATTTTTGGCTGTCAACAGGGCTAAAAGTCTGTGTTAATCATAAAAGCAGTTGTAGCACTTAACAAAGGCCAAAACCTCTTTGTTTTATTTGCATGAGCAGTCAGTTTTTGAAGTTAGCATGGGCATTGCTGTGAAAAGGCAAGTACTGTAGCCTGAAGCTAGCAAGCAACAAAATAATACCTAGAAATACGGAACATATATATAAAAATGGTACTATTTTAGAAAAATTTGCTTTATCCGTTTCCATGCAACTATTGTGGCAATTATAATGCAGTATAACCAGCAGAAAAAGGGCACAGTGGAGGTCACAACTTTTGAGTCAGAAATAACCAGTGTCAGCAGCGCTCCCAGTCCAGGATAGAATCAGTCTCAAGAGACAATGCTCCCTAAATGATTTCTTTCTGTCTCTGTCCATTCAAAAATTTGTGTTTATGTCTTCATATTGTCATGTAAATCAATCTTATCTACATATTAGATACATATTTGTACACACTCATACATGTTTCCTAATGAAGCATCTTGAATTCATGGATGAAATTTCATGGTGTCTTCCAAAGAGATTTCTTTATAATTCACAGGAATCTCACAATCTTACCCACAAATATGCAGCAGAATCCAGTTTTCAGTGAAGACAGTGGCAAAACCCTGTTTATTTCAGCAGGAGCAGAGTCAGTTTGTGAACCAAACTGTCTAGCAGTTTTCAAAATTGCTGGCGATCTTTCTTCTAGGGTTTTTTTCACCCCCTTCATCTCAATTCCACTAAACTTTGTTTATTATAGTCTTACCATTTTAAGAAAATCCATTGTATCAACACAGAAAAGATTATAGATCAATCATATCTTCAAAAAATACTTTTCACAAGTATTATGTTAATCCTTGGAAAACATGATGTCATCTGATCATCCTAGAATCTGAGTTAGTTTTACCCAAAACTGGGTATAACTTTTATGTTAGTCTGAACCCTGGAAAGAAAACTTTACGTACTTTAGTACTAAGAATGCAAATATAAATGGATTGTGGCCTACAGGGCATGACATAAAACAGTCAGATGAGTAACGACCTTATTTATTTTGCCTATATTCAAAATACATTTTTCTTTCTTGGTCCCAAAATGAAAACGTTGATAAATTGATGTATCTGCTTATATAAGTAGTCTATAAAACTGATAGTTTTCATTTAATTGTTGATATATGAGACATCTGAATACACTGAGTGTTCAAAGTGGGTCAAGACTTCAAAAAACCCAAAAACCAAAGTTAAATACTAAATCTGTATTCCAGTTAGACAGCTGTGCAAACTAAGGTTTCCTGAACTTCTTTTATTGTCACCCATATATATTTGCATAACTCTTCTCAAGGAAACTTGGCAGGACTATTAAGCGTGTTTCCAATTCTTTTCATTCCCAGTACAAGCATGGAGAATGCATTTGCAGACATAAAGTGCATGCACAGAAACAAAAAGATATTAACATGCTGATTAGTGATGGTAATTTCCAACTTGTGGCAAAGCATTTACTTGAATCACCATTGGAGAATGCAATTGGGATATTAAATAAAATAGTATAAAAGAAAAATAATAAAATTAATCAGGGTTATAATCTAAAGGCTGGAAAGATAATACACCTTCTAGAGGAGAGAAGTTACTTTACATTGTGCTTAAAAGATTACTGAAGAAAATAGGTACTAAGTAGATTATTTATGTGCTGGTCATTGATTAAAGCTCATTTGAGTTGTTTTGAAATTATCTTCTCACTTCACTTGTCATATTTTCACCAGTATCTACTGTGCTGTGTAAAAGAGGAAATGCTTTTTCTTTCTTAATTGTTGGACATCTTATCTGTTGACACCTCACAGCAGGCAAAAAGTTAGCCACAGTACAGTACTTTTTATTAACCTAAGAATGTTTCTGATAACAGCTTATATTTGAATCCTTCTGGTTAGCTTCCCAATATTGGAAATGTAATGATGAAGATCTGGGCTTATTAAAGAGAATGTTTTGTTTCATTTGCAATACATCTGTTGGTACCTATACAAACTTCTAAGTGTTAGAGACAAATCTTCATATTTTTAACAAATGCTTTCCCTCTACACCTTGCAACCAAAGCAATAGTAGGTTTGTCTTCCAAGAAAAGAAATTTCCTCTCTTGCTCAGGAAATACCCTGAGGGTAATCTGCATCAGGGTTGCTTGCTAGTGTATTCATGCAGCATTAAAAATTCCATCATGCTGTATTTTTCATATTTTGGTGCCCTTTTCAAAAACTGCCATAAGGAATGAGAGGTGTGATCCTAATGAGTTGTGAGGAATTTTTGGAAGATCTTTACAGGCTGCGAGAAACAGGACGAAGCGAAATGTGGTCAGCTGAATATTTCTGCTTTATTTGCCTGCAGGAGGGATGCTGTCTTCCACAATGATAGGAAAACTTTCACAGAAACCCACTTTAAAAATGAAAAGCCAGATAAATCACACACTCACAAAAATCAATTAAAAAAATTCCAAATTTCTATACTGGTTTATAAGGTTATAAGGCAACACTTTTTTATAGTTATCCCTAAAGGCTTTTGTACTGTAACAGAAGAATTCTGATGACTTAATCTTTGAGGGAGCTGAATGTTGAGTTTAGATATGTTTTGTAATTCTGATTTATGCCTCCTGAGTGCTCTTAACCTGCTGGCCTATGTTTTTGTTTTACTGTTTGGCATTTCCACCCCTTTACTGGTATTTTCATATACTTGAGTGCATAAAAACAGTGGAAAACAAAGAAGCGTTGGAAATGTGTAACCAATATTGTCAACCTTTCTGTAGAGAACTTTACAAATACAGATTTTAAATCCATTGCACTATTTCTGCTGGACATCGCATTGCCTGACTTATTCCAGTCTGTACAAAAGTGGCAGACTTAGATAAATGTTCTTCTCATCCAACCCTAAAGGCAGCAAATGGCACTGATGGATCTAAAACCCACAGATACATTACCTGTATGAATGAAGCTGACACAAAAGTTCAGCTACTCAGTCGCAAGCACTGAAATGCCAAGTAACTACAAATGCCAAACTACAAACCAGAAAAGGCAGGTGTCACTTCAAGACCAATACAAGACAAACTGGTAACTGAGGGAGCAGTAGCTACCTGCTTTAAATGCTGCTATCTTACACTCTTTTTCAAAGATAAAGAAAAAAACCTGCTTGCTGTAGCATGAAGCCAGTTGTTTTATCCCTAAACATCTGTACTGTGTAACTTTAATTCTGTTTATAAAAAGTATAGTTGGTCACAAACAACAAGCTGTACTGAAAAATACAACAGAGGTTTGAAACATAACTGTGGTTTCAGTGTTTTAGTGGCCCATCACACATTAGAAACAGGTTTTTGTGTTGAATGGGAGCTTGTTGATAAACACTCATTGTACTCTCTCATCTGATAATGTTTAATTAGCCTCTGAAAGGGCTCAGCTTTGACATCATTCTTGCCTGAAGAGGCTTGGGTGCAGCAGGCACATTTGACTACATTGGCTCTAGTAATGCACCTGATGAGGAAAGTGACAAATTAGTGCAGAACTATCAAAGGCAAATGGAATTTTTATTTATCTTTTGCTTCAGAAAATGACTGTGGGTTTTCACCATTTGCAGCTTTCCCGTGCAATGGACCAGCACATTACCAGGGTCCAAGTGACTGTACTAGAATCTTTGCTTCTGCTGTTTCAACCTGAACATTAATTTTAAATTTCTCAGTCTAAAGTTGAAAGCCCTTTCCAGCTAGTTCAAGATGCCTGGTTTCAGATCTAGTTTATTCCAGAAGAAAGGTAATTTTTAGTTTGTGGGACACTGGTGTACACATGAGCAAATTCTGTGTTGCCCGAGAGTAGAGTAAAACTTCACTCTAGAGCAGGACATCTAAAATAGGGGCATCCAAATTTGATAATTATGTTAACCTGTAGTGAAATTGATAGCTTAAAGGCAATATTTTTTCAGATATTGTATCTTCAGCTTTGACAGAAAACTAGTTACAGTTTTTAAACATGTAATATGTACAGTTGTGGTGCAGATTTGTGTTCAAACCTGAAAGTGGTTATTTCTGTGTGTGCTTTTACATTTTTTTTTTGTATGCATGAAAAAAAAAACCTATGAAAGAAGGTTTTATTATCTTCATACTTGTATTTAAACAGGTACAGTGCCAAAGCAGCCCATATGTAAACAAAAGAGTATGCATAAAAAGAAACCATGCTACAAAATAATCTTCATAACTGGATATAAAGCCATGAGGCATTTTCACATACACTAAAATATGTAATATTTATAAATTGCAATATAAAATACAGAGAAGTCCTTACTTGAGACTATATATCTTTTTTCTTTTAAAATAATCTTTCTGATTTTGCCTCTGTCACCAAAATGTCACCAATGTGTTAGAGGTCAGTATCTCTTCATGTAGTGAGCATATCTACTGACTCCTGTGCAACATCTAAGGTGCCTCCCTAATTTTCAACATTTACAGGTCCAAAGTGATTGTCAGTTTTTAAAACCATGTATCTTGAAAGCTGTAGTGAAAAATGCCCCAAACTTCCTTGAACATTAGTATATCCCACCTAAGGAATTCACCTAAAGCCACCGCGGAGGATGTACTCTGTATGCATATTTTATACCATTAGGTTATGATTGAAGGCCAGTGGAAATGTTGGCTTATTCTTTGGATTAGGATGTGGTCCTCAACATTACTTTCCATTTCCAGCAAGAAAGTGCCTGATGGTCTGAAAATTGTGGAGTCTTGCCAATTGCAGGCTAATGAACACTGCAGCTATAGTCGGTAATTAGGAAGCAGAAGATTGCAATTCCATTTCTAAAACTTCTGCCAAGGTTATTTTTCTATTATTATAACAGAAGGAAGGGATGGGTTGGCAAGCTTTCTTGAAAATCTATTTACACTCTGGTTTTGAATAGTGTAAATTTGTGATTGTTTTTATGCAGCAGAAATATAACAAACAAAAGATACCAGTGTAGAGTGGAACTAAATAACTTGCTGTGTTCACAAACAGCAAAAAGCATAACCTATCATGGATCTGGTATTTCATATCCCTGCACTGATTATAACTTCTATATAGTAATGCTTCTGATGCAACTTTCTCAAAACCAAAAATTCTTTTTAGGAATAAAAACATATCCTGAATTTAGTGCGAGCCCAACATACACATGTACTGGAGCTGAAAGTTATATACATTGCTTGCTTTTCTAATTATGAGAATCTTTGTTGCAAATTCATGTAACTGATCAGTTTTCTGACTTCTTATCTGATCGGTCACTTTAAACTATTGCAGGGTTATCCTATTGCTTCTATTGCCTTGTCAAAAGTCCTGTGTTCTGCATGTGACAAAGACTGTGTGTATTAATAACTTAATTATGCTTCTTCCAACCATAATTATTTTAATTACTGTAATCATGGTAGAATAGCACCTGCAGTTCATAGCAATCAACTGTTCTTGGATTACAAAAATTAAGTGTTCACATGAAATATTAAGTAATGTGAACTTTTGTAGATGTTTGTCAATAAAACTGTAAAATGACCTGACCTGTTGTAATCCTTTTTACAATTCTTTAGAAAAATGGTTTGGAAAGAACCACCGTTAAGTGGCACTGTATGATGATGAGTAAAGGATCTAATTGTGTACTTGTGTGTATTAACTGAGTATATTCTGTGTAGCTCTAGCTTTGCAGAAGGATTGAAAATAAAATGAGTTGAAGGAATTAATTTATAACTTGAGTGGAAGTATGAGCTCTTCAAAGTTTAACAATTTTCCTACATGTAATAAACCTGAGAATGAAATGCAAAGACAGTTTTCATTGGAGAAATGCCAAAACAACTAGATTAAGAGTTTCTGTAAAAGAGTTGGGCATCTTCTACTTCAGTGACATTTCAGGATATGTGTTTGTCAGCTCACCACTGAACTGGGTACTGAGATAACCAGCTGTTCCTAAGAAAATGTATCAACTTCCATGATATTTGATTTGCCATTTCTTCTGAAAAAGACCAAGTGAACCTAAAAATGATCTATAGCTCCTCAACTTATTTAAAAGAACTCAATTTTCTTCAAAGTGAATAAGTAATTGCTGAAGAGTTTTAACAAAGTTTAAAAATGGATATCTTGATTTTTCTGAGGATTTATGCCAAATGAGCGGCATAAGATACAGTTTTCTAGAAGAATTAAAATTAATATTGATTAAGAATTATCTACCTCCATGAAAGCTAAAAGAGATGCCTATTAGGAAATTAGAACAGTGAACTGCCAAGGTAAACTGAGCCTCAGAGTTTATAATGGTTAAGTTCTAAAGGCAACTGTCCAAACATATTACTGAAGAATTCCTTTGCTTAAATGCTAGATATCTCCCTTCATGACAGAGAACTGGAACAGCAAAGCAGCTGTCACTCTAAAATGAAATTGGTTTCCTATAACATATGTTTCATGACATGTAGAGAGTGGTACAGAAAAGAAACTTTATGGAGATTTTCCTGACTGGGAGAACATGCAATACAGAAAAACATGCTGGTTAAGTAGATTTATTTAAACAGTGAAGCTAATGTTTCTCACAAAACTCCATTTCAGGCTCCTCACTCAAAATAATTTGAATCCCTTTTAAGACTGCTACTAAACAAAGTAAAAATAATGTTCAATAATAGATTTTGTTTTGACAATTTTTAAACAAAATATTTCAAGTTTTCATTTGGCTGTAATATTTAAAAATAACATTTAACTAAATTCAGCATTCAAAAGGTCAGAGAATTTGGAAAAAAAATATTTATTTTGACAGAATGAAATATTTTGTCAAATTTAAGTCTGTTTTTTTCACTTTTGTAGTTAGGTAGGAAACAAAACTAGCAAGTTTTTTCAAGTATATTCAAAACAGGCAATAATAATAAGTAAATTTAGAGCAAAGCTCTTTTACTTTAAAAAGGGGGGATTTTGTTGGTTGGTTGTTTGTTTTTTTTTCAGCACACTCATGGTCACAATCTTAATTGTTTAATAAAATTGATGCAAATAAAATGCAATTCTTATTTCCAACCAGATGATAAATATTTATTTATGAGAGTTGTTCCATGATAAAAGAATCTCTAATTCTTCCAAAGAGCATTTCTGATTTTCTCTTATGTAGATTTGTTGCTGCTGCCAAGTGAATGTTATGAAACTGTGAAATTTGTATTTCTGCTAAAAGTCCTAAGATGCCTGTCATAAATTATATTTTATTCGTATTATTTTCTTTAGCAGACAGTAAAGTAATGCTGATCAATATCTTTTGTGACATTTATTTCTGCACATTGCCAAAAGAGATTATCGTGTGTATCATAGAATAATATGGCAAAGAAGATGTTGATTTCCATATCTATTAAGTTTGCAGGCCAAAACCTCACATGGCATGAACATCACCATTTCTAGCCCTTTCAGAACTACAGCAAATTTTATTTTTGTGGTCCAGCAGACACACTTTGCTTTCAGAAAGTGCCTTTTTATTTTCTGCAGGTAAAATGTGTTTTCTTAGGCCACTAGTTGGTTTCATATCAACCACTCCTACCTAACCTCTTTATCAAGCTCTTGTCTACAAATTTGTTTAAAGCCAAACCCAAATCTAAATGATATTAACACCAATGGAAGATTAGTGCAGCAGTTTAATTTTGAAGCAGTATGACAGCTGGTAACTGAATTCTGCATTAGGCAGGGGGGGCGGAACTGTGCTTCTGAATGCATTATTCAGTATATAGATGAATTATATTCAGTTCTTTCTATTCCTCATAAACAATATGTATGATCTCAGAGTACATAAAGACAACAGTAATACATAGGTAAACCACTGCAATATATTTGGATTTTTGGATATGTGGCATGCCAGCAAAATGAAACATGATTCAAGTTTCATGAAACAAGAAATTTTCACATGAAACAAGATTTTCAGTGGTGACATGCTGCCTTAGCTGTGGCACACGTTAGCAGAGAAACTAGAGAGCAATGTGATTTTCACTACATAGAAAGACTGTGCCATTACAGAAATCTGCAGTCTGCTTTCATTTCTAGTCAATTCTGCTCCCTCTCAAACACAGAACTCTCAGTAGTTAAACAAAACTGTTTTGAAAAGTCACTTTTAACTTTGGGCTTTGATTTGGGCTTTGATTGCCTTTTTAAAAAGTACATTTAAAAAAAAAAAGATTATGTTTCTAGTTGTTAATTTTCCACTCTCTCTTTCAGTCAGACACAGGTTGCATCTGCTACTGTTTCATACAAGACCTGATGATGCGGGCTTAGCAGGCCGAGAGCAAATGTTGGCAGCCAGGAGCCAGGTAAGATCTCTTGACATAGCTCCTCCTTCCATTTGCTGTGTAATTAAAAAAAAAAAAAAAAACAATCCCTTATGCTTTCTGCATCTTATTCCCATCTTCAAAATGGGAATAATTAAGTTTGTGTGTTCTAAAATGCACCAAAATACTACCATTTAAGTATTCTGTTTCAAATCCTGAGATACTCATGATTTCAGTGTGAGTTGATTAATCCCTACCAGACACAAGAAATAAGCATACTATCAAAATGCCATAAAATGGTGATACTTTAAAGGGTAAATATTGACAGAATTGTAATGACAGTGGTTATTTCAGGAAAAAACCTTGAAAATGCCTGCAGCATAGAAAAGCAAACTCCAGTATTAATTAATAACTGTTGCATTAGTAGAAACAGTTTCTTAGTGTCTCTAACTTACTCGCTTTCAAATTATAGATTGTTTACTTAGCATACTTCATTGCCAGTAAAACTTTCTTTTAAATAGAAGTTTATAAAGCAAATTATCCAACTGTGAAATTGGAAGCACAACTGTTTCAGCCCATCTGATGTTTTTTTAAATGTTCCCCCACAGTAATCTGCACTCAGCTTTATAGTGCCTACAACTGAAAAGGATTATCTAGTCAGAATACATCAGTATATAATAAATGTGCTTCATTTCTTCCACAGTCCTTAAAGCTGACAGCCAAAATGAATGTTTGTCTCAGCATTGGCACCACTGGTACTTTTGCAGAGACTATTTCATGGTCCATTGGACCCTAAAGGACATTGTTTTTAAAGGCATATTATCAAAAGGAATGAAGCATAGCATCAGACTGCATATCAGCATGTGCTATTAAACTTAAGGGCAATAGTATTGCTTAGTTGATATTGTAAGGCTCTCTAGTCAAAATGTATTAAAACTAATCTTTACGCTTCTCAGCTTTTATAATTTTTTTGTGTCTAACTAGTAAATACAGGTCATGAAAAACACTTGTAGATATCTGATAACTTTGAAAGAAGAACAGAAAAATGCTTTATAAACAAAGTAATTTATCATTCTTTCTGTATGTATATAGAAAACCTATTGTCGTAACTGCTGTTATACTAATGGGTTTCCCATACAGTGCCACATTAATTAGCTGTCAGAGTAGCACAGCTCTGGATCCCATTTTGCTGGTTTATGAAAAGAAAAGAAAAGCTACATTCCTTTAAAAATATGCAGATTCACTCTTAGGGATATTATCATGAAGTAATCAGCTTTCTTGGAAAAAGCTATTGAACTGCACGATGCAAATTTCTGAATCCCAAAAGCTGGGGGCTCATCAGAATATTCATTGGTCAAAGCACAGCTACAGATTGTAGCAGTGTTCATTGGGTTAGATGCTGCATGGTCCTGACAGCTTAACTGTCAGATAAATTGCTACCGTTATAGCATATGAGCAAGCCCATAAGCTGATCACATTAATGTTACGAAAATATGACACCAAAAACTAATAATGTTCTTTGAGACATCTGGACAGAAGCAAAATCTAATCTTGTCTAAAAGATCTCCATTAGCAGTAATCATTCTGTAATATGATCAACATATTCTTGTCAAAGCAGATAGCACTGTGCAGTATCAGTAAAACTGATTAAACATGGCATTCTATTCTAAAATAAACCCTCAGCTTTGAGAATCTGGGCCTGCTGATTACACTAGATTTGTTGGTTAAAACACATCCAAGCCATTTTGAAAACAGCTTCTTCTGGTGATTTATTCCTAGTAAGGGAGGAGTATATATATTGTAGAAAAGAAATCAAAATGAGAAGTTAGGCCATATAAAATTTGAACAGCCCAAGGAAGGGGGGAGAGAACATCTGAGACATGTTGAGTCCTCAGTTCAATAATCTTTCATTGCCTCCAAGAAAAATGTAGGTTTATACATCCTTTGCTTGTGATACCTTATGATCCAGTTGCATAAACAACCAAAGTTCCTTTAAGGTTGCACATTCTTACAGCTGAAGAATAAATACATCAAGAGCACATCAGTCTGCCACCTTCTTCATTGAAAAAGGCCTCACTCTGGGCTATGCCTTTGCAAGTGATGGGTGATTTGCTGCAAGTTTATGCTGTGAACCCTATGGTCCATGATGCTCTGATATTCCTTGCAACCAGAAAAGTTAATGAAGTTAAAAGAGAGAATAAATCTTCACATCAGGCACTGTGTATTTTTTGCTCAGTAGTGTTGCTGTTGGCCAGGAAAGTTCCATGCATGATGATAGAGAGCAAAGCAAAAGAGCTAAAGAGTTAGAATTTAGTATTAAGAGAGCGCATGAAACATTCTCTTATTATGACCTTTTTTTTTGGTAAATATTTTGCTTTAACTGAATCTTCTATAAGATCTCCAGAGTACTGTAGAATCTAGCTACTCTGCTAGGGATGTGCATTCACCCACCCAAGGAGCACACAAACCCTAATTTAAATTATAATCGAAAAATATATCTCCATCTGGGAGCTGATTCACCTTTTGGGGTTTTAAAAGTATCCAGATAGATCTGAGGAGCTTTAGTCTATGCCTTCTTAGTTGCTTAAGGCTGAGAGAGAAGTAATAGCTCAGGATGCATCAGGAACCAGTTTTAACTTCCAAGTGCAATGAATTACCTTTTTTTTTTTTTTAAACATTTTCCGGTGATTTAGCCCTTAAAAGTTAACCTCATAGCATATGTCATTTAAATATAAACATGATACTGATATCTTATTAGAACCAATAGCATACTTTGTAATGAAATATTCACTCCACCAACAGTCAAACAATGAATACAAAGGAACAAAACTGCTTTCTTACAGCCTGCAAGTGTTTACTCTGCCTGGAAAATTGCTAAGTACCTTTAACCACTGGCACCAGCTACGTTTCTCCAAAGAAGAAGAATGAGGAGAAAAAGGTGCAGCAGATAAGGATGGTGGTTCCTGCTTTCTTGCCTGGATGAACTGAGCTGCAACTGCTTGCAGACCCTCTACAAATGTAGTGAATTAAAATAGGAGGGGAAAACAAGGCATGGTGGGAGAGACTTTGGAGGGACACTTTTTCTCAGAAAATGAGGAATTGCAGCCTCCTGGATTGCATTTCAGAGATGGAGCCATATGGGCCCATCAGTGCTGACGTAACTGGATGAGTCAGTGCTCTTCCTTTCATCACAAAGGGATTCAGCTAGTGCACAACTCTGTTACAATCTCAGAAACGTAACCATTGTTGTGAAGTTCTACTGTAGAAGGACCATAATTTGCAGACTGTAATTAGATTGTGAAAGTTTGAAGACAAGGTGGAAATAGAAAGATGTTCCTGCTTCTGTGTAACATGAATTAATTAAGGCTAGTTTTATTTGGGAAATTGAGAGTAACTGTAGGGGGGTGGGGGAGGGAAAGAGAGGTGAACAGAAGGGTAGGGAGAGAGCCAAGCAGTACATCCAATGACAAAGGATTTGAGAAAGTCCAAAAAATATGATTTTGAATAAAATGTCTGCCCATAATGAAGAAGCTGATTCCAAACTACAAGAGACATAATTTTGTTATTTTCTGCAATGTAAGAACAAAACCAGCAACCATCAGATAGACAAGGAATGTGTTTTCAGCATCCTTTTTCTATTTTCTTTCACTCAGCCATTTTGAACTGGACATGAAATACTTTTTTTGTTCCACTGATGAAAAGACAGTTTATTACAGTGGGATAAAGTATATCCCAATATTTATCTTTGTAAAGTGAAAAATAGGGCTAAACATTGGAATGTCTGAAAAATTAGTTTCTACTGGCACAACCTTGTCTAACAGGATGGGCATCTGTATCATGATGTTATAGTGTCCTCATGAGAGAAATGCCTTGATTTTAGAGCAGGAGAGCTACTTTCTAGGTGAAGGATGTTCAAAGTTAAATCATAAATTCAACAAGCCTACTCTGTCACAAGATACAAATTCAATTTTACAGTAAAAATTGTGGACTGTGTATCTATGCTTCTAAAATGGAGATGGGCTGGTGATAAATGAGATCAGGTCAATTGATGTCAGACTCTCTAAATTATATGGGCTAGACTGAAAGTAGTACTATATACACCATGAAGTAAAAGGAAACGGGAGTGCACTCATTTATATGAATATTTACAGGCTAAGTACCTTTTAATTTGTGTGTGTGATAGAATGGGCACGAATAGATGGAAATACCTTCACTTTTCCCCAACTAGTGCTCCAACACTAGGTCACAGAAGGTTGCAGGGTTTGCTGAACAACATCAGAGTGTCCACCTGGTGCTATTCTCCCCCTTTACAAGAAGCAACGAGTCAGCTTCCCTGCAGCCTGCTCCCTGTCAGCCTGCCTTCCATGCTGATGCACTTCCAGGCAAGTCCCTGCTCAGGCTGCATCAAGAACTAGTTTTAACTTCCAAGGGCAATGAATTACTTTTTTAACATTTTCCCCTGATGATTTAGCCCTTAAGAGTTAACCTCATAGGGTACCTCATTTAAACATGATTTCAAAGCAGAAATAATAATTCACTAATATCTTATTAGAGCCACTAGCTCTTTCTGTAATGAAATCTTCATTCCACCAACAGTCAAACTGAATGAATACAAAGGAACAAAGCTGCTCAAACACTGAAAACCAATTATTTCACTTTCTTTTTTGTCTGTGCCATGCAATAATTTCCCCTTATTAAGGCAGTATATTTAAGAAGAATTACAATTTCTAGACAATGAACAATACCTTTAAATATTGTTTCTTGCATATTTTCAATGAAAGGAATAATGGGCAGATCTTTCCTGGGAAGATGTAGAAGGAAAAATTGAACTGAAAAGTACTGTGTGGTATTTGTAGTAGGAAAATAATACCAAGTTCAACAGATATGCATTATAAATACTCTGGACCAGATTTGTATATTTCTTTCGAAAATCTTAGCATTGAGATAAATTTGGTAAAATGTTCTCAGACTTACTATGTTGCATCGTATCCTGGACTTTTGCTAATGATTAAACTTCTGATTTACAGCTACCCAGAGATGCATGGGGTTGCCAAAGATCTTAGGCATGCAATAATCAGCACGGATGATGACACAGAGATAAAACTCTCTCAGGAGTTACAATGTCAGTGTGCTGCAGTTGTGAATCACCTTTAAAACCTTCTCCATTATGTGTGAAGGACATTCCCTCAATTAAGGGGCTTGGTGGTTTGCTTAAGTCAACATTGCTATGGTCAGCAGATTTGCAGTGAAGAACAACTCTGCTGGGTTTCAAGACAGTGCCATTACAGGTAACACCAACTCAAATCCTTACTTACAAATCTTCTCAGTAACTTGTGTTTCAAATAGGAGGGATTATAAATCCTTTCAACCCTTCTGGATAAGAAATATTAAAAATTTATTTGACTCCTGGCAAAATGGTGCGTGGCCAGTCTATTGAGGTCTTGGCTAGAGAAAATTGCTGTGACCTAGAGGCAGGAGACACTATGATTTGAGATGCACCCTAATATAAAACCCCAGATAATAGTAAAGGCACATGGTGGTGGCAAAATAGTACAGGGAGCTTCCAGCTCATGTGTTGTACCACTTAAAATTTCTGACAACTGCAAGTTATCTTGACCTTGTGAGCCTACAATCCAACAGCTCTGATTGTGTAAGTGTATGACATGGAGCACATACCGCTAAATCAAACTGTATTCTAAGACACTGACAAGTAGCCCAGGCATGTACAAGCAAAAACAAAACAAAACACACAAAAAAAACCAAAACCCAAACACTTTTATATATTTTAATTAGAGTGGAATCTAGCTAAAAAGAATTTACTAACCTGAACTCCCGTTGCTGGATATGGAGTGTATTCTAAATGAACTGGTAATAAAGGGAACAAAATATGACCATGCTTCCCATGCATTGTTCATATTGATTCAACCAGCAGAAAAGCTCTTAAAAATGAAATATACTCAAGGATTAGTTTTTCTGATCACAAAGAACTTCCAGCACCAGCACACCTATGTTTTGATGAAAAATGAAAGATCGTCAGGGAGAGCACAAAGCAGAATGAATCGTGATTATTAAGAATACATTACATTTACATTGTGTGTCTGAGTGTATAATAGTCTTAATCTTAGAAGAAGAATGTTGCTGGGGAATGCTTCCCTGATATTTTGGGCAGAGTCAGAGGTTAAAAATCTCAATCTCAATGTGAGTTTCTGTAAAGTTTCAGAAAAATCTCATAGCTCCATTATATAAAAAAATTTAAAAACTTTCAACTTTATTACGGCATTTGTTGTGACATGGACTCGATGGGATTGAGTGCATCCTCAGCAAGTTTGCCAATGTCACAAAGCTGTGTGGTGTGGTCCCATGCTGGTCGGAAGATATCGTATTCAGAGGGGCCTGGACAGGGTTGAGAGACGGTCCATGCCAACTTCATGAAGTTCAGCCAGGCCAAGTGCAAGGTCCTGCAACTGGGTCACAACAATCATGAGCACAAACAGTTTGGGCCAAGAATGGCTGGAGAGCAGCCCTGAGGATAAGGACTTGAGGGTGTTGGTGGATGAGAAGCTCAACACGAGCCAACAATGTGTGCTTGCGGGGCTGCATCTGAAGGGTGGCCAGCAGGTTGAGAGATGATTCTCCTCCTCTGCTCCACTCTGGTGAGATCCCAGGTGGAGTATTGTGTCCGAATCTGCCATCCTCAGCACAGGAATAACATGGACCTGTTGGAACAGGTCCGGAGGAAGGCCATGGAGATGATCAAAGGGCTGGAGCACCTCTCCTATGAAGGTAGGCTGAGAGGGTTAGGGTTTTTCAGAGTGGAGAAGAGACAGATCCAGAGAGACGTTATAGCAGCCTTCTAATACCTAAGGGGGGCATCCTGGAGAGATGCGGAGGGACACTTTATCAGGGAATGTAGTGACAGGACTAGGGGTAATTGTTTTAAATTGAAAGGGGAGATTTGGATTAGGTACTAGAAAGAAATTCTTTCCTGTGAGGGTGGTGAGGCACTGGAACAGGTTGCCCAGAGAAGTTGTGGATGCCCCATCCCTGGAGGTGTTTAAAGCCAGGCTGGATGGGGTTTTTGAGCAACCTGCTCTAGT
>VZRU01007222.1:105935-176719 GCA_013398155.1 Pedionomus torquatus | reverse complement strand
GGCCATGGAGATGATCAAAGGGCTGGAGCACCTCTCCTATGAAGGTAGGCTGAGAGGGTTAGGGTTTTTCAGCGTGGAGAAGAGACAGATCCAGAGAGACCTTATAGCAGCCTGCTAATACCTAAGGGGGGCATCCTGGAGAGATGAGGAGGGACACTTTATCAGGGAATGTAGTGACAGGACTAGGGGTAATTGTTTTAAATTGAAAGGGGAGATTTGGATTAGGTACTAGAAAGAAATTCTTTCCTGTGAGGGTGGTGAGGCACTGGAACAGGTTGCCCAGAGAAGTTGTGGATGCCCCATCCCTGGAGGTGTTTAAAGCCAGGCTGGATGGGGTTTTTGAGCAACCTGCTCTAGTAGGAAGTGTCTGTGCCTATGGCAGGGGGGTTGGAACTCAATGATCTTTAAGATTCCTTCCAACCCAAATCATTCTGTCAGAATTCTTACAATATACACTCTTTTACTCTCTGTGTGGCAATTTTGGATCGTTCTTAAATAAAATATAAGTAAACTATTTATGAGACTGGGAAAAGTTGTGACCAAACTTCTCTTTCATATTTTGCTTCGTAAGTGAAAAGAAAGAAATATGTAAAAATAGCATGTTTTACTGCAAGGGGAAGGAAGAGGAATTAATATAATTTCCTCAGGAAGAAAATGCTAGTTACACTACCAGATGTTGAAATTATGCATGTTAAAATATTTTTATACAAATTCAAATTCTTTGTAGGAATTCAGTACAGGGGCCAGGAAACAACATAAAGTATCGCAAAGGTGGTACTTATAATGCAGTACCCAAAAATGCTGGAAATAACTGAATTCTTGAGAAAAAATTGCTTCATGTTTTTAATTACTGTAGTAAAGACTTGTGATCTAGAGGTTATATGTAATTGCTCTTGGTAACTTTAATTATATTAATTCTTCCCCTCCATTATTTATTTTTAAATTCTTTCAGAAATGAAAAATAAAGACTTGTTCAGTGAAGTGGAACTTTATTAATGCAAAAGGTAATGAAATTAATTAAAAATTTGTTATATCCTCAAAAGATAAAAAAAGAGTGCTTCAGAAGTCTTTTACATATTTTCATAAAATAGTTGAATGCTCTAAAAATGCAAATTTTACAAACTGAATTGAAAGAAGTAGTTACTATGTACTTTACACCTACATGAGACTAAGAAGTTTGGCTTTTGCTTATTTCTAAAGTTGGAGTGATGCAGGGCAGTTTCATGCTTGTTTGTTTTTTAACTGCTTTGCTGGACTGAGGTCTTACACTGTGGTCTATCAAGCTTCATTTGACTTGCTTTAGTAGTCACTGCTATGGTAATGGCCAAGGGACCATTGCTGAAAAATAAACCTAAACTCATATTATGTTTGAAGGTAATACAATAAGAATTTGTAAATAGCTCTCGCAGTAAAAACATATGTCCTTCTCTCTTGTAGAAAACAGTGTAGTGTGCAAGGTTCTGAAGCACCTGGAGCACTGGCACAGGTTGCCCAGAGAGGTAGTCGATGCCCCACCCCTGGAAACATTCAGGGTCAGGCTGTACAGGGCTTCGAGCAACCCGATCTAGTTGATGATGGGAGGGGGTTTGACTAAATGACCTTTAAAGGTCCCTTCCAACCTGAACCACTCTATGATTCTTTGAATTGGTACCCACTCCATAGTATTTTCCTAAATGTCTTAGGTTGAACTATGTAGCATAATTTTTTTTCGGGGGGGCTAGAGGGGCACTACTAATGGGAAGCAGATTGACCCTTAAGAGCAGTAATGCCTCCAGAGCTGACCGGTGCAGCAGGAACAGTTAGGTCCCTCATGTCGAGGGACAGATCTAAGAGTCTGTAAGTCCCTCTCTCTGCCCCTGTTGATGCTGCTGCAGTTGAGGATCGGTGCAGGGCAGGTGCCTGCTGCAGTAGCACCCTCCTTCGGAACCCACACCTGTGGCCCGAGGTTGTGGGACTTGGAACATGCCACTCTCCCAAGGGAGGGAGAGAGGGAGGGGGAGTCCTGAGACTGCAAGCAGGAGAATATGGGGAGCATCAAGGCTGGAGGCAGAAATGGCTGGAGGCACCAAGGCGAAGAGCAGCTGTGGAGTCATGGTGGGCAGCACGACCAGAGTACAACTGGGAAAGAGCTTCTTAATGTTGCTGCTGGGGAGCAACACAGAAGTTCGGGAGAAATCACCATGGGTTGGCTCTTTCTGTGTGTGCAAGCTTTTAGAACTTTATTAATATTCATTTGATGGTGTTTATTTTTGTTTGTCAAAAGAAACAGGGTTCACTTCAGATTCAAAGGATGCCTGGTGCCAGAATTTTGTTCAGGACTCTTTTTTTTTCCTTTCCTTAAATACTAGAGTCTAATGCAGTTAGAAAAAATGTAAGAAGCTTGATTGTAATGAAAATAATTTTAATGAGTATATCAAGTGAGTGCAATTAAAATCTAGATACAAAAATAATATGCCATCCTAATTAGAAGGGTTTTTTTTTCCAGAGTACACTTAGTAAGGGAGAGTGTGTGCTTGTGTTTTTTCTTTTTTTGTTGTTTTTTAAGATTAATTGAAAGTATAGATCCCTCCACACTGAGAAATGAATATAAAATAAATGTATTTTATTTTACTTAAGCTTCAGCAATTACCCATTGTTCTTGGTTGCCTTTGATCCTGAAAAGTTATTATTTTGAAAAAGTTTGTCTGCACTGTCTTCATTAATGCTCCGTCTGCTTTGCTTCATTAATATTCATACCAGTAAGTCACAGTTTCTTGATTGATAAGTGATTGAACTAATTCAGTATATTTTATTTAGTCAGAGTTCCATTTTTAGGCCCAGTTCTCCATTCAGGCGTGCCAGGAATCTGCATCTGAAGAGAGAGAGCAAAGGAAAAGGAAGAAGAGATATGACTCCTTGCAGAGCCTTGTTANGGGGGGGGGGGTGGATTTGTTTGTGCAGAGCTTATGGCAAGATCAGGTGTTAGCTACTGCAGGATTATACCAGTGCATTGGACATCGTCATCACACGCATATGCTCTAAATTCAGTTACCTTATTGCAGGACACAGGCCATTAGGATCACATTGCTTATGTACCCCAAATCTGAGGAATTTAGTAGGAGCATGAAGTGTACAAATAATTAAGGTTTTTGCCAGTGTATCTGTATCAAGTTCTACTTTCTAAATGCATTACACAAATGTGCCAATAGACTTGACAACGTGAATGATATTTTTCTGCCAAAAATCAAAATCATGGAAGACTATAAAACAAATTAGTGGCTTGCTAACATATTTTTCCCCCCATTCTGTAAAGAATTATTGACTGGGTAGTATATAGACAATACATCATAGGAAGAGGAAGACTTTGTTTTCAGAAGTTTGCAGAATGATAGACATGAGAACTGGAATGGTGTGTCGAATTGTTAATGTACCTGCAAGTACAGAATTGCTGTCCTGCATGCAAAGTATGTACTATTTTACATTAATAAGTGAATCATTGTACTCCACTCTCTAGTTCTGATTTTCTGCTGAAAAGTTAAATGGTAGTTTGGATTACTACCACAAGAGAGATGTTTTTGAGGCTAGTAAATCAATTCTGCTTGCATTGACTGAGACAAGAAAATAATAGCTTGAAAGGCTCCCAGAGCTTCGCATACCACAGCATTACAGCTTCTGGTATATTACAATTGAGATAGGCAAGTTTATCAGACAGTGTGAACAAGAGATGTATGAGACAGTTCAGATTCAGAGACTGGTAGGAGGCATCAACAGAGAAAGGTGAGCATATTTGCTGGTGCATTCCATAACCAATCCAACATGAACTGGATGTGCAAGAGGAAGACTTTCCAACTTTGAGTGGGAGGTAGAGATGCCTAGATGTTGAGTAGTTCTAAGCCTGTGAATTTGCAGAAGGAAGAATTGACCTATATCGACTATCTATATGTACTTTTATTTCAGTTCATGAAATTGTGAAGCAAAAGGGAGGGATAGACTGAAATTAAACTAAAGAATGAGGATCCTCAGTACTACATACTATGGGAGTCCACACTATAGTAAAGAAATGTCTGCTCTCTGTGCAGAACCCTCAAAATGAAGTCTTCCGCTTCCATTAACACCAAAATAATAATAATAATAATAATAAAATTAAAAAGTTGCACTCTGCTCTGAAACACATCCACTGTTTGAAATCAGTGGGTTTTATCCTTGAATACTCTAACCAATTAGTGAGCACAAAAGGACTTAAAATATTCTCATAAAGGATAGTCTTACATTAAAGGCCTTACTGATACTGAATAAAGGCTCGTTGCCTTTTCTAGTCACGCTGAACGACACCAAGTACCTGAGGAGAGCACTGCTGTGAGCAACAGGGATACTCTGACTCCATATGTATACAATATTCATTCTGTAGTATTCCCTAGCAATGTTGTGCTAAGCAGCTTAGCTGGAAAACACTTCACTTAAATAGCAATTTGTCATTAAAACTGAAGTAGAGAAAGCTAAGGTTAAATAAAAAGCATTTAAGTTCTTATCAGGATAGGCAAACATATTTTTCATGTTGGAAAAGCATGTTTAGACTTTGAGTAACTAATGTATTTAGTTCTCATAGCGTACTGAAAATGCAGATAAACTTGATAAGCTAAGACACATCTGCTGAATAGCAACATGGTTTATCATTTTTCTCCTGAGGTAATGAGTACTTATTCACCCTCCCTTGCCTTGACAGCATCTATAAGACTTTTCTGCATTCCTACACAAAGTGACAGTGCAAGTTGTTCTACTTATTATTCTTGTGTTGCCAACACTGCGCCTGTCTTTTTTACTGATGTATGGCCTTACCTTAGTGGTGGTTAATCTAATGATGGACTAATTCCCTGGAGGTTACAGGCACCATTTTCAGTTTCTAGCTAGCAGCAAGCACCACTTGGTGATGAATGTTTTGGGCTTCCCCCAATCCCTCTTACCCATGCTGACTCTGTGCACGTTTATTGCAAAGTGAAATTATAGCTGTAGCTTCAAAGAGAGAAATTTTCTGGCCGAGCATCTTTGGTAGTTTATGTGCTTCATTCACCGATTAGATGATAATATAATTAATTCAGGAAAGCATCAAAATGCAGGGGTGGCTCAGGGATGAAAGCACTGAAGTTCCTCAAATGTGAAGTAAAAACAAGCTCTATAGCTTAAATATCTCTGCAGGTTCAATTAAAGGTGTAGACCATCTTACCATGTTTCAGCTAGTACCCTTCAGCATGCTGGGACATCATTTGACTAAAACCTTGCCCAGCAGTTTTGAAAGAAACTCCATAGAATTGGGAGAAAAGGTTTTTTTCTAAAATACTGATTAATGCATGTCCTGAAAGCTAACTAGATGGTAAACTGCATGATAATAAAGGAGAAATAGTATATTTATTAATGTTGATATTGATGCTTCCGCTTGTGACTCTTATCCTACAGTAAATGTTTTACTTGTACAACTCTGTCAAGCAGAAGCAGATAATAAGAATGACCAAGGGGGAACAAAAATAGCTGATAGTGTTTGGGTATTTGTTTAACACAATTTATTTCCACAGAATGTGTAAGTCTCATAATCAAATGTAACTGCAAAAACCTTAAAAAAAGAATAATTAACCCTTGTAATATGTTTTTGCAAATTTCATTTCATAAATTATATTGAAATCTCTGTCATGTCCTAACTTATAAGCAGTTTACAAAGTTTTGTAAGTTTTGTTTGTGTCTCTGCCTGTGAGTTTTGGGGGTTTTGTTTTGGATTTTGTTTGTTTGTTTGTTTTTGTTGTTGGTGGTGGTGGTGGTGGTTGTTTGGTTTTTTTTGCTTTAAGAACTGATGAAGAGAAGATTTGACATGAAACAAGATGTGAGAGAAGACCTGAAATTAAACAAAAGAATACAGTGGCTTCCATGCTGGTTCCATGTGGTTCCATGCTGCCATCCTTCAGGGCTCCCTGGATTAAGCAAGTTAGTGGTGTCATCATCTCATTAACTGACAATTTGATGACCCCTCTTGGGTTTGTTACAATAGTATGTGTAGCTAACAAATACCTATTACATATACCTATATGTATGGAAGAATTGTAATATTGCCTCCCACTAATAATTATATTTGAAGCAGGTAATCATAAAAGTAAGATGTTATCCCAAACTGAGCATCTGTTCATTCTGTTTGCAAAGTAAATCTGAACATACTTGACTTAGTTGAAATGTGTTTTTCTGCTATTCTGACATTTCTTTATTTTGTAATTTTTTTTATTACTCAATTTCGTGGTGGTTGTTGTTTTCATAGATAGAAATTGAATTGCTTAGATAACTCCTTTTCCTAATTTTTTTTTTTTGGTAGAATTAGTCACAGAAGTCTATTGGAAACTTTTAACATTTGATCAACCCAAAACTTCATTTTTCAGAAGTTAAACTATTTGACTGAAGACATTTCCTCTATATTAGTTACATTATCAATTTTGTAGAATTTTCTGGTTTTGAATATGAGTTTAATGCTTTGCTTTATCTAGTGCATTTCTGTTCCATTCTGTAACAATTCAAGAGAATTGTTTCAGAATTGCACCTATTTCAAATACTCCAAACGATATTTAATATGCAGGTGTTTTGAAATGGAAAATTTAAAATTCTTGCATTTTAAATTGTATATTTTAATATAATCTAAGTAGTCTTATTGAAGTCATTGATTGATCCAGCTGCCTCACCCAGAGCTTTCTGGTAAAAATTCCCTTGCAATTTGTAATGTGCATGGACTTTGCAGAAATTTAGTCATATATATTTAAAATAAGGATTACATTTATGAATTTCCCAGTGTAGTTCATGTGCAGTTTATAAATAAGGAAAATCAGATAGAAATAATGAAATTACTCATGATGAACTATTTGCTCATATTTAGCTACCAGTTCTTTCCTCTGACATTTTATTAAGTCTAGACTATTTTAGTAACTCAATTCTTTTTTGCTGGATTTCTTGGCTGCTGTACCATTTCCTCTGTGATCCCAACTCAAAATCTGAATGTTTTAATATGAAACTTTAAGCTGTAAATTATTCTGGGCTTTTTTTTTAGGACAGAGCAGGATTGGATTTCGATTAAGATTCATGGAATAAGTTCTCATGTTTTAATTGCATCTTATGCTAAGGGGCTTTTGTTTGCATAGATTAACTAAGGACTGCAACAATGGGGTTTAAATCCTACAGAAATCTGCTGAAGACAGCAGTATACTGTGCAGTTTATTTCTAATTTAATGGTTTAGAAAACCACTTCAGTTCTCATTCTCTAATGGCCTGATGGAGGAGCTCAGGAAGAGACAAGATAGAGTGAAGAACGTGTATGCAGCTAAGCAAACATAGTGTTTCACAGTGTTGCAGTGCTGTGCTGATGTTTCCTATACTCCAGTGACAAGCTCGGGCGAGAAAGGTTCTAAAATCACATCCTTTTTAGGCTTTCTGTAGTTTATACTTCCCAAATACCATTGGGATACTAGATTCAGTCAGACAAGGCAGAAGAGAAGTAAATAATTTATTCCCCAGCAGGGTAAAAAGAGTTCCTGTCAGAGCTTAGAAAAGAAAGGCCACTGTACAATGCAGAGGTCCCTATGGATCCCTAAGGTGCACCCAGGTTTGTAGAGTACAATTTATCCCTTATCAGACAGCTACTGAACAAGCAGATCCTGGCTTTTTTTCCCTTGTCTGTAATAATCCCTTGGACCACCAACACTATGAAAGTCTTTTCTTCCTTCCTTCCTGAAGTAAACATCCAGGAATCAATACTGGTTTTTGCAAGTCTTCATAGGAGAGATACTCTATCTCAATTCCCTGTAAAGAAACTGATGTCAATAACATGACTACTTAAACAAAATCTTTTCTCCCTTGAACCTAAGTATTTACTCTGTATTGTGGACTACATGGAAAAAAACCTTCTGGGCACTCTTTAATTTGAATATCTTTAAAAACAGATGCAATCTGGCTACAACTAATTGATCTTCAAAACTGGGATATAAATATTGCAATGCTTCTCAGTGATACTAGCAATATGACCTTTGCAGATTAATGTATTCTTTCTTTGCAAACAACCCTATTTATGGCTGACCCAATTACTTAAGAGCTCATTAATCTGAGATCTAAATTGTTAGATGGGGAAGTTTAGAGTTGTCTTTAGAGTCAGCTACTCATCTCTATTATTTTAGACAAATATAATCAGACCTCTCGGGGATCAATATTCAGCTGATTTAGATTTACAATTAGAACAAGGCTTCTGTCAGTGCTGAGGAAGGTAAATGATAAACAAAGCACAGGAATGAAAAGCCCAAGAGCATTTGCAGTGCTTACTGCTGGAGTTGTCTCATCCTCTGAATTTCCTACCCTGAAAACACAGAGAGAAAGCTGCTGAAGTAACACTGCCATCTCTTCCCAGACTTATACCACCTTAAATCTTAAACTTTAATAAATATTTCACCTCAAAAAATGAATACTTACCCCACCCCTAAAAAAGACTGGAGACAGTGATACGAAACTTGAGAGCCCCTAAGCTTTCCTTTATTGTCATTCCTAAATTCCTGATGCAGCAACACCAAACGCTTCCAAAAAGCAAGATACGGTGCTGCAGCCATACAGTGTAGCTGAAAATCCCTGCCTCACCATTGCCAGGCAGTCTAGGAGCATTGCTGTGTTTCCTCAATTACCACCGCCTGTAGCCATCACCACATATTTTTGGCACAGGGATTGCAATGCTGCCTGGGAAGAGGCGCTCCTCTCTGATGCCATTTTGCCATAGTTGTAAGCTCTCCTCTTTGGAAAAGTGGATCAGCTTTTCATGCGTTATCAGACCCTGCCCCAGCCCTAGGCTGACGGGATGCAGCAGGCTCCCACCTCTGCTGCTGTTGCAGAGAAGGAGAAGAGTTTCGTGCAGGCTGACCCTCAGCTTTTCCTGGCTAACAACTCAAAGAATAAACCTCAATGTTTTCTCCTCCCGTCCCGTCCTTATATATATAAGTTGTATTTTATGTGTCTCTAAATTTATTCAGTATCAGTTTCTCACATAAAATATAGAAGAAAAAAAAAAATGGTTAGTTTAATGTCATGACCACATTCACATTGAATGTAACATCTCTGATGACAGTTGCAACTGGGGTCAAAACCCATGAGTACTGACCCCAAGGGATAATCCAGTCACAGTGTATGTGCAAATAAATTAAAAGACACTTTAACAACACATGCACACACACACACGCTCCCCCATATTCCATCACAATGTGTTCTTGTAACAAGTCAGTGCATGGAGGGCTCTGAAGACTTTTGCTAAAGCAATAACTTGTTCTGTCAGAAACAAGTTCCTTCTTTTGACAGCCATAATGTTCCTACTTTGTCTTGATTCAGGACAGCATTGCTCCAGTGACTAGAAAGCATGACAAACCATTGCTACAAGTAGCAGTTCAAAATACTTTTATAAGCTCGGTGTGGAGGTGATTAAAATAGCAAGCTAAAAATATGAGGGAAATCAGCATATACTTAACAACACCTTTATAAAAACAAGCCTTATTTAATGCTGGGCTGTTGCAAGCTCTTCATGAGCAGTGACATTTTAAGAAAAGCTACTGTTCATTTCTTTTCCCATTTACCCTGCAGAATGATTGCTTTTCCCCTTGCCCTTTTCAATAAGGCTGGCATTAATAAAATAAGGGAAAACAGTGAAAAATGCACAGTACAAAAAGGAGAGAAGTTTGTAAAAGGGCTGGAAATTCTGCTAGACAATTTCTAATGTTAATTGCTGAGGTGCTGTGCTATGCAAGTGAATTTTTTAACTCCGTGCAAGGTGAGAGGCTGATATTAATAGTTTAAGTATGTATTAGAATCTGGATACAACTTCATTTAATCATACATGTCTGGGAATACTGAGCATTCAACTCCTAAATACTTGGTACCCTTTCAGTACAACAAGTGTCAGGGGAAAATATTATTCCTGTATTCCTAGACACTATGCTGGAGAGCAATAAAGACCCTCTCCTACAGCAACCACCCCTGCTTTTCTTTCCTCAGGTCTTTCCAGCTTGTTACCTGAAATGTGCTGCTGGAGATTGTCCCAACCTAATGTCACTGGCAACCACAGCTATAATAAATATACAAGGAGAATGAGCTGTGTATGCTGATGTTGCAAGACAGCAAGCCCTAAAGCCCTTTCTAGCCCATCTCTCCTTGGATTTTCATTAAATTTCTTCCTGAATTCAGCAGCAGGCTGATTTTGCAACCCTATTCTGTCTAAACAGGTTAAGACAGCACCTTATAGGAACTATGGAAAGTTGGAAGAGTGGCTAAATAAGTAACAGCTAGAGGAAATCCTCCCCTGGGAAGGTGGCCTCTCCTACATCTACACTTCTATCCCTATTCCTTCAGGCCTAGACAATCATACCAACATGCTAAGAGCAAGATGATTTAGTGAAAGACATAAAAGAAAAGACAATCAAAGGAAAGCAAACTAGAAAGACAAATAAACCTAAAAAATATTTTTAAAAATTTTCCTACGTTCAGAAGTCATGTAAATGAAAACCCACCCCTTTCCAAAAATTCATTTCAGCCAGGGCTACACAAGAATTAGGTTATGACTTAAAGATGTTGATTTCCATCTGACCCTCAGCAAAAACACAAATCTGTTAGTAGCTTCCAGAACTTTTCTCAAGTAATCTATCATATAAGAGAACCTTTATATCTGGGAAATGCTTCTTCCATCTTACCATTTAATTTCCTGTAGTTGAAAAAGAGCATTTTAAGTAAATAGAGGCAGCAATATAAGTTATTTCAGTATTCAGCTAAAAATAGTTACCTATTTCTTGAGAAATGGTTATAACTTGAGAAAACCAACTCTCCACTGTTTTAAATTTGCATGTGATTTGGTGGTGCCTTGTTTTGCTTTACACCTAGTATTTCTGGTGCTTACACAGCTGTTAAATGTTAAGAACAGCAACTAACACTTCTTTCCAATTATGAGTTAATACAGAAAAGTCTCTATGCTATAGCTTATATATTATTTTTAGAAAATCTATAAAATTTTTTAATTGGCCACCTTAGCAGTTCAGCATGTTCCTACAGGAATACTATGATGCACAGGTGATGGAGTTTCTGGAAGTGATCAATATGTGCGGCCCTGCTTGAGCAGGGTGGTTGGACAAGAAGACCTCCATAAGTCGCTTTCAACCTCAATTGTTTCAACAAGCCTATTGAAAAAGGAAATTTAATTAATGGTATCCAATATTAATGGCAAATAGATAACTGCAGTTTTGAAACAGAATGTCCCCACTCAATTCAAATTTCGTGAGTGCCAAAAATGTTTAAATAGCCACCATATATAGTACACTTGGAGACTGTAGGGCTATTTGGGAAGACGATAATATCATAAAATGTTTCATTTTGAAGATAGGTTTGCACTAGTATAAATCATGTCATTTGACTTAATTATACAGAACCAGTGCTTACTGTCATTATCTGATTATTAACCCCCATGTGAGCTATTTACATCTCAGTCTTGAGTAATCAGCATAATGATTACCTGCCTGTTGTGTTAATAATTAAGTAAAAAAGCCAGCAACAAAATAATGAGATTTTTTAATATTCTTTTTAGGTTGGACATAACGAGTATGGAGTATAATAGTAGGTCTTTAATATAATGTAATTGAGATTAATTTTTAAAAGGCCTTTTTTTTTTTTTTTCACTTACAGATATTTATTTATCATCAAAGGGAAGCTAAAAATGTTTAGGAGCAAAATAAAGGAAAAGGCCTGATTATCATGTATAAGACTTCATGACATGCTAGAAGAGAAAGGTGTGGTTTACACCTGAGCTACACTCAAACCGGTGTTTACGCACGTGCTTGACACTGTAGGCTACACACCAGATCCTTATTGGTGTGAGATGTCACCCCTTTGTTTCCATTGGTGACACTGCAGCAGTCTGCACCAAATAGCAGAATCAGGAGAATATTATTTTTTTTTAAAATTGGTGAGCTTATTTATTACCAGAGAGTTTTTTTCCAGGCACCTAAATTTATGGATGTCCAATGTTTGTTCAAATGAGGACGACACTTTCAGTTTATATCAGAATAATATAATCTAGGGCTGATCCAGGTTGCAGGTATCTCCAAAGGGAAATGACAGCAAGTTTGCTGACTACGGGCATTGGAAATTAGATTCAATAATGCTCTAAGAAATTTACTGCAAGGTACTAATACTGTAAATGTGCTAGTGTACAGCATATGGCTCTGATCAGAAAATACTGAAGCATGAGCTCATTTTCACTTGAGCAGTCCTGTGGGACTAACATCTTAAATTCATCTGGAATTCTGCAGCTGGTCTACTTTTTGGAAGATTACTTGTAAGTGTTCATTTTGCCAGCATACTAAACTACTGCTGTACTGCATTAATTTTCTGCCATTAATGCCAAAATTAAGCATTTTTCACAACAATTTCTTAGTATATTCTACTCTCTTCTCAGTGTTGACATTCTGCTGAACATACAATACCCTACAGAAGATAAAGCCACTGTATGTATGAAATTGTTGCCTTTAGAACACCAGATCTTTTGAGGTTTTCTTGGTTTTCTCTGAGCTTCCTTGATTTTGTTTAGAGTCAGTTATCTGTTTTTAGTCTGAAGACAACTCAAAGCAATACCTTCAACCCACATTAGGATTATACACAGAAAGACTCTTGTCTCCATTTTTTATAATATGGTGCCCTGATAGTGCATCCGAAGTATGTTGGCATTATTTGCTACATTCTTACAAATTAATCTTATAAGTACATTGCTTTCTCTGCTGGGACAACTCTCTTCTGATTGTCAGACTTCATCTGAGCCAGCTTTTAAATGATGCCTCATGTTTTTCTTTTAGTTTTTTAAACATATTAACATTGCTTAGTTGTATTTCTGTTTTAAATTTCTCATTGCTTTTGGTTAGTTCAGGCTCACAAACTATGGTAGGAGACCCATGCTAATTATTTACAGGCATTTTCTCTATGTAGAGAAAAAAAAAGAGTGAAACATAAATAATTGATGATGCCATCTTCTACAAGACAGAAAAATCAAAACTGTCATTGTTTCATTAGAACAATATCTTCACAAAAGATAGAAGTTAGTGGGAAGCTACAAAACATGGATTAATAACATAAACTTTAGTATTCTTGTTTGATTTTGATTCTGACCCCTTTGAGACATTGATTGTTTGTGATAATTTTCCAACTTTCCTCTCAAATATCTATTTCATCAGCTCTCTGAATGCTACATGGAGCACTCAGTCCCGTACCAGTTCTCCCCTGAGGCTTTTCTCATCTGGGTTTGTTCTTTGTCTTTTTGTATAATTGCATTTCTGCATTAAAGGTTAACATGTTCTATATCTCTACTAGTAGACACTTGGGGATGGTTTTATTTTCTAATGAAGAATATTATTGAAGGCCTCAGCTCTGCAGTAAGTGCATAATCAGTCCATGATAATTACAGGAGAGCTGGTGAGGCCCATCCAGGTGGGCCATTGAATGGTTGAGGCCAGAAGAAACAGAAGTTATTTTCTGTATACATTAAGGAATATTCAGCACCAGCTTATCATAAAGTCTTCTGATGTTTCAAATGCTCATGTATATTTAACTTCATAGACACAAGTAATTCATTTACAGTACTGGAACTGCTTGCATCCACTTCAGATTAAGTGTTTGCTTATCTAGAAATGAAAGTTTATGTCCCCAGCCACAGTGCAGTTCCTTGGAGGAATGTTTTAACTTGCTTTTTATCCCTCAGTGCAATGATCCTTGTGTTAGCCCTATGTTTGAGGAACTGTGTCTTTAAACAAAAGGGAACTGTGACTTCGAATTTCAGTGCATACAGATTTTACAACCATGATATTTTAAACCTTCTGTTAGTTGTTTTTTTAAGCAAAGTAGAGATGCTTTTGCTCAGTGAAGAAAATATATTGGTGTTTTGCTTTGCTAAAGGTGGACTTAAAAGAGGTCATTCTTTATGCTGCATGAATGGTTGGAGAATAGAGAATGCAAAGAGTACTAGCTTTTATTTCTTAACTCTTTTTTAAAATATTGTTAAAGATGAAAATGTTTGCAGGAAAAATTAAACTCTACTGAAGCTTCAGTAGATTGAAATGAGGATGAGTTAATATCCGAGATTATTTTCTGAATGCTTTTTTTCTTTTTTAAGTATAGCTCCATCAGCTAAATATAGTTCAGTTTTTTACATTTTTATAGACCATGTGAGTTCCCTGCAGGCACATTGTCTCTCTTCAGTGATTTATATAGTTTGAATTATAGGAGATGATAAGCATTTGCTGTTCAATAGTGTAGTTAATGCTCAGCCCCCCGGGTAACAGAGCAGCGAAGCATTTACTACTCAGTGGTAGTTCTGCAACAATCAGCAGCAGTGTGGCTCTATCACAGTAAATTTACATCAGTACACTTCATCCTCAGGGAGCTGAACATTCACTCAACATAGCCTAGAGAAAACAACTAGGATGGACATTTTCTAGTCTTTTTGGGTGGCACAACAGGAGAAGTTTACTACTGTAACCAGATCAGAAACAGAAATCACAGATGGTACAAACCTGAAAATTGTGCAACTCTTCTCTCTTCTCTCTAAAAAAAGGTAGTTGGACTACAAAGTTTTTGGAAAGCTGAAAGTTTAAAAACGTGTAGTATGGGCAGACCCACTGCAGTTCTGGTATGGAAACCAGAGGCTCTGGGAGGGCTCTGAAACTCACTCCCATGATTAGGAGGAATCTCCTCTATCACTTAGTTGAGCTTAAAGGTGCCATTCTGTAACTAACTAACACTTCTGTTATTGTGACTGTTGTGAGAAAATAGCAAGAGCTGCGTCAGCCAAGCAATAATAGCTTTTCTTTTGCAGGATATTTTTCTTCAGTAGGCCTGAAAGCATTTTATAAGGGAAGCCAATATCATCTTCATATGAAAAATGGTGAAACTGATGCAGAAAGAGGCCCCAGGAGTTGGCCACAATCCTTCAGCAAGACTGTGACAGAGTGAAAAATATAGCGGAGGTTCCTGGAGTGTCTTGCTTAATGCTTTAACTGCTGCAGTCAACACTGCCCTCTCTCTCTGAAATGCACCTGGAAGCCTCAGGCTGCAGTACAGCCTGCAGTGAGAGTAAGGACTGACAAAGCTAATTTTTCTCTTGTAAGATATAAAAGATGAGACAGAGTAAGATATACAAGATGGAGCAGCAGAATCTACAGCAAGCAATATAAATTTCATCCTAGAAAATACAGCAGGAAAGTGTTAAGTGGGATTTCTGTAAGTACTCCATCCCTGCAGATGCTGTTGTGGTTGTGAGAAAAGGTGATTGCGGTGAACTGAAGAGGCATTAACTCTGCTTTGGTGACAGGGAATCTATACGTAATGACTATTAAACCTACACTGTGTTTTTAAGCTTAGCTAGTCATACAATAGAAAAAGCCAGCATGTATAAACATAGGCACAATTAAGTGCACTGCTCAGGGTCCTCAGATCTCCACATCCGTCCATTTGGTGGCAGCTTGCTGCACCAGAGTGCCCAAACAGCCTGTCTGCAAGAAGGCTTCAAGCTGAGAGGGCAAGTCAGGTTTCCCAAAGATGCCTGTGTTACGCTTCATGCTTGCTTTTCTGCCTGCCTCAGTGTGGAAACAACATAAGGACATTGTGAAGTGCCTCAGAAAAGCTAACGTTGACAGGCAAGAGGAGAAAATCGAGAAAAAAAAACACCATAATGTGTATTTAAGTCGTGGAGACAATGCTGCTGACATCCCAGTAAGAATGTAGCACTATTAAAAAAGCAGCTTGATGGGATTAGAATTGGGATTGTTTAGATTAGAATTGGGAACCAGTATAAAAATTAGGAGCTTCAAAACTTCAAAGATCAGGAATCTGATGAATAATGGGGGGGAGCAGGGAGTGGGGTTGAAAAAATAAATGGCTGATTTGCTGAGAATTGTGATAACCCAGATGAGCTGTTCCAGTCTCCTGGGCATCTGCATCTGCTCCTTGTACTCAGCAGTGTGAGTGTCATTCCTCCACAGCCAGTCTGCATCTGACCTGAAAGCACAGGCACTGGTAATAAAGCAAGGAGGACTACTTTATGTAAAGCTTTCAATGAGCACTGTAGAACTGGCTAGATAGATCTTATCCAGTAAAAAAGTGTTGTCTATTTGGTCTTTCTAATCAAGAAAATCAAAATTATGTTAATTATGTTTCAGCCCTAGAAGGAACTTCAAATTTAAAACTAAAATAGAAAAAGAAAATAATTATGAATAAAATCAAAGAGAAAAATGGAAAGGTCACACTTAGAGTCAAAGAGAGATGAAGGAGCACTAAACTAATAGCAAGCCAGCTTACTATGGGGCAGAATAATAATCTCAGCAGCTCTAGGGTTCAAGCAACTGACTCGTTCCTTCACCTGAAGCTAAAAGGCAGGTCTCTTGGGGAGAGTAGCAGTAATATTTGAATAACTTCAGTAGAAATATCAGAAGGAAGTTGAAAATAATGAAGGATTCATTAGGTCAGATTCAGAATCTGTGGTCTTAGAAATAGGAGAGGAGCAGCTGCAGAAGGAAGATACAGCATTAATGTTGTAAGTCTCAGTGCACATGTATGTAATACAAAGAATCTGTATCGCTTTATGTCTGCTAAAGCATTTACCTCTGCTGTTACCTCCATCCTCTTTCCTGCATCACAGTCTACCTAAGGCAATAGGAGTGAGCTGAGGCATAGGGTGGAGTTACAGCAAATAAAGGTTTGTGGGTGCCACAAAGAACATCTATTATAAGTTATAGTGTCTATGATTGAAAGAGCTGATGCCTTCCAATCATAGGAAAATATATTTCTTTAAGCTTTGTGCAACAAAGAGAGAAATCATTGATTCAGTCAGAATGGCACTACTCTTTCCAGAGCAGAATCACATATGGAAACAATTTTGGATAACATGCTGTAAAATACATTCCAGGGAATAATCCCATGCTGTCAGATATTGAAGTAGACAGTTTAATAAGCCTCCCATTCCTAATTTCTCTCTGCTCGTGATTCTTTAAGATGAAGCCACATAATTTTATGTTCTCTATAGCTTTTGAGTCATTCAATATCTTCTGATTTACAGCTTGACCTGTGTATAACAAACTCCAGGTTGCTTGAGGAAGAAAGATATCCTAATCATAACAGTAGGTTTCAGATATGACGTTGCCAACTCCAGATTCTTATTTCATTTATTTATTTTCTCTAGGGAATGAAATATACTGATAAGAAATATCTGCAGTGGCCAGCCTCGCCTAGGGCCTTTATTAAATCCTCATATTGAGAAAGTGCAGAGCAGTAAAAGTGATATAAAAATTAAAGGCAAAATACACAGAAATTAGATGAAAAAGATTGGGGTGAGGTCATCCTCATTTCTTAAGTGTGAGTGTTGGGAGGCGATGGTGGCATAGCATTGAACGGGTTGTGTAGCATCGTTGTAGCTACCAAGGACTGAAGATACTGAATAGCATTTGACGGAAAAAGTTGTAGGCTCCAAGGCTTGGACTGCCTGCTTTCTTACCCATGCGAGCACAAGGAAAATTGTAAAACTGCTAGAAACACTTATATAAAAAATTGAAAAATACTTTGATTCATGCAAGAATACAGTTTGGAAAAAATGTCTTTCAACAAGAAGCTGTCAGGTGAGACTGTTGACTTTTGTCAATGAACAGCTCAGTCCAAAGAGTTCATGTGAAATGTGAATAGGTGAACTAATTAGAAATGGAGATCTACAAAATTGTAACTATGTCATACCAAAAGAAATAACCCACACCCCAAATTGTATTCAGCATCACAATGAATGCTGCACTTTCCAAATGATAGCATTAGTGAGTGAAGAAGGATCTCAATTGCATTTAAAAACTTGTGCCCAGAATATTCAACAGACAGTGGGGGGGGAGAGGGGAGGAGGAGGGAGAATAAGAAGCCAAATAATGTATTGTTTGTAATAATTCTGAATGTGATATAATTTTCTGTTTTTAGTTGGGATTTAAATAGCACGGGGACTGATTACGAATCAGTAAATCATAATTGACTATAAATAAATTCCAAATGTAATCTCAAGTTCTGGAAGAGCTCTTGTTTGAATAACTAGAAGATTAATTTTTATATTCAAGACATGATTGTACCACCTAGGATTGTACCAGAAAGTCTGTTTCAGTATGAACATGTCAAAATCAGGCATAGCAGTGTTGGTTCTCTGTAAAGAAAATATGCAAAAGGCAATACTAGAAGTATCACCCAGATTGATTTCTCTATCAGCAAAAGTTTGTTAGGTCTTTCTTAATAAAAGAGTTGAACCTGAAGCAGCATAATTAAACATATCTATTATAGACTTAATCCATAAAATACAAAACACCCAAGCTCTGTTTCAACACAGCAATGAACCATTTATTTTAAAACTCTTTTTCGATCTGGAGCATTCATAATCATCATTGCGGGAGTTGATACCAGTGACTACCCAAGCCAGCCTTCCAGAGGTATGTATGCAATGGTGTGGAAAGTCTATGTTCAGTCTGCTGTGGCTTTGCATCAGTTTGAGTTAAAATTCATTATAAAGGACTACATGTAGAGTCAAGAAAACAAATCAGCATATCCAGCCAGTTAACAGCATTGATTGAAATCTTGGTATAGACAATACTTGGACTGAGATTCGCCAAAGAGAGACTACTAGTGCCAGAAACATATTTACAATAACCTTTGTGATACAATCCAAAATAAGAAATAGAGGGTTTGCATTAAAATGGGTTTGAAAAGATTTTTTAGGACTGTATTTAGTGCTAAACTTATCCTAGGAATAGACACAACCTCAACCCCAGTCCTACTAGAGAAAACCCATGCTAAGCTAAGCTGAGGGAACTCCGCCTGACCCCAACAGTAGAAGCTTTATGGCAAAATGAAGCTGCATGGTCTTACCTTTTTTTGATATTCCAGTCTGGAACATCCAGAGAAGCACTCAAGCAGCTGCATTAGTAGTGGGAAAACTTGGTATACATGCATTTACCTTCAGCTGGACCGCAATTTCCACATGGAATATTGCACCTCCAGAGGCCTTCAGTACCTGAATGTAACCCTGTCAACTTCTCTTGTGTCTCAGACAAGGGCCAACACTATTTATCGAAAGAATACTACTTCATATATGGAACATTCATGTTATGTGGCGGTGGTGAAAAGGGTCTGTGATTTGTATTTACTTTTCCCAGAAAAGCAGATTTGAAGCCACGTCTCCAAATAGAGTGCAAGTTCAATGATGAGGCAGGTAGCAAACGAAAAAGACAATTGATTTGTAATTGCAAATAACGTCCTTACCTTGAACAAAATGGAATGGTCTAACTGTGCTGTAGACGTGACTGTTCAGGGTAATTTGATATTGATCAGCCTTCAGCTATAATGCTGCAACAATCAAACTGATCAAATGCAATGCTACACAGATATGGTTTTTCAGACATATTATTTCTATGAGAAATCATCTCATCACAGAGAAACAAAGCAGACCAGCAAAAGCACATTTATCATGCTTAGTTTCTTTTTCTCCCTTCTGATGTGTTTGTATTGAGGGTTTTTTTTAACATTTCAAAATGGCTGAGAAATGTGGTTATTTCAGATGTTCTGTGAATGTTGTTTTTTCTTTTTCAGTCCTCTTAAATGCACTAATAATGTAAACCAAGAACTCAGACATTTCAAAAAGAGGCAATGCCCAAAGTGTTTCTTTGGAATTCAGTTATTTACTCCAGCTCATCTCAGAAATTCTGCAAGTTTTCTAAATGTAATGGAGACTTTTCTCACATTAATGAAGAGTGTTTAGACCCCACCAAAATTCTTATTTATAAATGAGAAACATTCATTTGGCTTCCCTTAAATCCCTGTGTGATCGTCCATTTCCAGTGTAGAAGTATTCTATTGCCTCTGCTTACTCACTTGGTCTAAGGTGTATTGACATCTAGAAATATCATTGGGTCTTTTGACCAATATAATTTGCATTGCATTTCTACAACAGACACATTTTGAAACACATTTTACTTATTGAAAAGATGAGTGTCTTATCTACACTATATAGATATGAGCAACCTGATCCGTTTGAAGATGTCCCTGACCATGGTAGGAAGGTTGGACTGGATGACCTTTAAAGGTCCCTTCCAACCCAAACTGTTCTATTATCTTTTTTTTTCCTGCATCTTCAACGTCTTAATTTTAAGACTTCTTAATTTTAAGACTTGAAATTCAGCAATTGTTTGATTCTGTTCAGTTAAAGAGTCATGCAATTACAACTTGGGGAGTGATTTACTTTAATACTAAAATTAATTTAGAATTATATGCTTCACTCCATGTTCAATATATAAGCAGAGGTAATCAGAGTGATTGCTTAAAATAGTCCATTTACAGTGGGAAATGCAGGAGCATTCAAAATTCATCAAGATATGGACATACGTTACTCAGCCAAATAGTCACTGCAGTCTTTTTTAGACAATTAATGGCATTAAGTCTTCACGTATTAGATTCTGACTAAAAGAGTTTTAGGCAAGCTTCTTACACAAATAATATAAAACATGTTAATTAATAAATCCAAGTGCAAACTCATTAGCTTAAGACAACATAGCAGAAGCATGAAAACAGTTTTGTTTTTCCCCTTAGGATGACAACTTCACAATTATAAACAGAGCTTGCAAAGATACGCTTAGGAGGCACTTCTTTCAGACGAGCCAATTAATAATGTTCTGTTTATTTTTGTGTGCGCCCAAGTGAACAGTACTATTAGGGCAGAAGGAACTAAATAATTTTTTAAGTTCCATTCACAATCTGTTCAAGTGGTTAATTGGATTTCAAGACAGTGGTTCAAACTCATATTGAACACATTTTATTCAGTATAACTCTAGAAGATAATTAAAATCCGAAAAACTCCTGAGGGTACGTCATTCCACCTAAAGGAGGAATTCAGATGTTCTTTTTAAATTTAAAGCATTAAGTTAGAAAAAACCAGAAACCTTAGCAGATTCAGATAAAATGCTTAATAAGAGATTTAGAAAGCATGGTACTCAGAATATTGTTGTCTACTCTTCAAGAGCAAGAACTTAAGTCTTTTTTTCTGTGCTGTACTTACACTTGCTGCAGCATCATGCCTTTTGTTATTAAATATCCATGTACCCATTAAAACAAATCCCATTGGTTACACTGGTATTTCATTTTGTCATGATGCTTTGCCATCTGACAAGAATTGATTGATAACAGTGAAATGACCTCAGCTGTAATCTTTGTTGATGTAATAATCTTTTTCAGGAGCTGAAAATATACCCATTTCTGCTGAGAATAATTCTTTTTATTCCATCTTGTGAGCAATAATATTAACAATAAACTAGTATAGCCATAGAAGTAACTCTAAGTACATAAAATTTCACAGCAGTATTTTTCATTGTAATATTATGGGTCAAACTGCCATTGTTGCAGGACAGATACAGCAGTGTAGGCTACATGCCTCCTTACTCCCTCTGTTAATAGAGAAACAATCAAGTGAGCTTTTGTAATTAGTAAAACACTTCTGGCTGAATTGCAAGAATATATTTTATGTATATGTACGTATCTCTCTATGTGAGAGATAGAAATCAGTGCACTTGATCACTTCAGGGAATGTGTTAAAAAGCTGTGCGGGAAATTCTACCATGAATAAATATATTGCTTTACTTTTCCTTAATATAACAATTATTATTAAAATGCATGACAGCCACAGAGTGACTGCTTCTTAGAAAACACCATTGAAATTAGCCAGTTTTCCTAGTGGAGAAAAAAATGAAGTCTTGTTATTTTCATAGAATCGTAGATTTTGAATTTTGAATTCAGTATCTACAATTCTACTTCACTCACAGTATGTCTAAGTGGGTTTTGGCCACCTTTTCTATTGTGAAAGAAAGCATTTTGACTGGCTTGAAGGCTTAATATGCTCCCATGCACTTTTTTATGAGTTAATCATTAGAAGCAAACTGCTTCGTGATCTGTTGCTTAATGTAAGTCTATTGCTTTTATACAGTTCATCTTGATTACAGGAAATAGAAATGTCTTTCTGGCAAGCCAGTAAAAATATTTTTGCAATCATTTAGTAGCTGTAGAAAATAGCTTATCGGAATAAGGCACTTGAAGTTTAAGCAAAGAAATTTGGTTGGTTTTTGTTCTGAGACAAACTATTGTTGAGCAGTGTTGATGCTAATGAGATTCTTGTCTTGCTCCTTGTCCCTCGGTCTGTCTGTCAGTGTGTATGTCTGTCTATATTCCCCTACTCTTGATCTGATTGGTTAGTTTAAACTGCAGTCTCTCAGACGTTGGTGTAAGTCATTACTACAAATTTTATGAAAACAGATAGCCAGGTAGAAGAGGGAGGTTTAGTGTAGCTTCTCAAAGGTACATTGTGCTTTAGGAAAGACAAAGGTGTTTTTTATTCTGTGCAATGGAAAAATAACCAGTCACATTGTCATTCACACCTGACCCAAATATCAGGGTCAATTCTTTCAATTCCCTTCTCTTGTGGTTCTTCCAGAATCACAGCTGCTCTTTGCTGAAATTCACTGGAAAGTGCCAAGGTTCTGATCACAACTCTAAATTAACAAGAATGTTTTCTTAAGACATCCTTGGATTCCAGAAAAACTCCACGAACAGTCCTTACAAGCAACAGCTTTTTATTCCTACCTAGTAAAAATGGGAAATTTGTCTACCAGGTGTTGTCTCTTGTTTTCCTGTGATTCACAAGCTTAATAAAACAAAATGTCAGCAGGTGAAATGGAAATTCTAGTGCAATTACATTTTCAATACATTAATAAGCTAAGATTTGTAGAAGAAATCACCCAGAATCATGAAAAGAGAAGTGAACATTATGGTGGGAAATCACATACATATACGAGAGGTACTATTTCAACCTGAGAAATGCTAGTTCCTCCTTGAGCAAAACAACTTATTGCACAGAGAAGAGGGTTTTACATCACTCCATGTTGCACATTTTTCTTCTTCATTCAACAGTTCTACTAAACTGGGAGTTTTGGTGTCAAGATGGCACGTAAGCCTTAGAGGAAGGCAGGGGGCATAAATTTCTTTATACTTCGAACAACGTAAAACTAGAGTGACTTGATTAGAAGACAGATGAGAATAAATAAACTTCCCAAACAGGGGAGCCTTCTTAAATTTAGCACAACTGAAAGAGAGTAATTTAAATTATTTCAGCCATACTGGTCTAACCCCAACGCCTGAGTACAACACAGGTTTGGATTGTTTTATTTTCAGACTATCTTTTGGGAAAGAGTCAAGCTAAACCAAAGTTGGTATCGAGAAAGGGGTATCCAGCTGAGTAGGAAGGACTCAGACTCTGAATTTGTTATATCACTTAAAAAGAAAAAAAATCAGCATTTAAAATAAAGATAAATGTATACATGTATTTTTATTTTTTTTTTTTTTGAAACAGAGAGACAGTGATTCTATGCCATACACGGAGACCTAGCAACCTGGAGACCCTGAGAATCAAGACTTCAGCTGAATTGCCTGAAATTTGTGAGAGCTACAAAGACTGAACTTTTAGAAAATGAACCATTCTTACTGAGCCTTGCTATGGGGTAGAGGTAGTCATGGGATCCGTAGCTGTTAGTCCAAGGGTGGTGACAGAGTTTACATATGAGATCGACACCACATTTTTCTCAGCATTATCACAGTTGCTGTGCCATTGACTGGGTTTGTTAAGAGACCAAGAGACTTTCCTGCTAGTGCTAGACAAGTAACAGCAACTGTAAGACCGTTCTCCTACCCATACCAACAAACTATATCGTTTAAACCTTTTGAAACAATTAATGCTGAACTAAGAAAACTAGAGAGAGCTCTTGTGTGGATTGCAAGGTGTATTACAGATTCTTTTGGGCTGACATCCAACTTAAAGTTGACTTTAAATATTTCTGGTTGTGTGTGCTAGTTCTCATTGTGCATAAGACAGTAATCCTCATGGTTAGCTACAAGGCTGTTTAAAGAAATGTGAGGTGCTGGAGTAAAAACTTAGGTGCTAGAGACCTCCATTTGAAGCTTTCTATCAGCATTTTTTCATGTGCCAACTTCTTAATGAAAAAATCCCTGTATTATGCTGTGCTCAAATTAAATGTCAGAAGTTAATCCCTACTCTTCAAACTTTACCCCAATTCCCTGTTTGGCAAATTTGAAATATATGTAGATACAGAAAGAAGTACAGTAGATTTGTTAGGGCTTGACACTAAATTAAAAAGATGCAATTTATTCATGCACACCACCTGACACATTCTGACTTCATCCATTCTGAGGATAAAAAGTGATAAAGGAAATTCATTAATCGCAATGCCAGATGAGCCCAAAATAATGGGAGTAATAATAATCTTTTTTAAAAAAGAGTATTTATTCTCAGGTGAGTATTTTTGTACTTCACGGCAGAATCCTGTTAGAGATCTGAGGAAAAGGGCTCCTAGAAATGGGAAAGGTTATCTTCTGTGGGTTATTTACATTCATCACAAACCAACCTGCTGAAGGGCTCTATGTTCAGGCTTGATTGCCTTTTAAAATTGCAACACTTTTACTCCTTTCTTCTTTGCTTATGGTTCATCTGGAGGTGTAAAGTCTGTGACAAAGACAAAACAGGCAGTGAAAAAGTAGGAAAATGTAGACAAAGCAGCAGATACATTGCAGTACTGTAGAAAATGAGCACCTGCTTCCTGGAGACTTCATCCAGCTACTACAGCTACTAATATTATTAATGTGTAAAGAGGATATAAAAATATCTCTCATCTTTAAGAGTATAGGGCATATAGTCTTTAATTAACAAAAGTACTACTGTTAAATGAGGGAATACTGTGATGAATGAGCCAATTGTTTATTTTGAAAAAGAAAGACAAATGCTGCCAACAGCTCTTGCCCTTCAAAGCACAAAGATGTGCTACCACAAATTACCTTGGGTCTTCTAGGAGGTTGAAGAGGAATGGTTTTGCAGTTCCATGACTCATTCCTTGATCTGGTTCTTCTAGCCACTGTTTGTCGTGGTTATTTGAATTTTATTGCAGAAGAAGCACATTAATTTTCTTTTACATTTTTTTCATTATTACGTTTTCCAGGTTGGAGAATACAGTGATAATGGTCTCTACCTTTAGGGTTTGGGTTTTTTTTTTCCCAAATAGGAGTAATCTGATGTCCTCTTTCTCCTTCAAGTTTATTTGCAGTAGTCTGTAATGACAGAAATCCAGCATTTTTGGCCATGTGTGGGACTTGAGATACTGTCCACTGAAGCTGATAAAATATAACTGGCTAGAGTGATCTTCAAGAGCTCTTGACTGAACAGAGCAGAGACCCAACATGACTGAAGTTTCCATGTCTTACTGTAAGGTAAGCCAGTGTACAAGTGGTAAAGCATGTGCAAAATACTTGGTTGTGTTCTGTGAATGGTATGCTGTTACTTTCAATGCAAAAATTCTCCTTTCAATGTCTGAGGATTCCCTCCCTTCTCTATCCTTTTCTCTTTTTTTTTGGACAAGTAGCCATGACTTGTGAGAAGAGTCTCACTGGATAAACCCATTAAGCAGATTAATAAATGATAGAAGGTGGAATCAAGTAATTCAGCTAGCAGCACACTTGGATAGAATGAGAAATGTTTCTTTAGTCTCAAATTTATGGTTGTTTGTTTTGTTATTTTACCCTCAGGAAGGAACATAAATGTTTAGTTCTGCAGCTTTTCAAATGTTATACAAAACCAACAATGAAGCATAAGGCAACTTTGCCTGGTTTATATTGGCATTTTTAATTAAATGTTCTTTTATTTTCATTGCAAACTAAAATTTAAAACTAAAAATCATCAGCAGGAAAATTTAACTGCACAACATTCCTTTTGAGTTGGAGACAGAAGCTCTCATTGGTTTCACTGGAGGGGAATAATTTCTTTCTTTTTTATCTAGTCTGGCTTAATTTGTTGAGTTTTTCTACCAGAGTTTGTGGTCTGGTCACTTAGCTAAGGTATTCCAGAAAACGAATTATCTTCACAAAATTGTTGTCAGGGAGAAAATGATTAATTGACCTCTATAAGCCAGAAGAAGACACATCAGACACAGTGAATATCTTTGTGGATGTGGTGCTGTGTTTAGCGTTGTATGAAGGACACCTCTTGCACAGTAACAAAATGCCCATGCCACAGAACTGTTGTTCTATCTTGATGTGCTATTGAGACATCTACTAGTACACTAACAGAAGGAATACAATTGAATGAAAATTTGAATTCAATGGGCCAAACTGGTTTTGGACTGCCTTTGCATTGTGCTGTATTTTGCAGACTACAATGGAGCCTGCTTATAGGGCCCATTTTCAGCAAATCACCTCTATTGGCAGGGTTAGGACCTGCTTTTCCTATTGCAGGGTATGGACCAAGACGGCCTTGGTATAACATTTTTATTATGCCTTTCATTCTCTGTCTTGGTTTGCATAAGACAAACAACATTTCTGCCAAATAAAAGAATAGGATGTTAGCTGAGTATCTTTGTATAATGTTTTCATGGGCACTTTAGGATACCTGAAAATACTCTTTTTGTACAGAATATGAACTCAGAAATGTAGCTGCAAACAGCATGGGAGCATGTTTGGGACTTATTCTCACACCTGTACATACAGGCATTTCCACATGCCTACAGTTGTTAACATCTGCTTTACTTAGACGTGATTGCATGTGAGGTGCACATTCAGTAAAAAGCTTATTAGATTGAATTTTGAAGCTGGCTTAAATTGACTTGTCATATCCATTTTTTGCTCCAACCAGAATATAAAATATATACACTATAGACACTGTAGAGTGAAAGTCTTGCTCTTTGTTTAACTTGGAATTTCTAAGTGTATGCCTACTTTATTCAAATCATAAATGTAAAAATTCAAACTAGTTGAAATAATCCAGGCCAAAAAAGCCCAAGCCAGAGACAATAACTTAGAAGCAATATACTTTTTTTTGTGAGTACTCTAAGAGGTGAAACTGGAAATACTGACTCATTCACCAGAAACATGAGCCTAATTCTTGCCACATTCCTACCCTAATTGTGCAGACTCACCAGTTCAGCTGAGTTTCAGATACACAGCTGAATGTCTAGGCACTGCTTTGGGTTTAAACTGTTTTTTTCAGCCTGATATGAGCCAAGAGCAGATTTGTTTGAGACTGGACGTCTACTGAATGTAGACCTTGCCCTCCAGATTTTGTGAATCTTGGATTTTTTAAAAGCTTCCCCCTGATCATGAACTCTGTACTTAAACCACCAATTAATGTAGAATGTTTGGATCATTATTTCTAGGTGAATGTTTCACTTGTTAAAAAGTAATAGCAAGTAAAAAAAAAAGAAAAAGCTTTAGAGTTTTCAGCAGAAAAGCAATAACCTGGATCCCTCTAGAGGCCATTTGAGTAATATTTGATAGGGAAAAAAACTCAACTTGTCTCACAATTCTGTCTACAAATAAAGGAAGCTTATTTGTCTCATGCTGTTACTTAGTACCTTGCCAGCATTATTCTGCTGGATGGTGAAAGCTGCATAATTATTGTACTTTCTCTCCCTTAAACCAATTCATGTTTAGGAGTAATGCAGCAGGGGTTTCCATGTGGATTAATTCAGAGGCTTAAATTAATTCCTGTATGGATGTTTCCCTCAAGATATTTGATTTTTTTGTTTGTTTTTTGGAAGTGAGTGGTTTATATCAGATGCTAATCAAGGCATGAGAAAGGTAGGTTTCCATTTCTAGTAGCATTGTCAAGGAGCTAATTAAACAGGCCAGACTAAAGGAATACTATTACCCTCCCATATGTGTGCACTTTAAGGAAATGCCTATGTGGGCCTGATTCTTATCTCATGAATAGTGGCGTTACTCCTAAGCAGGTGTGAGAAGTCAAAACTTGAATACCTAGAAAAGACAAGACAGGCCATCATGGTGGTGGAAAACACCACACAATTATCCAGGGTGTATGCAGGTTGTATGGAAAGGAACAGTGCTCAACACAGGGAGGGAAAGAACAAAGCTTTCTGAACTCCTCACATTCCTTCTGGGATAAAAACAATCGAAGCCCTAATTTAAGAGAGCACCTGAGTCATGATTAAGTTCATGCCTGTTGAACACTGTCTACAATAAATTTTCCACATTAAATGCTTCCTTGGCCTGAGAGCACTGCTATTCCAATGGCTCGTTCAGAACAATCTGCTTGTTGGGGCATACACTTTGACTTAAAGGAGGGAGATAATGCCAGTTTATCAGCAGCCCCTGTGACACAGCAGTCTGTGAATCCCCTGTATGAAGTGCTAGTAATATGTCACAATCTGTCCTTTTTTGATTGAAAAACTTTGCCACAAAGAAAAACAAAAAAAAAGAAGACAAACAAATTTGGACAGCTAATTGAAAAAATCGGAATGTTTTCATAATGATCTTGGTATTGAATTACTTTTGCTGCCAGTTATGTAGGCACTTTGTGTAATTTGAGTTGATGGTATGTAAATAGTTTATGATTAATGTCCCTTAAAATATTTTTGGTTCATCTTTTGGTACTTGTTCTGAACATTTATCTTATCTCCTTCCTAGCAAAGTGTTATAGTCCTCTATCCCTGTGTTATTCCACAAGATTCTCCCAGGTATTTGAAAATCAATTTTAATTTTTAATGAAATGAACATGAAGGGTGGTATACTTTTATACTTACTTCTGGCATAACGCAAAATAGGTTTTGATCATTTATTACATGCAAAATACCCTGTTGTACACCATGAAATGCAATTTTATCCACATGAGTGAACACTGATGAGGTGCTTTTGAAGAAGTGTTGAGTAAAATTACTGGCCATGTTCAACTTTGCTATAAAGGTGAAAAGAATAATGTTATAATGAAAGATAAAGATGTGAGAGAATACTCATAAAGGTAATTTACAGAACAATTTACAAAGAGCAGTATATTTTTACTCAGCATTATGCTGCCTTGGAAAAAATCTGTAACTTGAATATATTGTGGACTACAATATGCCAAAACATCAACAGATTATGCATAATCTGGATTAATTTTCTGACCACAACATGTTAGTATACCAGACTATAATAATCTGGGGTTTACGGAGAGTACTGGTAGTGTCAAATCCTTGCCACTACCTTCTTATTGGAACTGGACTAAGAACTACTGATGGCAAGGGAAAGACCCCAGTGGGCTTTGTATCATTCTTCACTCTGCTTCACCACTTTGTCTAAGTGCCACTTCATATTTTGTCCACGTAGTTATTCATGGTAAAAGTTTCATTTTAAACAGGGAAGTGTATTTGAAAGGATATGTACTTCTAGGTACTTCTAAACAATGTAATTCTTGTATTCTGGGTTGATCAACTGGGTAAACGATTTGTCGCAGCTTACTTTTCGCTCAGTAATTAAGAGGGAAGCAAAAACTTGGGGCTGCATCTACCAGTAAGTGGAGCTCTTTGCTAGCCCAGGGAGGTGTGTCCTCCCAAGGAGCCTTGACACACACTGCTAGAGACTTAATACTCCGTTTTCCTTTGGTCTTTTTGCAACTTCCACATTATGTTCCAGTTCTGATGGCATATAAAGCAAGAGGATGATGGCTAAAATCAAGCAAAGTATAAATTATTTTATTTTCATGGAGATTTTAGTGCTTTTCTCTTTGACAGTGAGCTGTTGAACTCATAACTATTAACATGTTATTTGTATTTTATGGTTTTGTAGGAAATAAAACCTGCCAATTTTAGTAAAAATGGTGCAGTTTGCTGTATCATGGACATGAGGGGCAGAGTGGATGGTCTTCCAATGCTTTTCACACTATGGACTCATTGCCCACTGATGAACATTCATAGCAATGGTTCCTTAGAGCAGAATGTCAAGCCAGTTGTTCCATGATCTGCTTTGTGGCTTTAGAAATAGTTTAAAGTGTGGGACAGTGATGGATCTGCTTTCATGAGAACTGCTTGTCCAATAATAATCTTTATTGTAAATTCTCCAAGCTGTTTCTATTAGGAAGGATCTTTATTGAAAGCATAACTTTCTGGTCATCTAAAGAGAAGCATGGAGAAAATTACATTCAATTGAGATGTCAGGATTAGTTTTCTAACTTAAATTCTCAAATGTGTGCTCAATGAAATACAGATTGAACACAGCGTTTACTTGCTAATACTAGAGATATACTTTTTTATTTCCTTCATTAATGTTGGTGTCTCATTTATTTATGCTGGTATGTGGTTAACTTAGTAGATTCCTCAATGTATACTGGCAATTTTTTATTCTAATTAGTGTATGCAGACTTTGGCTAGTGCTAAGTCAGCCAGCTTTCTGAAGGTAGTTCATTTGGTGCATAATATGCATTTTGTAATGCTTATTCTTGTTTCCTCAGCGTTCACTAGTGTTCTTACTCTCCCACATTCAAAACGGGTATTGCTATCCTATTCCTGAAAGAAGAACAAGATATTTTTGCTGGAAAAATATGGTCTTTTTGGTGTGTAAGGCAGAAAGAGGAAGACTCATCTTCTCCTTACACGTCCTTCTCTGCTTGGTAGGGAACCTGCTCTTTCCTACCGTTGTGTTGAGAGGTTATGCAGGGAGAGTTCACCACGCCTTGAAGATGACATCTGCTAATTCCATGGCTTCTAACTGAAGCTCTACTGGAAGGGAGATTGGATTTCTGAAAAGATTTCAAACAGTTAACCTCATTTTCTCAGTGCTTCTAAAGAATATCAATCAGTAAATTAACAATTTAATTCATGTTAGTAAAAAAAAAAAATCAGAGAAAGTAGACCATACATCCCTGGTGTATAGGTGGAAGCACAGGCTGTGAGATAGATTAAGTGAATTTCCTCATGGTGAAGTTGGAAATTGTATCCAGCTCTCTGTGCCTAAATCTATATGACCTCTCACTTTTGCTCCTTTTGAAATTATTGATGTTATGAGCCATTCTCAGCTTTCTTCTTTGTTCGTTGCCAGGACAGTGTTCCCTGGAAATGCTATGTAATCTTGCATGCTTGGCCAGGTCTTTATATCCCTGGGAGACAGATTCAAGCAGAGCTTTGAAGGAGATCTTCTTAGAATGAAATCTCAAACTCTTTAAATAAGGGAAACTCAAAAAAAAACAAAGCAAGAGGAAACAGAAATAAGATGGATTTGTAAACCGGTAGCATACGGCCGTGACAGTCTTTGCAAACTGCTTGTTGGTTCTAGGATTAGAGTTTGAATACACAATTTTCTGAGCTGCAGCAAAGTAAGTGGATTCCAGATTCCAGCTTTCCCTCCCCTCTCTTTAAGTTTCTTCCCTTGAGTTTGCTCAGCAGCTTCTGAGAAAATATGCTGCCTCCTCTCTTGACCCCTGACTCACTGATTTCTGAAAGGAATATGGCATGTAATGAAGAATACGGAAATTGAATAGCCACCATCCTCCCCTTGTAGAGGTCATTTCTGAAGGGGGAAAGTAGAAAGCATCACTGCATCTAAAGAAAAAAATGCTTCCTAAATAAACAGTGAGAAGAGCTCTCTGTAGCGACAGGGAAACTGTGAAATGATGGGGAAGCAGTCTTCCCAAGACAAGAGAGTGGCTCATGCCAGCTTTCCACAGCTCTTTCGCTCCCAGAAACCTGTTTGCCAGCCTCTGCAGAAACCAAAACTCACCTGTGCTTTCTCTGAGATTTTCAAGGGACTGATTGTGTTTCAAAGTACAAAGACCTGTTTCATTTAGCTTTTAGGGGCTTTCAATGGTGCTATGAAGTCACTCATATATTCAGCAAAGTACACTGTGTATCTCTGCAGGATCACATTGCACTATTACTGCTACAGCACAGTGAGTCTGCATTTCAGATTACTCCCAGGCAAATCTGGCTGTTGTTCTACATAAAAGTAAGGTCTCCCATAAACCATAGCTCAGTTTAGAAACATACTCAGGGACTGTTGCTTCTTACAAAGCAGCAAAGGCAGGCAAAAGAAGGCAGCAAATAGTTTCACTCACTCAAACCAAAAGCAAACAAACAAAAAAGCCTTCCCTGAAAGCCCACCGTGCAATAAGCCTCAAGGCTTCAGTAACTTACATTGCTCTCAATTGTGTGTGGCTTTGTTAAAGGATTCGTTAGTTAACGCTAATGAGTGCTTGCCTACACACTCTCATCTTCATAACTAACGTACCAGCCCTTGTCTCAGAGCATTACAGAGACATTGCATCAGGCTACATACCTAATTGTGATTTATTAGACTGAAAACCAAAAGCAATGTAAAAATGTAAAAGTTAAAATGGTAACTGGGAGGAGAAAAAATGTCAGATTTATTTCCTTAAGAGGATGCACATTCTATCCAAATCAGGGTCCCTATACATTCTCTGCTTTGTCTTAATACTCAGAAATACCATCTAGGGCAGGCTGGATTTTAAGACAATATGTTAAAATTCTCTGTCAATTTACAGGAATTTACAGGATGTGGCAAAACTCTTTAAACTTGAGATAAGGACAAACCAAGAAACGGCATACCTAGAAAACTAAATGCAGAGAAGAGAAACATTAACTTCAGTGGAACAGCACAGGGACTGAAAACTGAGGAAGTGCTTCAGTGTTCTGATGGATCATTGCCTCCTTCTACCCTGTTTTATACCAAAATGGTGCAGTTGAATTGAACAGGAAACACAGGGTAACGTAGCCATAGTTCATAGGCAGCCAGTGCACATACAACTTTTTGAGGCAGCCTCCCCTCTGACTTGAATCAGAGTTTTGGCAGCTTAAATTAAGTAGAGGGGTTATTTTGTAGCTTTATGTCTCTGTGCTGCAATCAGACCTGGAGAGGGATTCTCAAAAGAAATGTCTGAATCACTGGAGCCATTTTGAGTCACTGTCACTGCAGGAGAGACTGTAAGTGCTGTGATACAGAAAGCTGCTCGCTGGGTAATCAGGTGCTGAAAAGTTACTGATGCTGAAAGCACTGACTGGCATTAGCATTCATCACCAAATTGCCTGCTCATAACCAGCTTCCAATTTTAAGACCTTATGTGAAGTACACGCCTTACAATAGCCCATTCCACAGGGCAAAGTTATACCTCAAGAAAAGTTAAAAGAAACAGAGATAAGACAGCAATGAATTATTTCATCACTTCTCTCATGTTATTCTGTGAACAATGGACAAATTGCTTCCATAGACTCTTTTGGTAAGTATTTTGATGTTCTATCATTTTTTGCAGGCAGGTGTAGTCTCTCTCTGTGTCGCAATTGCTATCAAATAGAGAAAAATTAATTCCCAAGTATGGCTTCTTTGTGTGATACAAACCACAGAAGTAAATTTAACTGGTGTCAATTTTGGTCACCTTTTCAGTAATTTTCATGTAGGGGTTTTGGACAGGGTTTATTTCTGAACCCTTTGTGAAAATAAAAAAGCAAACCTGAGAAAATAACAGTCTATATGAAAGTTAAATCACTAGGGAGAATGTAAAAGAGTTGGAGTTCCTATAAGGCTTTCAGTAGTATAGTGGCATTATAAAGAGGAGGACTGGGGTAACCTCAAATATGGTCAGGTAAAACTATTTATGAAAAGATATATTTCTGAATTCAAAACACTGAGCATGCATGTTTGGAGAGTTCTGTTGTTTCTTTAAACAATGGTTATGAAAAAAACACATTCGTAAGTAGATAGTGTGAGATCTACTGATAAATTCGACAAAAGTGATTTTGTGTCTAATACAGAGATAGGACCAAGTGTGACAATTAAATGAATGCCCACAGCAGTATTTCCTCAATTTCCCATTGAAGAAAGCAGGTAGACAACTATATCCATTGCCAGCTGTCTTCATTCTGTCCTGTCTTTTCAGGCAACCATAATTAGAAAAAAAGAAGAGAGATTTTCTAATTTTTTTCCAAGAGAGGAATACAAAATGAGCTCTTTTTCCCTTGTTAAAATTAGAGGTGCCAGGACTTCAATTATAGTATCACCCTCCATTTTTATTTCTAGCTTTAATGTAGTACTTAGACAGCAGTTGGAATAAATGTTGTAAAACTTCAAGCCAAAGAAAAGGTCATTCTGTAGAAATAAATATTAAAATAGGTCAGTAGCCTGTACCAAAAAGCCTCCTTTATACCGTTCTCCTAATGGTAAAGGTTATTAAAGACCCAGAAAGAGTCCCAAAGGAAAGTCCCTTTGGAAAAGAAGATACCATCACTTGATCAGCATTGCTCCACACAGAGTATAGAAAGGAAGGGTCAAAAATATTGGCCATGGAAAGAAGACAAGAGTGGCAGACTTCAAATTGTTTAGGGTAAATCAGTCCCAAAAGGCTCCAGAGCCATTGGAGAGTGGCCTTGTGCCAGGGCCATGGGAACTTTGGTCCTGCACCCTTTTGAACCACCTCTGCCAGCAAGTACTTTGCTGTCAACAGAAAATTTTCCTTTTATATCTGGACTTTTATGGGACTTTGATATCTGGATTAAAGCTTTTTGCCCCTTTCACATCAGCCTCCAGAGCTGAAGTAAATCAGTAGTTAAGATTCTGAACTACCTAAACCACTGAAAAAATCCATTTTCTTAAGCAATTTTAGTGTGTCTCTCTAGAGTGCTGGTGTTACCGGGGTGAGCACAGAAAATACTGTCTCTCTGTCTTTTGGGGCAGATGGCCTGCAAAACTCTTCTCACAATATTTGTCTCCTTCCCAAACAGATCTTGTTTCACAGTTAGGGGCTCTTGGACTTTCTCTAGCATACAAGCCTATGTCTTTCTTAACATGAACTTTAGAAATTTCAGTTATTACAGACCTGAGGCTGCAAGCCTGCATAGGTAGAAATCCATGCCTATTTTGCATTTTATTTCCCTGAATACTGAATGAGAAAATTAAATGACATGTCTAAAGAGATTTGGCTTGTCAGGAGAGATGTTGCACAACTCCCCAAAAGACTGAAATCTGGATTCATGGGCAGCAACCAGTAATGTAAGGGTACCATTTACATATGCTGTTGGTTGATCTCTGCAGCACACCTGCAGAGACATAGAGAAACCAAGCTTTTTGTGGAAGTCCACGTCCATTGCACAACTGTTACATCTCTGACACGTCATTTTTCCAGAAATCTCGTATTCACTGCATGGGGAAGTGTCACTGAGTGAGATGGAAGGGCTAAAAACCCATTAGTCCCCTAGTAAATCTGCTCTGAAGGTGGTAAGGGCTAATCTGATCTATTGAGCACTGTATAATATTCCTGCAGAGAGACTAGATTTACAGTACTTTCAATAAATGCAAGTGCAGATCATCACTTCTGCCTTAGGGGTCCACCAGGGCTTAGCACTGACCACTCAGTTTGCAGAGCACTGACACATTTGAATTCTTGGTTTCAGCTGCAGCCAGAGGTTTTTCATTTGGGATGTACTCATTTTTGTCTCAAAACTTTATTAACATTGAAAATTTAAGAGTTTATCACCCAAGTCAGATTTCTGCCTGCTCTGTTTTCAGAGGATTTTGATGCTATGAAACCTGAACTGTAATCTAAACAGAGCTCAGTTTCAAACATCAGAATAAATATCTCTGTCCATCTGAGCTCAGTCCATGATCCTTTCCTTCCTGACACTCCAGTGTCAAATCCATCATCTCTTCCACATGCAGCAGAAAGTGTTTGAACTGTGTATCGCAAAGACACCAGCATTGCACATGGGTACAAAACAAGTCAAAGATGACAATGACTCTGCCAGAGATCTACACACTTTTGAAAATCAAGAATAACTCTACTGTTGGCTAATGTACTGTGCTGGGTACAACTTGGGCCCTGGGCCTGATGGTGCAAGGCCAGAGTTTGGCCACTGCTGCCAATAGATAGGACCAGAGAACAACGATGGCTCCAGGGACCTCCCTGTTCACCCAGCTGTGGAGCTCCACTGGCACAGTCTCAGCCCAAGGCTGGTGCTTTAAACAGTCCTCTCTAAACAAGGTGAACTCTGCTATAAGCAGAATCTGTCCTCTTGTTACAAGACAAGGAGAAAAATGTTATGACACGCTCTGGGCTGGGGGTCCTGATTTGCCTTTGCATTGTCGTTGCTGTTGCAAAAGCCAACTCTTTTTTGTACCACATAAATTTTCAGACTACCTTAGTAGCTGTATGCTGCTGTATCACTCCTATTGCTGAACAAAGCTTATTGCATCCAGTGGTAAATCAAGGGGTGCATTACACTGGGAAAAACATTGTTTTGCATATGCAACCATCTTGGACCCTCCCATGACAGTCTGCAGCCTGTTTCTGGGACAGAGCCATGCTGTGTAACTCCTCATGGCAAATCTGCATGAATAATATGAATAAAATAAAGGAAATCTGGGATCAGGCTCACATAGGATTCAGATTTCTGATTCTGAGGGCTTTATCCACTCAGGGGGACAATTGCTGTTCTTTTTTGAGCAATGTGTTTACAGATAAAGATGAGTATGGGATGAGTGTAAAACTTCCCATGCTGACTTTCTTTATTACTCAGAAAGAGTAATGCTTTGCTATGTCTTATTGGCTAATCTTTTAATTAAAATCTCTGTCCAAGAGCCAAATATAAATATGAAGCACTTTTGTCAGTGATGATGAAGTGGCTAAACCGATGGATGTCCCTGTGACACATACATATCAGATTCTGGTTTTAATCTCTGAGTACATGAGCGTTTTTATTCCCCCCTCCAAGAGGATGTAATTCACCAATGGAAGAAGTTTTGTCCTGCAGCTGCTATTGCTATTGCCAGTTTCTCATGTAGTAAAAGTATATGATTCCAGTGGTGCTGTAAACTTCATCATTTCTGAAAGCATTTCTGCACATGCTGGACTGTAAAGTGACACTTGCCAGGTGGTTTCTGCACTCAAGTACATCTGCTCTGTCTGTCGTTGTGACTTTTTGTAATTGTAAATGCCGTTTGTCCTGGCCCTGAGTTTCCCTCAAACCAGGACAATGTTTGACATACAAGTAAAATTAATTATGCCCCTGTCATTGTCATGGAAGTACTAACACAGAAGTAGTCTCTGCACAATTAAGGTGAATGTGGTGGCAACCCAGAAGGGTAATGTGTCTGTAGTCTGCATTGAATTATACCTAATCATGGTGCTCTAGGTGAGGTAGAGGAGAATTCACACTGTTTTCTGTTGCCTGTGATTTCAGGTAAGAAAACTTTAGATTGTCAGGGACAATATCTTTATTGGATGATTCTCTTCAATTTATGGAAACAAGGTATTTTACCACATAAAAGTTGCTGGAAAAGCATTAAAAGGAAGTTCATTTGCAGATGTATTTAGTCTCTTAGAAATTTGAAGGTAAGCTTGGTTAAAATGCCAAAATGTTTTATATGTACTGAAGTACCACAGCTCCTTGGAAATATCCTTTCACAGAATGTAGCCTTCTAAATGTTTAATTTAACGACTGATAATAGGATACAGTCTCTTCAGGCTGAGAGGTTTCAGAAGGTTATTCAGCTTGTTTTTCTAGATCTAGACATGGACACACCTTGTAATTGAATAAACAATGGTTTAATTAATTTTTCAATCTTGCAGTATAGTTCATTTGTACATGTGAATGATAACCTCTTTGGCAGATGCTGGTTTCAGATCATAAAACAGTGTTCCACTACCAGGACAAAAATGGGCTTTTCAGTCCTGTGTTTTACTTCTGAAGAAAGCGCTATAAATCTTTTTTATAGATAATACAGAAATATTATGATGCTTGTTTGAAAGTTGAAATTTTATGGCCTTAGATTCTCTGTTTAATAATAGTTTGTCTTTCACTTCAGCATGAACTAGACCCTTTCCTGGGGGAAGGCAGCCTGGTTGTCCAGATGCAGTTTGTACAGCAATTTCATCAGCTCCTTCCAACACAGACTTATTGGCAGACCCATCCAGCCATAGAGGCTGGTGCATGATTGCCTGGGTATATGTGTAGACACTTGGTTGCGTTGGCAGGGTTGGATGAGGCCCCATAGAAACACAGCCAACTTTGTCTGCTTTCTCCCTTCTGAACACATGGCTAGGAATAAAAGAGATGTCTGAGCATAAAGAATTTGGCCATTCCTACTTCTAATGTGTAGTTTTGAGCTTTGGGGTTGTGCTTTTGGCTTGGTTTTTTTGCTTGTTTGTTTGGATTCTTTCTACTGAAGCAAACAGAGCATTTGTAAAGTGCAGATACATTTTGAAAAACCACAATAAAATGAAAGAAAATCACAATAATTACAAAGACTGAGTAAAGGTCAAAGATAGAGTTGGTCAAAGTCATCACCCAAACTTGCTCTGTAGTTTTCTTGTGGTGCGTCACAGCTCCTCAGACTTACACTGGGCACTGCTAGTGCTGCTTGCTTGATTGCCTTTCTCCATGTCTCAGTCTTTTTTTAGAAGTCCTGCACCCACAGCTGCAAGAAGAAATGATATACAGACAAACTTTAAGATTTTGTATTAAACACAAGGTTGGTTTTGGACCTCACTTAGGCAGAAGTAATCAGACTGAGAGCTCCAGTTTTTCTCAGACTTGTCTTAAAATGCCATTTGTAGAATCCTAGTGGTTTTCCCATTTTTAGCTTGTTTTTGACAAATTATTTCAGGATGAAAGGCAAGCATGAAATTATTAGAAACTGCAGCTCCTGTATCTTTGACACAGATGTGACTGGAGTATCATAGGAGTGATTTAGCTGCTAGTACAAAAAAGATCTACTTAGGAATGTTCAGACCCTGATACACAGGATTCGGGGGATGATTGAAGTGGCTTTTGGTTACACAATAAGCTTGTGACCAGATAACATTAACTTTAGACTGTCCTTTACATTTTTCAACTTCAGTGATAAGGAAATGCAATGGAGATCTAACTGCAAGGAGAATTTTGTTGAGTGTTTATTGAAATAAGAAAAGCATTAACAAAGATTTTATCATACTGCTCAGACCAAGCACAGGACAGAAAGACATTGGTTATATAAATTACCTCATCTAGGAGCATGTGAAGATCATGTGGATTGAAAACAAGTAATTCAGGGGCTTTTGCAAGGAATTAGAATGATAATGAGTGTAGAAATTCCTAAGCAAGTTTAAATCTCCAAGGTGTTTTCTGGTCTGCACTATTCCCAGCGATAATCAACTAATACAGCAACTAATCACTCTCAGCAAGATCTGCACAACAGAAAAGTAATGGAGGAGACTTCTCACCTCCTTTCAGAGCCAGAAAGCTTGAGAAAGAATGAGCCTAAGGAGACATCCACAGATGTGCAACAGCAGCCATAAGCTGGGAAAGAAAGGAAAATGTTGGCACAAAGCATGATAGTCAGACTGAAGGCTCAGCAGGCAAGAGGTTAAAACCAAAAACCAGTCTCCCTGCCTACCACAGGCTGACATGGAACTGGGAGGGGAAGTGTTGGCTGGCTCTCTGGTGGGAAGGCTGTGTCCTCTCCACCCTACCTTCACTGGAAAAATCTCTAATGTTTGCTGTAGAGGGCTTTAATCATTTCTTGGATGTCCTTTATGCTAATAGAGTTGCCTCTGGCCTGATGCAGTGAAATGTTTCTTCTCAGAAAAAAAAAGAAAAAAAAAAAAAAACAGTCAAAACCCAGAAACAACAAAACCCACAACTAAACCCCACAAGAATAGGATTTAGAAACAAAACCAAGTAAATTTTTAGTAGCATACTGGCTGTAAACCTTTCCTGTACACAGATTGTTCTGATTTATTTTTGGAATATGGCACTAAGCACTAGATATATTCATGAATGCTCTGAGAAATTGCCTTTCTTTTTATTACAGGACATGAGATCCCACAACACTCGGATCTTTCCTTTCAGTTTCTATCTAGGTTTGAAAGACTTTTTTTCTCCTGGCTCCTCTGCATTATATTCTTTGGCTTTTTACAGAAGTACTTTTGTGTGCCAAACTGTTTTCACATAATGTAACTAAATCCATACGTCTAGTTTGTACAATTGAACACAAATCTCTGGCAGATGCTGTCTCAAAATCTGGCTACCGCTTTAGAATTTTTCATCCCATGAAGTTTTTTTAAGAGATTTTTGCACATGAGGCTTTAACTTTTGGCAATTGGAAATAAAAACACCTTCTTTCCTACCACAGATTTCAAACAATTTCTTAAAGGCTCGATTCCCAGATTTTACATTCATAAAATGCCCCTGGAAATTAGCTGTTCTGTTTTCCCAGTCCTTCCTGTTTTCCAAAGAAAAGCTAAAGATTTGAAGACACTTCTTTAAAAAAAAAGTATGGAAACTCCAGCATTTTGCCTAATGTTCCTCTGTCCTAATCCAATTTCTTTGAAGCACAGGTTGGATTAGCAGCTTGTACATGGTTGCAGTTGTTCTGCCTTTTACTTGCTAAGCTATGAGACTGCTGAAGAAGTGGAAGCAGTGGGTTGCATGTTGTGTTTCTCCATCACATTCAAAGCAGCTGATCTTCTGGATCACAATTAGCTCTGCCAGTTTTCTGCTTTTGGTTTAGACAGAAAAAAAGCACAACAGCATTCAAGCTCTTAATAGTCGAAGTCTGTTCGGTTTCCTTATCTGAAGACTACCATTTTGCTTTATATATGCATGTGAAATGAAGCTCTATTTTCATGTGTCTGTGTTCTGTGACCAGACTCTAAATGAAGAAGTTCAAACACTAGAAGACGTGCACACAGTGTACTTCTGCACTGAGCCTGAAAAAAAAAAATCAAGCTGTAAAAACTCTCTGAGCTACCAAAAGGAGTTGAGCAAGTATGAGTGTTTTCAAAGATATTTAGAGAGAATATATGTTTATATAGCACTTTCTCTTGTCTGGAGATTCACATGGTAGGTAATGCAATTGAATTAGAAAAACAAGAACAAGATGCTCAAAAATCCTTACCTATTTAAAAAGTCGCACTAGGCATTTTCTATTTTAAGACAAGATTTAATCGTTTTCTGCAAAATGCACTGGCAGGACAGTCATTTTCTCACCAGCAAGTAACAGCAGTTCCAAAAAAAAAGTACTTTCTCCAGTGTAGCTGTAGGAACTGTTGCTATTTAGAAACTAGCATACGTAGTTATTAATCAAAACAAAAAGAACAAACTGTTATATAAAGCAATAATTTTACCAGACAAGTACTTTGAGTCTACTTAAAACAGATGATCAGAACATATTACCCAGTTCTTGTTTTATTGTCTCCATAAAAACTTGGAAGGATACATGTCTGGCCTATTACAATTTTTTTATTTTTTTTCCAGGCACAAATGTAATGTTCTTCCTCAAGTGGTTGTTTTTTTTTTTTTGTTTTTGTTTTTGTTTTGGTAATTCTTTCTGGTTCTTGCAAACATTTTTACCATATTGGTGTCTGACTTATTACTGTGATAGTTCAAACACTGACATTGTCCACTGAGATTGCACTGAAGATGCTGAAAAGGAATGAATACCAATGGGAAGATTCTCAGGGAATGTTGTTCTCAGTAAGTATGTTGCTGGTAGTAACCATGGCAACGTTTAAGATGATCTGAAGTACTCTAAGGATAAGCAATAGAATGAAAGCAAGCAGAGGAAAATTTATGCTGATTCTTACGGAAAAACAAACTTTTCATGATGCATCCTTTTAAATCACGTAAAAGGTTACTAGGAAACAGATAGGTGCTTGGAGTTATTTTAAACTGGTTTGGATGACAAAATTTGAGGTTCTCTTGCAAGAAGCTGTTTTGGCAGGATGAGGGACTCTTCCAATCCTAGATTAATCTCAATATTAATTGCAAATTTTCCATGGGCCTTGCTGAATACTGGTGACTTTCTCAATTTGTGCCTGGCATGTACCTTTTCAAATTAACACTGGAAATCCCTGTTCAGTAGTGATAATGCCATTCTTTTGGAAAATATTAATTGAACCAGGAGATGTTTCACAGACTAAGCTATTATCGAGTAGTCTTAGCAAGTATATAAATTAAACAGATCTTAAGCAGAGACCTGTAAGTGGAGCTCAAGCAGTCAATTTGCTCCTAATTTAGAGTAAGTTAGGGAGAGGAAATAATTTTGTTAGAAACCTGAGTTTGAATGAGAGGTTGTTTGATTAGAAATGATTCAATATTCATTCAACTATTTATTTTGGGTTTGTGTTCCATTTCAGAGAGGCTGAACAAAAAAGGGAGTACAGAAACGAGTAAATGGAAAAATAAAGTGAAATTCAGATATGAGGTTGGAAAGTGAGTCTGGGTAAATACAAATGAAAGCTGGAAAAATGAGGTGAGGCAAAATGTTAATATTGATGTACTACATTTATCCTACGTGAGCTACTTATTTGTTCCAGTAAGGTGCTTCTTCCATCGCTGTTGTGCTCAGCATAGAATTATAGAATGATCTGGGTCAGAAGGGACGTTAAAGATCATCTAGTTCCAACTTCCCTGCCATGGGTACGGACACCTCCCACTACACCAGGTTGCTCAAAGCTCCATCCAGCCTGGTCTTGAACACTTCCAGGAAAGAGGCATCCACAACTTCTCTGGGCAACCTGGGCCAGTGTTTCAACATCCTCACAGTAAAGAATTTCTTCCTAATTTCTAACCCAAAGCTTCCCCTCTTTCAGTTTAAAACCATTATCCCTCATCCTATCACTCTACTCCCTGATAAAGAGTCCCTCTCCACCTTTTCTGCAGGCCTGAAAAGGGCTGAAAGACTACTTTAAAGTCTTGTTGGAGCTTTCTCTTCTTCACGGTGAAGAACCACAACTTTCTCAGCCTGTCTTCATAGGAGAGATGCTCAGCCTTTTGATCATTTTTCTGGCCCTCCTCTGGACCTGTTTGAACAGATCCTTGTCCTGCCAGGGTTGGACACCATACTCCATGTGGGGTCTCACAAGGGTGGAGTAGAGAGGCAAAATCTCCTTGCTCAACCTGCTGGCCACACTTCCTTTGATGCAGCCCAGGGTGCAGTTGGCTCTCTGTGCTGTGAGCACGCATTGCCAGCTCATGTTGAGCTTCTCATCCACCAACACCCCCCGAGTCCTTCTCCTCAGGGCTGCTCTCAATCCGTTCTCTTTTATTTTGCTTAGTCACTTTTGCTGTCTTTGTGGGGATACATTTTTAAATGGTGCACTGATTTACTTGTCACTCCTGCTCACCTAAAACACTGAGGATTTTTCCTACTCCTTCATATCATTACAGAGGGTCAAAAATTATTTTCTAATTTTAATTACTTTTAAGCTAAAACTGAACACAGATTACCTCCTCCTGGTTCTCCCATTGGCAGTGTGTCACTGGCAATAAGAGAATATTCTAAATTCCTTAATTGTACAGTGATCAGAGTGTCCATTATAAAAAAGGCATCATAATAAATTTTTAAATATTAAAAAATATAAGATTTCCATTGTGTTGAATCTGCACAAATAGAGCATTATTAAAAAAAGGATTTGTAAGGCTATTTCCTCATTTGCCTGATAAAACCACCAGAAACAAAACAAAAACAAAACAAAACAAGAAAAAAAAATATAAGAAAAGTGAAGAACTTGCTTGATTCAGTATGTGCACCAGGATGCTTGGTAAGATGCCCATGCTGTAAAAGACAGTGATCGTTTCTGTGGTACTCTCATGAATGATTCCTTGCATTCTACCCTGGTTAGAGAGACTTAATTTTTTAAATGCTATCTTGAAATAGTGAGATGACAATGAAACAAGTAATTTCTTTGAATAAAATGATAGATGCTTTTAACATTATCTCACTGTTATTGTTGTAGAGCTTTCTTCTGATGAACCCTTGCAAGTCACTCACACAGAAGTTTCCTTCTATGACTCTTTGAGGTTAGTTTATTTACTTTTATGTTAATAAAAAGCAGCAGACAAAAATCCTAAATATGTTACTTTCCAATTCGTACTTACCTTGGTCATAAATAATGCTATATCAGGTTGTTACTTAAAGCAAGTACATTTTTATGTAATAAGATTAGACTTTGTTGAAATTGATGGGTAGAAAAACTGCCTCCACCTCTCCCTTTTTGCTGTTGTCTTTGCTCAGCCTTCGGAAACCAATGACCTATAAGAGTCTCTTGGAAATCCCAACGTGATATGTAGGAAGAAGCTAAGTGTCTCTACTGCTCTCTGGCTTGCTCAGCTTCTTAGATCCCACAGATGTGATTTAGGCATCTCTGATCATAGTTTTACATAACACTTGTTGTAAGGAAGCCAAATTACCCTTTTCTAATGCCTTGAATTCATAAAAGATACAACTGTTATAAATCCACCTCAAGTCTTCCAAAGACCTATTCAGCTTTAGGCTGAATACAACTCACCAAGACTGAGCTCTCTGATCTTATCTAAAAAATTGAATGAATGATGAATAATTTGAAGTATTTTCTGGTATATTTAGAAAAAAAATTTTTAGTTACTGTGATCAGTATAATCCAGTTGTGACTGCTCTTCTTTGTAGGTATACTTACGTGCTTTTAGCTTCAAATCTACTCAAAATAACATACTATAGGATAATACAGTGAATAAAAATCATTCTGCCTTTGAACTATATTTGACCAATCAAATACTCATTGAAAAACCACTAGCAGCTTGATCTCACAAAGATAACAGACTCATGTTTTACAGTGAACTTGTACTCAGCAAACTCTATAGTTTTCTCTGAGCTGTGACATTGACTTAAGATACTCTGTGACCATTTCTTCATTACCAAGAAATTGAAATAATTTGTTATTCAAATGAACAAAAGTAACCATACACTATACCATGCACTATTACTGTCAGTTCAACAGCTTCCCAGGCCATTTTTAAATTAACTGATTTCACTGATTTAACAAAACTTATTTTCTTCCTGAAGACAACATCCAGGGAAAAAAAAAAAAAAANTAAAAAAAAAAAAAAAAAGAAAAAAAGAAAAAAATGAATAAACAAATAAAAACCACAAAAAATTCCTCAGTGCTATTTAGAGTTACAAAGCCAGCTTACAGAAGTGTTGCATGCATGTACAGAGTGAAAGAGATGGAAGGAAGATAAAAACATATACTGAAAGACCAGAACTTCTTGACTCAAATCAGAATTCTGAAAATAAATCAAAATTCCTAGTTAGGTGTTTGATAGATGCAAATTAGTGTGTGTTTGCCTTCACTGAACAACATAATTTGGCATTAAACCCTTTGAAGAGCGTTGCTTATTTTTTTTAATATATTTTGGAAGGATTCCAGCTCTCATCATCGGATTTATACTGGTGGGAGCTCTGCAGAATAGTGTTTAGTTCTTACTTCAGCAGAGTTCTCATGTGTTGCTTGCAATGTTGGTGTTGTCTATAGATCTCCTTCTGGATACTGATAAGATGATTTTTGTAAGTGTCAATAGGCTCTTACGAAAATAACATAGTATTTAAATAAATGGCATTTAAGATATGATTTTTCTCTTGCAGTGTTCTTCCTGTAATTTTGTTTCTTCAGTCACCTTTCTTCCTCCTTAGTTATGGAGAAATTTCAGTCTAAGAGGCAAGGGATGAAGCTCCAGAGACAGCAGCTGAAAGGAATAGTCAAAGGAGCAGATATGGAGATCCAGCCTAGATACTTGTAGCCTGTTGTAGTCTGTCTGTTGCCTGCCAGCTGTAGCCACACACATAGCTCACATACTTCCAGCCAGAGGAAAATTTTTTTATGTGTTTTTTCCTCAGAAGGGTCTCCTGAAGACAAATACACTGTCTTCTCTGATTTGTTACATATAAACAGTCCATTATCTGAGATGGGGCAGAAGGAAGGGCTGTAAAGCAAATGCATACAGTTGCCATTTCCACTCTCATGTGGGCTCAGGGTCAGTATTGACTGGGCTGAGAGTCTCTGCTCAGCCTTGCTGTTGCCTTGGCCAAGACGCCAGCAGTGGCTATACAAACTCAGAGTGTATCACAAAGTACTCGTCAATGGAATTCCCATTCTTATTCTAAGAATATCTGCAAGTCTAGGAAATAAGATGTGTTTCATTGAAGATTATATCTGATAATTTTTGTCCTAAAGATTGGGAGATAAAGCATTTCTGCAATAAAATTAATCTTTTTCTATACATTCTATTGCATGTGCTATTTTTTCTTATCAGAAGAATTAACCTCTAGTACCAAAAAATACCATAAGCTGTAAAAATTAAAGGGGGCATTAAAAGCATAGTAATAACAAGGACATAAATCAGTTTAAAAATAACTAGTTGAGTTTCTAGTCAAGCTGTTTATTGGACTTCATATTAAAATTTTATGGGAGAATAAAAATGTCAGTTATTTCTGTGCATCTGACCATCAAATTGCAAACTTGCCTATTAGTTAGAGTAATGAAGTTCAAAGCAAGCACTCATGTTTGAATGACCAAACCATCTAAAATTTCAAAATACTTGAAATTAATGATATAGAAAACAATATATTTTGAACAAGTGTATATGAATTTAATGGATCTCAATGCAGGTAGGTTTAGAATGATCAACTATTAGACTAAAAATTATTATCTTAAATAAGAACTCTCTATTGACATCACTTTTGAGAAGTCTTCCACAGAAATACACTTGATTCAGAGTAATTAAATCTCTTGAATAACAAGTACAACAATATCTAAAAAGTATAAAATCATTACTAGTAAAATTTGCCAATGACAAAAAAAAAAACCAACCAAAAAAACAAAACACAATAAAGCAGAAATAAGCAATGGTGCTAAGTCAGTTCTACATACATCTCAGTGTGGGTGAGAAGACATTCGGACTGTAACAATACAAATTATTGTTTCTACAGATGTAGAAACCTTTAAGACTTAATTTTGTATATTCATTTGAAGTTTGATACGTTTGACCATCTTTTGTCACACATGGTCTCTTGTAAAATTTTTTTTTGGTCTGAAGTGTTGAGGTATTATCTGTCTTGAGTTTTTATTTGAGTCTGGGAATTTAAAAGCCTTGAAAAATTTGAAATACGTAAGGCTGGCTTTCACATCAAACTACAAAAGGGGGAGTTTCACATGGTTTCAGCATGAAGCCATAAATCAGAACTGTTTTCCCTAAGCCTGACACCAAGACAGCCATAAGAATCTGAAACCTGTGATGTGATTCATACCATATCCACTTCTTTTTGAAACTAGATAAGTTGTCAGTCATCTCCCATTTATTATACGCTTTCTGTAACTCTAACACTTTATCTCTGCCCTTGCTATTGCTAAAATTCCCTGATGTTGCAGAACTCCAGTTTGCGACAACTCACCACTCTGAGATGTCTTTCCACTGAATAATGACAGCGTTGCTGAGGTTTTATTCTTTGCTTGATGACATATTTAATGATAAATAGTTGCTATCTCAAAATGCAAATTCTTTTATTGGGAGTAAGATAAGCGATCATCAGCTCAGACTAATTCCTCTGTGAACATAGGCAAGAGACTTCAGTTCTCTATAACTAACGTCCTAATCTCTAACATGTAAATGTCACCACTTCGATGATAACACACATTTAACAGGCGTTACTGTTTGCAAGAAAAGAAATAAAGGTATACTACATAGGCCTAAGTAATTACTCTGTATAAGTCCAAGACTTTGAGTGTTTCATGCCTAGACAAAAGTGTTTCAAGTTTTGAGTACTTTTTAGGTATTTGGGAGTTTGCTGGTTATTACTTTGAGAAAACCAAGCCAAACACTTGTTTTTCTGTTCATTACTGAGCCTGCCATGTAGAGAGTTCAATTTTTGAGTCCGTTGCATTCAATTTGTTTGGTGGAGGGAATAGAGATCCGAGTCCCTGAAGTCTATGGAGACCTGGCTGTCAATATGTCCTTTAACAAGGCTTCAGGAAAACTGCAAAATCCACAACCTGTCCACTTCTACCACACTGAGAAATTCCTTACCAATAGCACCATGAATGGGCTGCAGCCGTCTGTATGGAGCGCTTTTTTTCTGAGGCGTGGGCCTGATGAATGTACTTTGCTTAACAGTGCTGTCATGATTTAACACAGACATTTTAGCTATCAATATTTACAACCTTCAGAAAATTGGGTATTGGTAAACACACAATAGGCACAAATATCATCCATGACAGTAAGCATGGATAATAAGGGCCATAGTGCTTAGTTTGTTCCTAATTTTTACTTTCATTTCCAGTCTTGGGTATTAAAACTATAAAACATTTCTAATAGCCTTGCTTTAGGGGGCTGGATTCAGTTTTCTTTTTCTTCTTTTAACAATTCAGATTGAAACACATGTTTAGCTGGCACTCCTAAACCTTACTCTACCTTCATATTGTGCTTTCAATGTAGTATAGAGACATCTGTGGGTTTTACAGTGTAGTTATAATATAAACATGTCTTGGTCCTCGTGTTTTTCTTTAAAATAAGATCTGCAGTGGTATAATTATGCTAGATAATATTTTTGTAATTTTTATTCTGACTAGCTGCCAAATTTAAACATAGCTTCAGAATATTATGCTTTACAGCATGCTCTTTGCACTACATTATCTAGAAGGATATGTATTTGCCAAACCCGAGTCCGCAAACATGAGGTTTCCAAAGCCTCATCTACACAGGTAACATCCTGGTGCAAACTATTAAGGCCTTTCCTTCTGCTCTCTGCACTTTGATTTCCAGGGAAAATAAAGCCAGGGCCGAGCAGGCTCCACATTGTCTCTCTAGTCCAATTCCTGATTTGGATGATTAGGATCCTGAGGTTCACCAAAGAGACTCACAGAAACCACCCTGAGAAAAATGCATGGTTATCTGAATTTAGATTTTGAACTTGCATGTGCTTTCAGGTAAAAGAGAACTCTTTAAGGACTCTAATTAACTGAGTGCTTATAAAGTTGCATTTAAAGTTTAACTCTCTTGGCTTTCCTTTATGAATTGGGCTTCATTTGGGGGATTCAGTTTACATGAAACCCAGAAAAAGACAAGCTTGCCCTTGTATTGCTCTGTTGTTGCCGTATAATGCCATCCATCATAGACAAAAAAGATGATGGTTTGATGTTTCACTGTTTGGGTGCAATGCTATTCAATATGCTTTTTTGGAGAGCTGTGTGGTCAAAGTCAGAGAAACCAGAGCTCTTCTCCTGACCTTTCTCATGTCCTTTGTAGAATTGTGATTGTTAACTGGTTTTTTGTTGGGTTTTTTTTTTTAAGGTGCTAGAGTGGGAAAATGACTTCTAGGTCTGTAAGCTTTTCTTAAGAGAGATAAAGGGAAGTGGAGTTTCTGGTATCAAGTTGTCAGTATCTTGAAGAACAAGAAATCATTTAAAAGTTGACACATTTTGAGTCTTATATTTAAATTCAGATGTGCTGTAAATTTTGACTGTCCTAGAATTAGGTAAATGGAACACTTTTATGTAAAGTTTCAGTGATGACATTGCTGTCATCTAAAGAGAGGACTTTATTTCAAGTGTTTTCTCACCCCCTGCTATGACTGTGGAAGTGCTGCTGCCCAAAAAAGGGGACACCTCGGAGAAGGCTGGCAGCTACAGCACATCTTGTGTGCTGCTCTGGGCTGCCTATTCCTGGGTACTTTATAAATTTGCCAGAGCTTACAAGGAAAAAATGGCCTGTGGGTTGTTGAAAGATGGCTGCAGTCATTAGATTTGGCCTGCTTTGTATGAGAGAAAGCATAATGCAGGGTTCAGTAAAAAGGCAAGCAAATGGCTCTGCTTCTTGTGCTTTGCTTTATAAAACTTAAAGAGTAATGATGCCCTGAGCATACTGAAGAGCCTGGAACATACAGACTAGAAGATTTCTTTGAGGTTTTTATTTCTGGGCTCATTCTGCCTCAGTCTAATCCATCTGCCTAGGCCTGATCTTGCCCATGACTGATCTGGATCACAGATTGAGAAAAATGTCTCTGCCCTTAGGCCGAGTTGGGAGAATCTTTATTATGTAGCAGATTTCCCTTCCTTCCCTGATCCCCCCAGTATTTGAGCCAGTATGTTTGCTCTTTCATAGCTGTTTTTTTTATGTAAGCTAATAGAGTCGCAAGGATGAGAGACAATGAGCCATATAGAAAATAGGGTCCTGTCCCATGTACTGAGGCACAAAGTGAAACAAGTGTCAGAAGACAATATAAGAAAAAGGTAAAAAAGTCACACACAATTGCAAATCAGCAGTGTGAGAGTTAATCAGCACTAAAAGCTGCTTGCCTTAATAACGATGTCTTCAAAATATGCAGTAATTAGGCATGATAGTCTTGAGATGCTCTTCTTTCACAACATCAGGCTTATGATGAGCATATCGCTCACAGAGATACTTTCTTTCATTAAAAATGATTATTCAAGCATGGTTTTAATAATTTTTTAAGGAAAAAAGCAGGAGTTAAAAACAAAAGCATGAGTTAAAAAAACCCAGGAGTTAAATCCCCAAGCCTTTATGTGTTTCAGAGGTTCACTTCTGCATCAGACCTGGGTAACCAAAAAAACTAGAAAGTATGTTTTTTAACAGAATATAGAATTTTTCCAAGTATTACTATTTATTAAAGGAAATTTAGGACCAAAGTGGAATACAAAATTTATTTAGCAATGCAATATTTTGGCTTTAGATCTTCTTCTCTGGAGTAAGCTAAAGCATCCTACCAAATCGTGCAGGAGATAATTTCCTTTCCAAATTCTGAGGCACAGAAAGTAATATTTTATTTATATTTCTTATTGTTATTTTAAAGATTATTGTTAAGACACATCATCTTCATGCTGCTGAATGACATAGAGTTCTTCTTTGGAGAAGACACAGGTATAGATTAAAATCTGTCTTCTATTTCTCTCCCCCCTCTTTCTCTCACAATGCATCCATATTATTGCATACATTTACCAGTGCTGATATTTTGCTGGTTTTAGTGGCAGCTCATTTTTGGAGTCTGCAACAGCTGAAGCTGAGGGAGAGGAACTGCATAAACCCTCCCATATCTCTTTGATATGTATGTTTCCTGTAACTTCAGAAGAGAGTAACCTTCAGTCTGCTCATCATGAAAAAAAAACACTTGATCCACAGAGACCAATTTCTCCACTTCTGAAGTTTGCTAATGCTCAGATGATGGGACTACATTTCTGTGCAAACCCAATAACATTGGTAAATTTGTGGTTCAGGTAAGTGCAAAATGTCTTTAAATGGTTTATACCGGTTTAATTATTAGATAGGACAGACAAAATTGCTATGAGCAGGTGGAATGTTTGTTTGCCATGTGACAGGATGGCAGACTAGTTTTTCACCACTGTTATGATGTAGTGGAGACCTAATACCTGAAGTGGTTGACTCCAAGTCTGCTGAGCAATGCAGATGACACAGACCTTGTAGGAGCAAGTAGAAATGACTTGATGACTTTTTTATCACTAGTAGAAAATAGGAAGCAACAGACTGTATCTATTATATTACAAATATACAACTTATAGGTGTACTGTGGATTTTAGTGATACTCTGGCCAATTTTTTAAATGTGCATATTTGTTTGCTGTGGATGCTGAGGGTATATAATGAGCATATATGAATCACTTTTTAAAAATACTTTTTATCTGTCCTTCACTGATGTATCCACTATTTTGATCAGAATATTTCCTCATAATATCCTAAATACTGTGCTCCCTTTTTCTTTAGCAGTATATGCAGGGAAAAAAGCACATAGTGAAGAAAATTTGTTAAATATTGGTGTGCTACTGAATAAAAATAATTCAGTATGTGTCTGACATCAGTCTTGTAATCATAGGCAAACTAAGAAATAGTAAAAATTTAATTAAATTGTTGTTATCCTTCAAATTCAAATGGAACAAGAAAAGAGTAATATTAAAACTACTAAACTACATATTACGAGTTTTAAAGACATTTATAATTTAATGCAATTAAACAAATAAGATCTAGACTAGTTTTAGGTTGAACTAAGTTAAAGGTTGTAACATGAAATTTCCTGAATTGGGTTCTCTCTGAATGTATGTCTGGCTGGAGAAGAGACATGAAAAAGAAATGGCTTTGCTCTGTTGATGTGCTCAGGTGTATATATATATAGAGAAGGCACCTATACCTGTTCTAGGAATGCTCTGACTTGCAATAGGTCTAGAAATACAAGAATATAGAAGATGATTCAACTGTGGTTTTGCTTCCTCAGTCTACCCCATGCTGGGGTAGACTGTTTGAGCACAGCTGACATGTAAGCCCAGAGCAAATCAGAGATATTTCTCATCAGTCAGAACACACCAAGTCTATAAAATATTCATAAAACCTCTGCAATTTCAATTGGCCTTTCAAGTAACAAAAAAATTCATCAAAGTAATACAATAAATGAGGGGGTCTCTCTACTACATGTGATATAAAGCATAAGGATTTCTTTTAAATATTTGATTATTCAAAAGTAGATGAGGCTTTTTGTGATGTGACAATTCTGGGATTTCATACAGTATGAAACAGTCACAAGAAAGATATCATGTTATTGCTAATGGCTGTATTTCTTACCACCTAAACAAATTAGCATCTTTGATCTTCTCTGATTTCTTCATGCTTCGTTGCTTCCATCATTGTCAAAAGCACACTTCTTCACTTTTCTTGTGAAATAATCTACAAAATCTACATCAATAATCTAAATAATTCAAAGTGACTGTTTATGGAGCACAGTGAATATTCCACTTGCAAAGAAGAAAGGGCATAATTTGATAAAAGGAGATGTATTGTTGAGACAGCTACAAAATTACATAATTTCAGCAGAGGGCAGATTCTTTTTTTTCTGCCAGTCAGGATTTAAACAAAGGAACTGTCCCACATTTGGCAAATAATTATGCTTCTGCAAGGGAAATGTAACACTGAGTGAAAAGAGTTAAGGTCTCCTTTTTCTCAGATAATTTTGTTCTTTGAACATATTGAATGGCCTCTTTCATGAGAAAGTTAAAACATCTGAACAATAGTAACAATTTTGTTCCATGGATATAAGCAGTGTTCATGTCATCATTTTTTTAGTTTCAGTTTTCAGACTCCTGCATCACTAATTTTTCCTTTTCATTCCCAGGCAGCACATACCAAGGTAGGAGGAAATCTGCCACCTTCTGTATTGTTGATGTACAAGTTCGAATAAATTTCTTTGAAGCACTGATGTTGGATATTAAAAGATAAGGTTCTAATCATATAATACTTCCTAAATTTTGAAGTCCTTATAATTTTTATATTACCTGTTATTTTAAAAGTCTACCCCAAGTCTATCTATATGGAATTTTTACAGGATTTATTATTAGACATATTTACATAAGGAACAAGAGAGAATTATTTTACAGAACTTTCATTACAAATGTGCATGTATATATCACAGCTTGTCTCTGTTTGATTCTGTTTCAAACAAAAGGTATTACTTAAAAAACAACATGAGCCAGCAGTGTGCCCAGGGGGTCAAGAAGGCCAACAGCATCTTGGTCTGTATCTGGAACAGTGTGGTGAGTAGGATTTGGGAGGTGATTATCCCCCTCTACTAAGCACTGGTGAGGCCTCACCTTGAGTTCTATATGCAGTTTTGGGCTCCTTACCACACAAAAGACATTGAGGTGCTGGAGCAGGTCCAGAGAAGGAAAACAAAGCTGGTGAGGGGTCTGGAGAGTAAGTCTTACAAGGAAAGGCAGAGGGATCTGGGGTTGTTCAGCCTAGAGAAAAAGAGACTGACCTTATTGCTCTCTACAACTACCTGAAACGAGGTTGTAGAGAGGCAGGGGTCGGTTTCTTCTCCCAAGTCACAGGACAAGAGGAAATGGCTTCAAGTTGCACCAGGGGAACTTCAGGATTGGTTATGAGGAAAAATTATTACACTGAAAAGGTCATTAAGCATTGGAATGGGCTGCTCAGGGAAGTGCTTAAGGCACCATCCCTGGAGGTATTTGAAAGACGGGTTGATATAGCACTTTGTAACATGGTTCAGGGATGGTGGGATTTTTGGTGTGGTTGGTTGTTGTTTTTTTTTTTTATCACAGTTGGGTTGATAATTGGACTAGATGATCTGAAAGGTCCCTTCCAACCTAGACAATTCTATGATTTATATCAGCATGAATGACATGAGAACCAAAATAGTAAAAATGGTTGGATCTAGCCTGCTTAAACACACTGTACTGAAGGATGAAGTGTTCAAAAAAGTGGTTTAAAGTCTTTTCTGTCTCTAAACAGGCTGCATTTTTCAACTGGAAGCAAAGTTAAAGTGCAGCTGCCTTTTGCAACATGCTGACCTGTCCACCCAAGGCCCCCAGGCACTCCTTACCTGAGGGCAGTAACTGCAGTTTGTCTGTTTTACAGCACATCAAAACACCCTCCTCTTGCCAGGGACAGCTTTCAGTCCAAAAGTCCAGCCACTGTCTGTGCAGTTGTCAGTCAGACAGTGTTGGCTCCCCTGGCCGTTTTTTTTTGTCTGAAAATGGAAAAATAAAGCAAAGTTTGTCTTAGGAAACTATATACCAGACATAGAGTGTCTCATTTCCAGTGGGAAAAGAAGGAGCCATGGATTGCTGACCCATTGCTCCACAAAATATCTAACTAGAGAGAAACTGACTCAATTCTGATAATCCTTTTTTAAACTAATCTTCCTTAAACAACAAAAAGAAGAAAACAAACGAAAAGAACCAGTTTTATTCAAAGACGCAGCATGAGAGATCAGCTCTCACTGATTTGCCTGATCTCTAGAGGAAGGGGAGCATACTCGTTTTCTCCTCTCATCATACACTCCCGGGAATATCTTGATCAATATCAGAGCTGGATGCAATATGTAAAGAAGATGACATTTCATAAGATATATTTTAAATTATCCTTTTCCACACACTGTTATAATATGAAATGCAGTTTTATCTGATTTTAATACTTTAACGTTAAATTTCATTATTTGCACAGTAAGTAAATCAAGAAATGCACATGCAACCTGGATTTAATTAGATAGGATATGCTTTCACTTACTGAGTGACATAAGTAGAACATATTAAATACAAATGTTGTATAATACTTTTCTGTCCTCAGATGATGCACATCAGCACAACAATTACATTTAATGTTAACTGCCAAAAGCCAGCCATTTGAGTTTTCTTTAAAAATACAAAATTAATTTTTTGTAGAAAGTAGATGTGACATTGACAACATTTTCTCCTCTTTTTTTTTCCTCCTCACTAGGCTCATCCAGCTTTCAAAAACATTTGTTATTTCTTTCAACACAATACCTTTGGCCTTTGGTTAATTGTACCTGTAACAATCAGAAGAAAATCCTACACAGCTCCCCCATCACTGAGACTTGGTGTTATTACTGTCAATTGAAGCTTTCTTTACCACAGATGTGTTGTTATTATTATGCTGCCTACAAGAACACCAAATATAAGAACCAAAAAGAGAACAAGTTTGCAGAAGGAAAGTCAGCAAGACTGGGCCTTGACCCAGGGAAATGTCTGCCTCCAGGTATTTTGCAAACCTGCTACAGAATGAAATTGCATTTTCACTTTTTAGCTCCCATGGAGCATGGTCTAAATGCCTGTGTGATTCATCAGTGTCTCTGATAATTCTCTGAGATATCTAGTTATAGCCCTACGAATGTCATTTGTATTTCTTGTTTCTTTGTGAGAAGGCAGATTTGCTGCAGCAGCCCTGCGGGAGGACCTCTCCTCCAGAGAAAGAGCAGGATGGCATCTGCTGGGATTGCCCAGGTACGTACTCAGCCTTGTTCCTCCATGCAAATTCCCAGCACCAGGATGGCTTTTCACTCCAGCATAGCATTGCTTTCAAAGTCCTTTCATTATGGCCAAATAACAGATGTTGCATTAAGTCTTACTCTTTGCTGCTGTGCTAGGTCCTGGTGACCAATAAAATTGAGGACAGTAGTCATTTATGGTTTCTCTGTTGTTCTCAGGCTGCTTTTCCTCTTTGAGGTACTTTTCTAGCCCTTTCATTACAGTGGCATCTGAGCACCTCATTGCCTTTAATATCTCAACAGCTTCAAAGCTGTATCCAGTCACAGCTGCAGCAGGCAGCTTCAGTCAATGCCACAGCTCAAAGAGATCTTAAAAGGGGATTACAGCAGGTGATGACAGTCCAAAACTGAGCATGGCCTTGCTCAACTACCTTCTTGCATAAGCTTTGCACCCTGTTTTCTGTAGTGCTGGGCTAGGACTTCAGTGAGTACCCAGTACTGTTGCGGTACATGTGACCTTTCAGCTCACCACAGCTGCTTTTCTGATGAGTCTGTGCAGGTGGACATGCTTGTGGTGACCAGAAGCCCTGCATCCACACTGTACTAACTGTGGCAGTGCCACAGGACATTTGGAAGACAAGACGTGTTGTATGACCTGACCTTTCTCCAGGCTGAGAAACAGGATGGTGACCAGTACTGTGGTAACTCTACATACTTCCTTCTGTGTTTTGTTTTTTTCCTTTTTCTTGGTTGCTAATTTCCATGAGGTGAACACTTTCTTTATTGTAGTTTGTTATACACAATTCAAACAGAAAATTGTTGGTCAATATATGAAAAAAAAAATATTCTGTAGGAGAAGAGTCAGAATAAAATCAGATCTACTCAGTTCCTCTGAAGAAGTCTGATTTTTAGTGTCTCCTTCCACTTGTGGCTTTTTGATTTTCCCACATGGCAGAATCTAATGTTCAGGAAACCTTTATATTTTTATTCATAGCTGCCTACATACATTCTTGGCTTGTTATTTATGCTATCTACGACAATGCCCCTTTCATCTTAAAATACTGCACTGAATTTGTCTTGATTTTATGTTAAAGGTTACACTGACAAAGGCCAATAAAACACATGGAGCATTATTTGCATTTATTTACAAAGTTGCAGTACTGAGGACAACATTATCGTTTCTATAAAGAATTATCTCGTAAAGTTCATTTTGAAAGTGAGTGTTGTATATAATTTTATTTTGACATGTAAATACATTTCAGCCTATCTGTCTAAGCCTTTCCAGCACATCTATCACTACAGAAGCATGGTGGTGCCAGTGAATCAAAAGCTACAGCAGCAGTTAACAAGCGGTGTGCTAATTAATGGCTTGAGTAGAAAGTTGTAAGAGTGATTTTTCCAGACACTTCACTCAAAAGTGATTGAGAAGGAAAAGCTTTTTTAAAAATTGTATGTAATGTCACACTAAATGAACCATAAAGAAACAATATAGAAAATACATAGCTTGGAATTTATGAGAACACTTTACAACTATTAAAGACCACATTTAAAGACCTGGACTTTAAATGGACCTGAGGGTCCTTTGAAAGCAGCTTTATTAGCAAGGTCATCTTTAAAAATGGAATGAAAGCAAGCCAGGTCCAAAACATCACAGTCAGGAACACAACAAAGCATGCAATTGCTAGACAAAAGGAAGAAAGGAAGCTAAAATGCTAAGAAATAATTATACAGATTATATTTATTTAAATCCAAGAAAAGCATTGACTGCCAGTCACCAGCAAAATGAGAAAAGGCATTACAGCTGGCTTTTAAAAAAAGTAGGTTTTTGGACCAGTCATTCTCACTGGCTACTTCACTCATTCTCACTGGCTGCTGTTCACAGCAGCATCATGTTGCTAACTGGCATCATGTTACTCCATCTCAGAAGATGCAGATCTGCCTCATGAGAGAACAGTTCTCAAAAGGTTATTTTTTTCTCATAGCATATGGAAAGAAATTCCTCATATATATTGAAACCATTTTACTTTCTTTCAAGCTGTTTCAGCCGTATGAAATATGGCATAACATAAAAAGCAGTTTCAGAGTAAAAAAACCTAGAAGAAAAAAATATAAATTTTTTTTAGATGTTTACTTCTGGGAACATCCTTTCTCCCATCTTTTCATTAACAAACTCAATTCCTGGGAAATAGATATTACTTTTACAAACTAATTTGACGTTGATAAGAAAACATAATGACTTGGATTTGGATTCTGTGGCAGCATTTCTCTCAAATCTTTTTTTCAAACTGACCTGATAGAAAAATTATCTTTATTGTGTGGAAAACAAAAGTGTAGTGGCAGAAATCAAACTTGTTAAATTGTATTCTTGACTACTTTTTTCAGTAATCCTGGCCTCCTCCCAGCTATGCGGATTCTCATACAATAATCTAAAATAATCTAAACAGCAATGAATACATACTTGTCTTTCCCCACCTCCTAAATACTGGACTGTGGTTTGCTGGCAGAGCCAGGGTTGTTGGAGAGCCATGTTGCAATTGCACATTTGCAGGTGGTGGAAAAGGTAATGAGAGAACACACTTTTGCATTAAATAATTTAGTGATCTGCGTCCACAAGAGTGATTGTGTATGGACAGGGTACCACTATATACCCAATGATGTTTCAGAGTTGTGTTGCACCACTAAGTCTTCATTTCAATTATCATTGCATGACTAGAAAGTGATTGTGTTCTATCTTTGAGAGCAGAGCTGAGGAAAGTCCTGCAGCACAGACTAAGGATTGATTTCTGATTCTGGGATTGAAAGCCCCAACCTGTTTTGCTGCTGTCTGTGATGGGAGCACGCTAAGCTGGCACTGGGTCTGGGAGGCATTTCCCTGGGCACTGATGTGGACACACTACCCAGGCCCAGGGAGGAGAAGGAAAAGGGCAGGGCTCTGCCACTCTCTGGGGCAGGCAGTGGCTCTGTTGCTGCATGGTGAGCTGTGAAGGCTATGAACACCCTCGTGGGATTACTGGTTTCAATGAGGCAGCAAAGGAATGAGGAAAGCTTGCCAGATGTTCCTCTTACTCCTTTTCTTGCATAGCGCTGGGAGGGCGTGAAGGAAAGGACAGCTTTCTGGCTGCTAAGATAATTCTCTGCTTGAAATTTGACTTTGAAACCTGTCCAAATATGTACCTTTTACCTTTGAAAAAGATATTATTACTGAAGGTTTTGCAAAACAATATTAGCCTGTTTCATATACACTGAAGAGTACCACTTCATGCAAAGCTGCAGTAAATGTATTGAGAACAGACCTCAAAGGTAATTAGCTGAAAGGTAATTAGCAGTGACAATAGTTTGTCACATTCTTTTCTTTTTTTTTTTTAGTCAGATGTTTTCAAGCCCTCTAAATAAGTCAGGTGTAACACGAATAAATTATTTATATAACATCAAACTTGCCAACCATTTTACTTATCGGTTTTTAAAGAGAATATTTTAGAGCTAGAGTTTTGTAAAATTTCAGCCTGGAGTCACCTTCACCACAGTTAATGGGCCATGAAAAGTAAGATTTAGCGCAGGTAGGCTGCTAAAACCTTTTTGCAGCTGTAGCCTGCACTAGCAGGCTATGATCAGTTAAAATAGATACCTCAATTTATCCTTTCTTGGAAATTGAGAAAATAACCTATGCAGTTTCATTAAAAAAGAAAAATATTTGGCAGGTTTTCTACCTTTGTGGCACCACGAGGATGGGAATTGCTGCAAAGGCAAGGAGGGGACTTGCCAGCTGGGGAAATACTGCTCTGGTCTGCTGAGCCTGCCTGGTGTTTGTCCTCTCCTGTGCCTGGATGAGTGATGATGCCAGGGTGGGAGCATGGTGGAGCTAGGCCCAGAGGGAGCTTAGAAACTCCATGCTAAATTCTTCCACGTTCTGGAACCTTTCTCGTTCCCACATAGATGATGCCAGAGAGAGTGTGAGGGAGACTGAAATTCCTCCTCCTTCCCTCCCTAGTATTTTACTCCAGGGACTTAAGTACTGTGTACAGATCTGGAGACCTCAATATAGGAAGGACATGGACCTGATGGACTAGGTCTAGAGGAGGGCCACAGAAATGATCAGGGGGCTGGAGCACCTCTGCTGCTCAGACAGGCTGAGGCAGCTGGGGTAATTCAGACTGGAGAAGAGAAAGCTCCATGGAGACCTAACCAAAGCCTTCCAGTACCTGAAGGGGGCCTACAGGAAGGCTGGGGAGAGTCTATTTACAAAGGCCAGCAGTGACAGGATGAGGGGCAATGGCTTTAAATTGGAGAAAAGCAGATTTAGATTGGATATTAGGAACAAATTCTTTACTATGAGGGTGGTGGAACACTGGATCAGGTTGCCCAGGGAGGTGGTTGAGGCCCCTTCCCTGGAGATATTCAAGGTGAGGCTCGATGGGGCAACCTGGTCTAGCTGGGGGAGTCCCTGCAGCTGCAGGGAGGTTGGACTAGGTGACCTTTGGAAGTTGCTTCCAGCCCAGACCATTCTATGATTCTATGACTAGTTAAAAAATTTCTTCTGAGGTTCACCTAAATGCTATATCCAAAAAATACCATTCAGAATTGTATTGTAACAACCTTGGAGGCTAAGGGAAAGTACTTAAGTAAAAAGACAAATATGCTTCTTTGGCTATGGTTAATAAATATGTTATTAAAAAGTAAAATGAAAAAGCAATCAATTGGGAAAGACTCTTCTTGGTCCCCTACGTCCCTCTAGCAAAGCAGACAGGTGGTTTTTTACTAGGAAAAAAGGGCAAGTCTGCTTCAGTTTTGCAAAAATGTTCCTGCCATGGAAAGCGCTACTCTCTGTGGATCCTATTGCAAACCAAAATGGTAGGTATTTCATTTTTAAAATCTAATAAACCACATCATCAATAGTATAAAGTGGTATAGTGCCAAAAACTAGAACTGGCTAAAGATAACTAATTACTGTACTGCTGGTTTTGGAAGAATATCTTGCCATAAATCAGAACACACTCAGATTGGTATAATCTCCAGGAAAGAAATACAAAAGGTCCATTTTGTTTTCTAGCTTTCTCTTATGCATATATATAAATGCTCACTTATATCTATGTGTATGTAACACACACATATGTACATATAGCTATGTCTGTATTTTTAGATATACGTATAAAATGCAGGAAAACTGAGATCTAGGAGAAAAAACATGGCTTTTGGTTATAACATGCTTCAGAGTAACCTTGGCTACTGACATAAATGGCATCCAAAAAGGGGACAGGTTCTGATAGAAGAAGAAAAAGGTTTAAGAAAAGGGGAAAATCAAACAAATAGAGGGCGGTTGATATGATTTACCCACATTGTTTGCATACGTGACTAACATGTCTCAAGACTGTGCTTTGAAAACAATCTTGAAACACTCTTGTATATGTTCTACAGGATATTTGGTGTTGTTTTCTATTTTTTCCTCAGCTAGAATGATAGTAATCTATATTGGGAAAAAAAAAAATGAAAAAATGCAATGGTGACTTTAGGAGTCTGGCTTTTATTGTCATGTTAGCACATGTCTACATATTTATATGTTTTCTTTTGGAAGATGAAACTATCTCTTTTCTTATTTAAAATTAAGGTCATCACAGAAATTCAAATCAAAGAACAAAGAAATCAAAACAGGTTGTTTTTTTAGCAGGGGGATCTAGTACAGAAAAAGCTGTCATAAAGTTTTACTCAAATTTATGCTCTATTCACAATGTTTTGACTTTTGGATTTCCCTTCTTTTTGAGACAGATGTCAGGGAAAATGAGAAAGCAACAAACTGTCACCACATTCACCACACTGGCCTCTCGTTCCAAATGTCATTTTCTCTTATTCTGCTTTGCAAGATTATATGAGAAATGACATAGAAAGGTCATAGAACTGTCACTTCTATATTAAAATGAAATAGCCTCTCATTTGCTGTGCTTCTTCACAATTTTCAGAACTTAATGTCAGTAAATGAGTAGCATACAAATGGCTTTTATAAATTCAGCCTATTTTGTTGTATCTAGAAAACAGATATGGAACTTGGCACCTTCTGGGTTGTTTTTTTTTTTGATAGCAGGTATTTAGAAAAATATCCGACTCCATGAAGAATTATTTATCAAACTAAAAATGCTATCTGTATGTAAACATCCCTACCTGTTGCAGAGATTACTTTTATATCCCCATTTTTCTCCAGCCTTGGTGACATATTGTAGCACTTGAAGTGCTAATAAAAAATATTGAGTCCAACTGACCACAGAATGGAAAATGCCAAATAGATTGAAATCCACAGATTAAAGTGAAAATAATTGCTACTGTCGCTTGTACATATTTGCTTGGCAACACAATGTCTGTATTAAATAGACAAATGTAACAGATAAATGTTCCTCTAATCCGAAAAGAATGTCTTGCAACATAACTGGCTCTACACATTGGCACTCAATCTTAGTCAGCAAATGTATGAGATTAGGCCCTAAATTCCCCCCATTTCATTTTAGAAATCATACTGGCTCCACGTAAGTATCTATAGCCATCTGGTCCATGCAAATACATATTTAAAAGTGCATGGTGACATGTACTATGGGAACGGGTACAATTCTTTCATACATGGAAAAGGAGAGATAACACTCCAGACTAGACTAGTTTCCTGACCTGAGGCACCACTGAAAAGGCCAGCCAAAGGCAAAAGGGCTGAAGGAACCCTGGATACAATTCCTGGTGCTACAGACAAGGCAGCTAATGACTTCAGCCTACTCCATCCTGAACCTAAGCAGAGCAGCTGCTTCCTTACTCATAGCTCACCAGGCAGCACCTACGCTCTTTTTACCACCCCTTCCTTAGCTCCCACCTCCAGCACAGCTACATATCAAAGCCTTATTTAAAGTCTAGGTAACACACAGTTACCACACATCTAAAATACAGGAGTAGATGGCTCTGGCATTCTCAGTGTTGATTTCCAAGCTTTTGTCCTTCAAGGTCTTCAGTTTCTGTCTCCTTCCCATCTGTTTCTCTGCCTCTCTGGCCAGGGCAGTCATTACAAAACATTCTCCTCCACCCATTCCCTTGTCTACTTCCATTCTTCAGTGTCATTGCTGTATTTCATATTTGTAGCTATGAGGTGTCTTCTCCCCCTTACACCCACATCCAAAAGAATTATTAATCTCCTTTTTATAGTCTGCAACATTGTGTGCCAGCTTTTTCAGCACTGTGAAGGTGGAATAGTAAGTCCTTCATTGTGAGCAGATGGAGAGCCTATTCTATTTGACTGCCAGCCCTGCTCTCACTTCCTACCTAATACACCATTGTATTAGCTAGCTCTTCTTCACATCCATAAACTACATTCATATTCCTACTAAAAATACAACATACTCGTATGCTGTAGAGGCCCTCTGCGTTGCCTTAAATCTCCTGCCTTCTGGTGTGCTCTTTCATTTGGCTTTCCAATGTTTTTATTGTAATCTTAATTTCCTTTGCAAAGTCTGGCAGTTTTCACTTCCACGCTTCTCCTTCTCCCTAGATCTCCCTATCACTGCCTAAATCTCCAAGAATTAGCTGTGTTACAAATAAATCTCTTCTTCCATTCCAAGTAGGTGTTCTGCTTGTTCTTTGTTGTCCTAGAATGAGGTTATTTGTCCAATAACCTCTCCATTACTGATTTTCACATCTTCCTGGGATACAGATTTCAGGCAGTTTTTGCCTTTATTTTAAAAATAACCTAACCTCTACATTCCACCTGACTTTATTAACTGTTTCTCTTACATGCCAGAAAATTGCTTGTTTCAAAATGAAGCTTAGTATTTGTCAATATTTACACAAAACTAATGTGCGAACTACCAAATTATCAGTTTTTAAATTAATTCCAAAATTCATGGCCGAACAAACAGCACCCTTTGCTTTGGAAATGGTGAAGAAGTCTTTCATCTGTCACAGCCTTCAGTGACTGTACCATCTTGGCAATAGCTGTTCTCCAGGCTGCATTTGGGAAGTTAAAGTGTCTCATGATGATACACAGATCCCAGCAGTACTTCTCTCTCTAGTATTTGGGTTTTTAACTTTATCTCTTTCTAGTACGCTTGAGCAAAGGAAATTCATAACAGGAGAAGGATGTAGGACAGAAATTCAACACCGACAGAAATTGATCTACAGTAATTTTTCAAAAGTGCTTTGGCTCCAGATAAATTCTTGTAACTCTGGCTTCCACCAGCTTCCCAGAGAGTTCATGCCATCAGTCCTTGTCTCAGTCATGGCAGCTATCTGGCTGTCCCTACAAAATCCCACTCATCCTGCAGCAGAAATTCTAATTCCTGTTTTACTCTCCTGATATTTTTTAATCTTTCTTTGCTGAAAAAACATTGCAGTTTTTCATTTCTCCTTAAACCTAAGCTCAAGCTTTCTGCTGCTGAACAATAGCACTTTTTAGCAAGACCGCTTTGTAATATTTCATGCAGCTGGTGCAGCTGTAGGCTGCTGCATTCTGAACATTTTATGTGTGAGTCCTTGGAAAACCACTTTGTGTTTAAGATGTACAGAAGGGTTTTCTTGATTAAAGGAGATACAAAGACAGATTGTGCTAGATTGGATCTCCGCTATATTCTTTCTGTTACTGCTCAAGTAAGGCAGATGAATGGGAGATGGAGATGATTCTTCTTAATACTAATTCCAGCACTTCTTGAGAGTCCACATTCTTGAACATAAAAGACTGAAATTTTAGTACTAGACTTTCCTCAATATTTGTGCTTGTGAGAGCTGTCGATTTTTTTTCCACAATAAGCAGAAAGAGAAATGGAAAGAACTTTGCAGCTCCTCTGTCTGTAAAAGTAATTTTCCTGATTCTTCTATTTGGCTATTGAGTTGGAAAAGTAAATTCTGGAATTTGGCAACTTATATCCATTGAAATTAGCAGCAACACTTCCAGTCAACTTAGCTGAAGCCAGACTTCTCCACAAGAGCATTAGAGGGTCTTCTTGCTTTTTAGCACGGTTTGGTTCCCATCCTGCTCCCTAAAGAAACCAATTACAGCCTAGCAAGAGGGAACTATGGCGTTCCCTGTGTCTACTGCATGTCTGTGGGGTCAGGGCACTGAAAACTTAAGTATACAGTAAATATATCTCAGGATAGTTAAAAAAATATCAATGCAAGCATCAGTAAAAGCAGCTACAGTCCAGACAATGGGCTATGCTATACAAGAGGCAGATTTGACAGGACCATCTCCAATCATTCTAAAGTTATTTTGGGGTGCAATAACTGAATTGTCTCTGTTTTATGATCTCTAGCTCAAAACCACCTTGGTTTTGACAGAAAATATGGTAAATGTCCATCATGAGGAAGCCATAGAATTACAAGACAGTAAATCTGACATCCACACCTTAAAAATCATTAGGATGTACAAGGAAAATGGAAATAAATAAACTAGAATACGGATGAGAGTCTTCATTTGTTGTTGTTCTTTGAAGGAGATAAAAAGTACATGACAAAGAAGAGCCATTTGATATAATCTATTTGACTTTTCAAAAAGCTCTTCAAATCTCCCTCACCAAAAGGGAAAGATTAAAGAGCTGAAAACAGAATAGGAGTAAGGATTGAAGATTTGCTAAAGAAGTGCAAAAACTCCCTTTGAGATGGATGACTGGTTATTGAAATGGCAGATAAAAACCAATAAAGTAGATGTGAAATTATATAGATGAGGGAAAGGAAAATTATAATTTTGCATATATCACGATGAGCTCTAAATTACTGCAGAATGCATCTTGCAGAGTAATACGCAATCCATGAAAACATCAGCTCAGGGAGTAGAAAAATAAAGTCAAATGTTAGGAACTATTAAGAAGCTGAGGGGGGAATTTTCTCTGACTAAGGTAGTTTCTGATTTCATGTTGGTCTGTCCTAGGTATCTGCTTCTGTTTTTTGCTAGAGACAGCATACTCGGACCTTTGGTCTTGCTCAGTATAGCAATTTTTAATGCTTTTAGGGATGTGCCTCTGAGAATTTAGCAATTTCTTCAGTAAAAGGTGGCTCCAGGGAGACCTTATAGCAGCCTTCCAGTATCTGAAGGGAGCCTACAGGAGAGGGACTCTTTCTCAGGAAGCATAGTGATAGGACAACGGGTAAAGGTTTTAAACTGGAAGAGGGGAGATTTAGATTGGATATTAGGAAGAAATTCTTTACTGTGAGGGTTGCCTAGGGAAGTTGTGGATGCCCCATCCCTGGAAGTGTGCTTTGAGCAACCTGGTCTAGTGGGAGGTGTCCCTGCCCATGGCAGGGGGGTTGGAACTCGATGATCTTCAAGGTCCCTTCCAATTCTAACCATTCTATGAATCTATGAATAGTATAGAAATCAGATTTCCGTAGATAATATAACAAAGCCCAATTGCATCAAGCTTGTTTTCATTTACTATGAGTATATATATTTTTTCCCAATCTCTTTAATTTTTCTAATCCTACATTGGAATGTTGTTTTTAAGCCATTTTATATCCTCTATATTTATCTGTCCTTAAAAGCTTCTAATATGTTCTTCAAAATCATAACTCTCACTAGGAAGGCCAAGGAATGTTAAATCAACTATGCTGAACATAATTTGACTGGTAGCTTGCCTTAAATATTATTTTGCTTCCTGTGTGTCCTTTTGATTTTGCAACAGAAATTTCCCTGAAACAGTGCTTATATTACAATGTTTTTCCTAAGACAGGTTAATTGCTGTTCTTTTTAATTGTTCTCTACTCAGCTTCAGAAGAGCTGTCAAAATATACCTTTATGCTAATATATTTCATAATAAAATTGGAATGAGGATTAGACCATTAAAATAGCAAAAAATTATTTCTAGGTAAGTTAGTTTTTCTCATCAGCTTCCTTGGAAGAAGTTTGCACAGCATAATGCATTGCATCCATTGCTTGCAAATATGCTAGGCACAGCTTATTGAGAGTGACAAATAATTAAAATAAAGTTTGATAGGCAAAAGATGCATGCTTATAAAGACTCACAGAAATCATAAATTTTTTATTAGATGCAATTCATACAGGAAAATTGGGCTCATTCAAGCAGTAGTCTCCTTCTGATGTTCCTACACCAGGCTCAAAACTAAACAAATTGAAAAATTGGTATAAAATTAAGTCCCAACCTAGAAAAGTTCTTCATCACTTTACTGTAGACTGCCAAAAAACATTATCTGTATAATAAATCAGGGTCTAACTTGGCTCTTGCTAAGTTATTCTCTATCTTCCCTTGGCCTTTGAGACGTATTTTTTATTTTGGTATATGCTATTCTCAGTGAGGCACAAGTTTTCTGTTACTCATCTATTTCCCTCTGCATTTGAATAAACTAGTTTTACCTTGTCAAAACCCACATGTCTCAGGAGTCTTTGAGCACACAGTTTCTTCTGAGACAGGCACAGACATTGGCAGGATGAAGCTTCCTTACTGTTTTAGGCTGACCTAGATCTTCGTGTCATCATTGGCATTGGCTGCCCCTTGTTCCCACTCATCTTTTATTACTGGCCAGTGCTGGTCACAGAAATGAGTTGATTACAAATAAAACATATTTTTAAAATTCTGTTACTTTTAATGGGGTTGTCTTTCCAGCATGGCTTACCAGGGAAGTGGAGGAAGTCAGCTGGTGGCCTGCAAGTGGTGTTACAAGGCATGATTCAGGCTACTTAAAAAATGCAGCAAGAGTCAGCACAGCTTCACACACCTCCAGGGCTGTCCCTCTTCAGCTGCAACATTCATTTCTGTCCTCTTTGAGTCTTTCTCTCACTGTCCCCCTGCATGGCTACCATCTTGTAAGCATCAGAGAAATTCATAGATTTTAAAGATAGAATAGAGAATTTTACATTTTGCCTACTCCAGACCTTTATGTTTCATACACATACCCTATTGTCATCTCCAAAGTACTGGAGTTTATAAACAGATTCCATTTCTTCAGCAGAAGTTGTAACGACATCAGGCTGTGAGTGTGTAGGCTCAACTTTGTGTCTGTGGCTATGTCCTTTGGGTCTGCCATGGTCCAGGGAAGACAGAGGGATGTCATCCAATTGCTATATCCTTCATCATCTCTATGCAGACTTACATGCCATTCTACAATACTGTCCAGCTTTTGGGAAATGCACACTTGAAAAAATAAACCATCAGAGGTAAAATTAAGAAGCAGATCTTTCAACAGCCTCAAATCGTGAAGCAGCCCTTTCTGCTGGGAGTTAGACAAGTCCAATATCAAAGAACACAAAGTTAAATTACAGAGGTTAATCTCTGCAGTCATGTCTGAGGTGGGGTTAAAGATATCTTAGTGACTATTCTTACAAGGTAAGCAGTGCAAATACTAGATATATATAACACAGCAATTTTAGAACCTAACTGACCATCTGAGTATCACTATTCTGCAACAGCACGAGCCTGTGTTGCTTCACCCCATATTAAATGAGCATGGAAATAACCATGAACTAATCACGGAAAGGAGAATTGTTTTTTGTTGAACTGCTTTGGGAAAAAAAAAAAAAAAAAAAAAAAAAAAAAAAGTTGTACTGAAAACTTCTTTGAAGTTTCTTTGCTAGCAGGTGCACAACTTCAGACAGACAGATACTAACTGACATACAAATACTAGTTAATAATATAAGGGGCCTGGACAGAAAATTAAAGATACTAACATCTCATGGGACTCCATCCCTTTTCACAGCTCAGAAGTTCAAGTATCTTGCTCTGAAAAAAATACAGAATTGGTCAATGTACTTAATGATTTACAGATACAGAGAAAGAAATGACAATTAGTGAAAATAATGCAAATCAGTGAAAATAATCACATTGAGCGACTCTGTTTCTTTGTGTTTTGCATGTCTTGCCCATATATTCTCATCAGGGAAGGGACACAATCACAATGACTTTGTTTTTTGAAGAGTGAGGGTAAATGTACTTGCACAGCTGAAAAAGGCTGCCTTACTGAAAGTTTAATACCTCTTCTCCTGCATTTCTTTCGATGTTTTGGTGGAAAAAGTTCTTAAGGAGAGAGGAATTTTTCCATGGCTCAATTTCACAACACACCTGGTTCCTGAATGGGCTATTAACTGAACTTCCAGTGAAAATATTTCAGGAGGGGAGGGATTGAAGCTGGATATCAAGGTTAGAAGTGATGCAGCTTCAGGTCTGTACTTATGAAAAAGAGTTTGTCCAATAGCTTAGGCTCTGCTAAAGTTCTTGAATAAAGTAAAGGTCTTGATAAAGCATGTTTTCCTTTGCTTTCTGTTAAGTATTAGCTGTAGTTCTGAATGTGGTATAGCCTTTCAATGGGAAAGTATGTTTCTACTTAAACGTCATTCCATGAAACCAAGTTGGTATTCATTTTAGATGTATTAAATAATTGAAAAATAAGTCAATAATCTTTTGCTTTTCATAGCTGTTATGGTTTCAGCCANGACCATGTCACCAGCAGGATTCAGCAAAAGTCCCAAACTGGACTTGGTGATCGACAGGAGCTGGATTCCAGATCTGGAGTCAGGAACTCTCAGATCAGGATCAAAGGCAGGTGAACAGGCAGGGTCCTCCTTGGACTTCGGCCATCGAAGAAGGAGAGTGACATTTTGATCTCTCAGTTTTTATAGGGGCATGATGCAGATGGGATGGAATACCCCTGTTGGTCAGTTTTGGATCACCTGTCCTGTCCGTTCCTCCTTGCAGGTGGGACCCTTTTATGGTTTTCCACTTCCGACCCTCCAACAGGGCAAATGACAAAAATTACCTGACCTTGGTTGTTCTAGCAATAAGTATAAGCAAGGGCCTCTCTGCATACCACTCCTTGGTATAATCAGGTCTTATCACTGCAAGACGAAACAGTTCTGAACAATGTGTTGTTAATTTCAGAGTTTAGTTAGTTAGAAGAGGCCTAGCTAAGAAAGTAAAATTGTAAAACGGAAAATTGGTATATTTTACCTCAAGCCAGGACAATAGCAGAAGCAAAATTATTCTTCTCTTTTTTGAAGGAAAAACTGAGCAATATAATTTTTTTTAATGCTGGTCTTCAATTTGCCACATTTATTGATTTATGACTAACATGACTCAGTCTAATTGAAGACAAAAGGACAGAGATTATGTATTTAAATGAAGTACATAATGATAAAATACGAGCAGAAACAACATTAAAAAACAGTGAGAAAGTATTTGTTGATGAAGAAATATTTCCAATGAGAAAAAGATACCCTGTCTTCAAGAGGAGGAAGGGATTCATGAGAGAATAGAGAAGGAAGAATGTGCAAGTGAAAGATATCTTTTAAGCATTTACCTGCAGGTGTGCAGAACTGAAGATACTTGGCTAAACTCAATGAATTTTTTACTTGTATTTTGATGCAAAACCACACAACCAGCAGGCCTCCAAAAATTATAAAGGGACATTGGTCTCAATACCTAAATTATGAATTGTCCATGGCTCGGTTCTCCTTAAGCAAGAACAAAACCCATCTTTCTGACACCAAGCCAGATCAGCTGGTGCCATGCCAGCTGTCCTATGCAGGATTTGAATCACAAGGAACTCATGCCTTTGACAAATATTTATAATAAATAAATAATAAAAATAATTAATATAGAAAGCATTTAGCATTATAATTAGATAATTTTTAGCCATCCCACTGGAGGATACTTTTAACAAAAACACATGTAGTACTTGCTATTCATTGTTCCAAATAAATACCTACTGTTAAACTATTAATGTTTTTATTGGGCTATGAAATAAAAATTTATAGCCTTCTTGCTGCAATTTAATTTAATTTTAGGTGAAAATGTATAGGCTGGAGCAGAGCAGCCAGTAATTTTATCTATATACAGCTTTTATGAAAGAAAATTATTTCATAAGAGTAAAAGCTTTAGAAATTTCCCTGAAAGTAAACTAGTGAAGTATTGGAAGAGCATTTCTTGCTTGTATATTTGTGCCAAAACCAGTGAAGCCTATTTCAAATTAGACATAGAAAGCATTTGATTTCCTACTTGTTTGGATATCTCAGAATCAAACTCAAGGCTACTCTTTGGATCCCTTTCTTTCTCTCTTCACTCGCAATCAAAACCATCCATCATGTTAGTTGAATGAATCTCAGTATTGCCAAGGAAACCACAGCCCCGTGTTGCACATCCCACTTATAATTTCTGGATACTCATGAACATCTTTTGCTGGGTGAGGTAAATGCACGGGGCTACTGTGTCAGCATGTCATCTGCGTCTCCATTTCTAGCGTGCAGCTTCCAGTGCATTCTGCTATGGGGCAATGCAAAGGTTTTGCACACATAATAACCATCGTTACAACAACAACAACAAAAAAAAAAAA